>CM056194.1:80816775-81361775 GCA_029692085.1 Gymnothorax javanicus | reverse complement strand
TACTTAATATAAAAAGCATAACGCCAGAGTAACTAAAATATATAAATACAAAGCAAAATGAAGACAGATTGGCAATGATGGAATTTTGACTTGCAGTCGAGCGGATTCACTTTGTTTGACTTCTTGTTAGGCTGAACAGTTTTCACATTTCTGAGCACGCACAGTAATCATGACACAGCTCATTTCACAAGAGGATATGTCTCACCCAGCTGGCCAATCTTGAAAAAGCCAGCCTGCCTCACCTTAATGGCACTGTTTTCAACTCATTTATTGAGACAAACACAAATAAGTGAAACTAACAAACAAAATATGAAGCCTAATTAAGAGCAAAGTAATTGTTTGTTCTGGCTTGTTCTATGGTTTTTGCAGTAAAGAAGAGAGAGGGAGAGGGAGTGCAGAGCTGTCTCCCTGGTTCCCTTTAATGCTCTGCGGCCCCCCCATGACCTTAGGGCTGCTGACCTTGTCTCTCATGGCCTCCTCCTGCACCTCCTTCAGCCCGGATCTGTGTGCTTCTCTCTCTGACAGCAGCTGCTCCTCCAGACTCCTCCTCTCCTCCTGCGCCTCCTCCTGCTGCAGGGCCCTCTGGGATAGGAGGTCCTCCAGACTCCCAACACGGCCTTCCTGCTCCTCCAGTCGGTGCTGAAGCTCCTGCAGCTGCCTGTCCCGGGCCTGCACCTCCTCCTGCCTCCTCTGGGGGGGGAGGAGAGAGGGCGAATGATGTGACGAAGAGACCATGAGGATGAAAGCAGTGACACAGCAGTTGGATAGCATGCGGTTTGATGGGGCTCCACTGTGTGTGAGGGAGTGTGTGCATATGGACTATACGTGCAGTGTGTGCCTATGAGTGATTTTGTGTATGCCTGTGTGCTGTTTTGATGAGTGTATGCATCATCTGTGTCTGTCTGAAAGTTTGTGTGTGTCCATGGTAGGAAATTAACTATTAAAATATGAACATCTACCAGCCACTGACAGACGAATGCTCAGGTTCACCAACGACTGGATAGTAAATAATTATACCGCGTCTGAAATCTACCAGCCCCTTTCATATTCATATTCACCTGCATTTGGCTGACGACTGGTGCTAATTTCCCATCCTGTGCATCTCAGTGCGAGAGTGTCTGTCTGTCTGTGTGTGTGCGCGTGTGAGAATACAGTGCTCAGCAAATTTTAGACCACCATCCAATGTAAGGTTTATGCCACAGCTGCCCTAAATTAACAGTGTTGGTAATCACCAAAATAATTTTTATGTTTCTATAATGGTTAATCCACCAGTATGCGCAAGCTGCTTAACCGAAATGATATTTTTAATGCTAAAATGTAATTATTGTTGTTATCCATGAATTTTTGAATTTACCATTTTACAAAAAAACAGAAAAAAATAGTTAAGCACATTATTATTTTTTGATTAAGATGCCGAATTATTATTATTATTATTATTATTATTATTACCCTTCATTCCTGAACATAAAAATTAGTTTTAGTAATTGAATGCAAGAATGCAAGCTGTTATCAAGGCCAAAGGAGGCCATACAAAATAAATATTTTTTGGTTTTTATGTGTGAATAAGGACTAATTTGTGGTTTCAGTTAATTATTTGCCAAAGAAATAACTAAATAATTTTTCGTTTTAAACAAATTTTTGACAAATTTGTTAAATATTTGTGTTTTCTCTTTTTTATGCCAGGTGGTCTTATAAGTTTGTTAAGCCCTGTATGTATAGTGTGGGAGTATATACAAGTTATTTTGTGTGTGTGTGTGTGTGTGTGTGTGTGTGTGTGTGTGTGTATATACATGTGTGTATATACAGGCCAAAAGTTTGGGGCCACCCTCAAGAGTTAAAAAAAAAAAAATCACACATAAACTGTTCTTTCCTTATTTTTTGCACATGAAATGACTTCAGTGCATAAAAGGAAGCCAGTAGGTTTTGGGTGAATTCCAGCCCTCAGACCACATTTTAAAGGTGTCTTGACTGATTGATCACTGACCACAATGTTTTATAATTGAGTTCCAATGCCTTTATGTTACATGATTTTATATCACTCGGACGTGAACAATTTTATGTAACAAGAAGGCATGCTGCACCATTAAAAATAAATGGCCTTTTCCCCAAAACCAAGGGGTTCACATTGCACAGCTGTTTGCCTTGATGTGGGTGGTGGTCCCAGAGAGAATAATGCACTGTAATGTAATGGGCTGTATCCTCCCTGGAAACCTGCATCTGTGGTTTTCCAGGTAAACCCCACACTGGGACATCAAACCTTAATACTATTTTGACTCTTTTAAAAATCAGCTAAAAACCCATCTCATGAAATAACTAGGTAACTAGATAACTAGGTAGTCTCGTTTTTAACTTGCTGTATTTTGTGTCTGTTTCTCCCTGTGTAGTTTATTTGGAGTTTTATTGCTGTTTTCACTTGATTTTATTAGATTTTATGTCTTCGCCTGAGAAGCACTTTGTGACTGGTGTCTGTGAAAGGTGCTGTATAGATTAACTTTGTTTGTTTATTTATGATAATTAAATACTACTAACACAAACACATAATGGCTCAAAGCAGATCTGAAGCTGTTGAACGAGGTGTGCTTTCTTAGGAAAGTAGATCTCCAGTAACAGTGTTGGTTACCACTGAATGAGGCAATAAAGCATGAAGCAAGTGCTCAAGGCTGAGACAGACAGAACACGATACACTGCCTGCTGCTCGATAATAATTAACAAACTGAAGGACACAGTCATTGAAAGGCCAATTATAACATAAAAATGCCATCACACATAACCTTACACAACATAGAATACATTCCAACTTCAATAGCAACTAATTCTTTAGAACATTATGTGGACATTAAATTCCACTTTAACCCTTGGATGAGACAGCATCTTGGGATGGACTTCTCAAAATTGAAGACTTGCGAGCAGCCACCAGTATTAAAAGTCACAAAGGCCAGAGCATCATTTGATACCAAAGATTTCTCTGAACAAGTACTTTAGTCCTGGGTATTGGTGTGTTGCCACTGTCAAATTCACTAAACTTTAGCTCAAGACATACCCCTGTCTTAGTAATGCCCAATCATGTTGGAGCAAGAAGTAACTAAGTTCATGACTGTCCAATCAAAAGGTTAATCTGTGTCACATGACTAGTTGTGAAAATGGTGATCAAAAATGAGGAGGAGTTGTCTTGATCAGTTAAAAATACTCAAACCCAGCCATTTAGTGGTAAAATGTATTTCAGTCCAGGTATTTAGCAGAAAAAAGTACTTAAGTCCAAAACTAGTTATCTTATTTACTTCCTAATAAATGAGATTTTTTTCACAAATAAGGGTTTGTCAGCTTTAAACAAACCCTGGAAACAGCAAGAGGCTCCATTGTATACTATCATTAAAAAACTATCTGCAACATGTTTTGAAAACTTTGACCCCCAAAATCTTTAAAGTGTTATATTGTGACTCAGGTACTTGTTGCACAGGTCTTCAATTGAGAGTCCGAAAATTCCTTCAATCACCAGCAGTGATTGTTACATCAGCATTGGAATATTAATTTCAGAACATTCTAATGCTACTGTTACATCAGCATAGGAATGTTCAGTTAATAACATTCTGACACCGCTGTCGATTACCAGACGTGTTTGCTACATCACCATTTGAATTTTAAGTTCAATATATATTCATCTTTGTATTTGAGAACAGATGGAAGCACAGCCAATCACCCAGTCTCACCTTCTCTAACTCCGCCCCTGCCCTCTGCTGGAGGGCGGCCTTGTGTCTGCGCAGTGCTGTAAGCTCCGCCTCCAGGTCAGTCAGCTCCTGCATGCGGGCTTCTCTCTGAGCCTGCAGCACACGCAGCTGAGACCTGCAGCACACAGAGACCACATAGTCCAACACAACCTGCAATGTATTGTGGGTAAGCACAACACAAAACACATTGAATGTGATTCCATCCTGCACTGCACTGCAACCATTCATTTTCACTGGGAGGTGACAGCTGGGACTTCTCGTGCTATCCGTGGTTCAAACAGCTCAACGGTGGTGAAAGCAATGCAAATTTTAGCATCAACTTGACTTTTAATCAAACCCAGTACGCGTTTTAATAGTGAAGACACTGGTTGGTAAGGTTTAACGAGTGGAATTGTCCTTCATTTCTCCATTATGTAGATTTTCAGCGACAAAATTGCACAGGGGCTTAACCCCTTACCGCTCCGGTAACATTTGCCAAAAAATGCCTATCCAAGGCATACCCAAAGTAAATTGAAAGCTGCTCTTGTTTTTAACTTCCCTGACGGCCAGTGGATGGGCCCTCGGAGCTTAATTTCCATACATTTTCCTTCATAATGCACCACATTTTCTCAATCAGAGACAGATCAAGACTGCAAATGGGTTGATCTAGCACCCATACTCTCTGCTTAGGCAGCCATGCACTTGTGCAGAAAGCAATTTGATGCCGTTTTGCTGGAAATTCCTGGGATTTCCCTGGAAAAGACATCATCTAGATGGCAGCATATGGTGCTCCAAATTCATACACACCTTATTGCATTAATGGTGCCCTTGCAAATATGCAAGTTACTGTTGAGGATTATATTTCAATATTTCTCATCATATTCATCAGTAGATCAATTGCCATGTTGAATAACCATAACCAATAATGGTAATCAATAACCACATTATGTAAGCAGCAACACACACACACACACACACATAACATAACACACACACACATGCAAGTAGTTCACATACGCGTAGGGAGGGGATGAGCAGAGCAAACACACACACGCATGCACAGGCACACGCACACGTACACATGCACATACACACACAGACACATAAAACACACACACATACAAGCAGTTCACACACACATGAGCAGTGCACACGTACACATGCACACACACACACACACACACACGCAGCTCACACACATAAGCAGCAGGCTCCTGTAGCTTCGATTAGTAAGCAGGCTTCTGTTTAGTTGATTTGAAAACATAATCAGATGTATTTGATTTCTGTAGCTTTCATTATTATTTATTCAGTAAAATCACAAGTTGTTACTGAAAACATAATCAGTTGAATCATTTATGTAGCCATATGTATCTTATACCTTGAGCTGTGTTTTTCCACTCTTAAACTGTCATTTTCCACACCTTTTAAGTGTATATTCTTTCATTTTTTTATCAAACAAATGCTTCTGTGCTCCATCAATATTTATCAGAGAATCCAAGGGAAAGAAAAAACTTGAGAGATAACCCAAGAATTGTGATTGGAGCAAAGTTGGTTAAAAAAAACTTTAGAGATAAAGGTGGGTACAACCCATGTGTTTTGATTGGAGCAAAGTTGGTTGAGTTTTTCCCATAAATATTGCTCTGTAAAGAACGCCAAGTTAGCACTTCTTGGCCAGGGACTGCTCTCTGGGTTTGGATTATTGCTTGATTCAAGGCTGGAGTAAAGATGGCTTCTGAAGATTTTGTCTCTCTCTCCCAATTATTCACGAACAAGGGGACCTCAAAAATATGCAAACATCTAGTTGGGAAGACACAACATTACTCATGCCATTTGCACTGGCACGATCCCATACCATGACAGACGCTGACTTTTAGACCTAACGCTGGAAAAAGCTTGGGTAGTCCTTGTTCTCTTTGGCCCAGGCAACACAAAGCTGTTTTTTTCCTAAAACCACTTGAAATGTTGACATGCCGGACCAAAAAACAAACAGCCACTGAGCTACTGTGCATCTCAGTTGACACAGAGCTCAGAGAAGTTGGCAGTGATTTTAGATAGTGTTGAAGTATAACTTTGGATTTGCAGAGTAAAGCTTTAACTGGAATCTGTTGATCAGTAAATACAGCCACAAATAGTGCTGACCAACAAATGATTACTAAACCATTTCTAAGCCCATGTTGTGACGTCCCTGACAGTCATAGGATGGTTCTTGAGACAGTGACATCTGCGGGAGAAGAGTTTACATGCATTCAGATGTGGTTTTCAGCCTTACCCTTTACGCACCAAGATTTGACCAGAATCCTTCCACGTTTTAGTTATATATCCCACTGTAGATTGCTACTGGCACAAAATCATACCAATTTGTACAATGTTTTCATGATGGACTATAAGCTTACGTATCTGTTGGCAAACTGATAAGCTTCAAGCCATCTTTGCTCTTAAGAAACTAACATGATTAGCTCACCACTTTCAACTTCACCAGTTTCACGTCATCAAATTAATTTAACTTGCCACAAAATCTTTACCGCTAAACTGCCCCAAGCCAATACTGTTGCAGTCATCAAATCTGAAATAAGCTTAGATTTTCAATAAACAATTGAATTCACAAAATAGAGCATCAAATAATGTGTTGTTGTATTTTCATTATAGTAGAGAGTGAATGGACTTTTCAAATCACTCCCTCTTGATTTTATTTGCATCTTCCTAATAACGCTGATTTTGTTGAATTGGGGTTGTATTTGGATAAACGTGGCACATAAAAACTCCCCCTGTGGATCCAGCTCTTCATATTATGAATAACACTTGACTGAATGAGGACTTGCCCCTCCCCTCCTGCCCATCCCCTCCTGCCACTCCCCTCCTGCCCCTCCCCTCCTGCCACTCCCCTGCTGCCCCTCCCCTCCCGCCACTCTCCTGCTGCCCCTCCCCTGCTGCCCCTCCCCTGCTGCCACTCCCCTGCTGCCCCTCCCCTCCTTCCACTCCCCTGCTGTCCCTCCCCTCCTGCCCCTCCCCTCATGCCCCTCCCCTGCTGCCCCTCCCCTCCTGCCCCACCCCTCCTGCCCCTCCCACACACACAGGCACACATATTCTGACACACTCACACAAACATTAATGCTTACACACAAACAAATACACTCACCCACAAACATATAAACCAACATACACACACGCGCATCATGCATGTGCTCAGACTCTCATAAACACACACGCACACGCACACACACACGTTGCTGTACCTGGTGCTGTCTGCCTGTGCCCTGCTGTCTCGCAAGCCAACCTCCAGGCTCCGCCCCTCTCTCTCAGCTTGCTCCGCCCTCACCCGTGCACACTCCAGCTCCTGCATAGCATGCTGGGAGATGGATCACATGATGCTCAGAAGAGTACCATGGATTGACATTCCCCTGACAAACACCGGTATTGCAGTTTATTGAGCCTCAGCTACCAAACAGCAAATTTCCCCAGTGAAGTTCATATGAAACAATGGCCTTACTGGGGCTAAATTTTATTATCCTTCACTATAATTGTATCTCCCTGACGACGATAGTCGGGAGATACTGTGGTTTAGTTCCGGGGCCACCCCTGCCGCGCCCGCAGAGATTCTCTGTTCCAGGCTCTGGAAGCAACAATTATTACAGGAATTTTTTCTAATTTTGCACAGGCGATGATATTTATTTGACAATGCTCAAGACCGATTTTTGGCAATTTTGGACGTCCAATATGGCTGCCATTTTGTCCGAAATTTGGGGATCGGGGAGATACATGACTCGGTCCCTGCGGCGACCGAGTTATCTAGTTCTAATTTCTTTGCATTTCTTCAATCTCTTCCCCCTGAAAAGATGTTTTTTCCCGGCAGTGTGTGTGTGTGTGTGTGTGTGTGTGTGTGTGAGTGTGTGTGAGTGTGTGTGTGAGTGTGTGTGTGTGTTGAAGCCAGAGTTTACCTTCTTCTGCTGCAGTAATGCAGTGAGGGACAGCTCTGTGTCATGCAGCTGGTCTCTCTTCTGTTTCAACCTCTCCTCCTCCCTCAGGCAATTCTGAAAAACACACACACACACACACACACACACACACACACACACACACACACACACACACACACACACACACACACACACACACACACATACGGAACACCCCATAAAAGAACATGCCAGATATAAAACCAGACAAGGTCACACTCAGTGCAAACGGTTGGCTGCTATGCATCTGCCTGCCATAGCTTCATACACTCTAAATATTGATCTTTTTCCCCTGCACACATCTGACCTGTGATTTAGACCTTTGACCTGATGACCTCCAAAACCTAATCAGTTGAGTTGCTCTCTTGGGGAAGTTATCATGTGTGACTTGGTGAAAATCTCTCCACTATTTCAGTAGCACAGACAAGATATGTGAGAAGGACGGGTGGTGTGATAGACGGACAGACGACCAGGAAACAGTGTGCCTCCTGCCCACCGTGAGTGGTGGCGAAATAACAAAGGTGGATCATTAGAGGGAACCAACTAAAAAAACAGGCAGTACGCTACAGAAACAGCACTCCCTGGCAGCGCACACGTGTATGAGCCACAGAGAGGAACAGTGACTGTGAGTAACACACCTGTCTCAGGGCACGAAGACCCTCCTCCAGCAACAGCCAATCAGAATTCACCGAATCCAACCACTCGCCAGTCAACTAAAATACAGAAGCGTTGGCAAAGTAAGCAATACACAATGGCATGCTGGTCATTATACACAAATGATTGCACACCTAAGTGGTGAAATGCGGCCTGATGCTTAGCGTTAGGCGGTTGACCACTTAGATGTTCAGTTTTTGCATAATGAACGGCACGGAGTTTATTGCGCTTATATCATGGTTAACACACACGTATGCTTAGCTAAGGACATAATCTTTTCGTTTCTGTCCCGAAATTACATTTAAATGCAGGCAAATTGTTCCCACCATTAACCCTTAGAGCGCTGAAGGCAGCTACTATTGCCCAATGATGCAAGATTTCAAAATCTAAGCTGTTGAAAACCTATCATGTGGCAACTTGCTTAAAAGAGCTCCTGCAGAGGAGCTCTTTTAAACAAGTTGCCACATGATAGGTTTTCAACAGCACAGGATCATTTATTTATAACTTTTAAAACATACATTTCAATGCTCCAAGGGTTAATAACTTACATTAATTACATTTCTGCATCTTTCCCATAGAATTCTAGAAAATAAGTTCAAAATATTAGGGGAATACATCTTTACCCAATAGGAAAAGCGAGAAGTAGATTTAAAAAAAAATATTAAACAAAACAAAATATTTCAAACATAACAAAGCAAGAAAGCGAGAGTGAGACCGCAAAAGGGAGAGAGGTAGTGAGAGAGACAGGGGTAGAGAACTAAAAATGTGCTCCTGGTGGCTCAGAATTGTGCTGAAAGAGAATGAACACCAAGGGTGGACCCAGGTGCTGAAGTGAGTAGTTTCCATGAGCAGTTTGCGACATGAATAGCCAATCAGAATGAGGTTTGAGTGAGTTCCAACACAATGAAAGTGTTTCCAGCCAATCAATGAGGTGTTTGAGTGAGTTCCGGAAATTACATAAACTACCCTGGATCCGCCCCTGAACACAAAGCTCCTGTGATCTGTTTGCACTGAGGTCTTACCGTGCGCAAGTGCGGCCGTTTTAGCCGGCTGGCACGTCTCCTCCAGGGGGCGCTGTTCTTTGGGAGCTGTTCTCGGGGACCAAGTCCAGAGGAAGCAGCCTGTTCTGGAGCCTCTTCTTCCTCCTCCTCTACCTCAGCAGACTCTTCATCCTCTGAGCAGTCGCACCTGAGAACGACACTAACAGATGACCAACCACAGAGAGAGAGATGAAGAGTTTGGGAGGGAGGAAATGACATCATCAAAGAGAGACAGATGAGGAGCACGATGCTTAAGCTGTACAAAACGTTCAGTTCAGAATTTCAGAATTCAGAATTTTTGCTGTACATTCCTTCTTTCTACAGGTGTCGTACAATTTTAACTAATTAAGAATTTCCCAACCTGGCCGTTTCTCTCCTGGGATGACGAGATCGTCTCATCAGCCGACTTCCACCCGGAACATTCCCTCTCACTGCCCGCAGGGCTAAAAATAAACACTTTCTTCTTTGTGAAACAAGACATTGACTTTGCTGTCTAACTACAATGGTAAAACAAACAACAGTATGAGAAGAGATCGCTAAACAAAAGATGATAATTCTGTCACACCAGTCACGCACTGAAACTCAGAAATAGTAAATGAATACGCTTCAAATACCACGGAAATTTCAGCTCACCTGAGTCTCATTCATATAATTCTAATTCTATTTTTTTTCTTTTTATGACTAAGACAGAACGATCATTAATGATGCAAAACAATTCTACTCGTTGCTGAATTTGCCAACAGGGTTAGAATTTGACTTAGCAGGTAAAAAGTAACTCAAAACGAAATTCTCAAATTTGAAATATTTTCAAGACCGAAATATTTCTGCATGACAGATGTCACATAATTACAAATTAAAAGAGTAAAATACTGTACTTAAGTCGCTTTCACACTGGATGCGAAACAAATTTTTCGCATGACAGATTACATTCAAAGTCAATGCAAAGACGCGAATACATGTGTTTCGCGTGTATTCGCGTCTTTGCAATGACTTTGAATGTAATCTGTCGCGCGAAAAATTTGTTTCGCGTCCAGTGTGAAAGCAGCTATATTAAGACCATTTTTGTCGCATTTGGATTTGCATTTGACTCATGTAATGTAGTGTGTACAGCAATGCAGTCTAAGATCATTTTATATAGGGTGCTGTGATGTAATGTAGCCTTGTGCAGTGTAATGTAATGACATTAGACAGAGATTTGACTCACTGAACTTTGACCTGGGCCGTAGGAGCAGCTCGGGATCACTCTGGTCGGAGCACACATCCTCCCGGTGCAGTCCGTGGGCACATCTGACCGCTGGGGGGAGAACACTACTCAGTGCGAGTATGTATGTGTTCCAGATCCACATACATACATAATGCACTCAACACACACATACAGTACATTCCAGACAAATAAAAGATCCTGCCCGAAATGGTACAATATCATGCTTTCAATGGTCAGGAAATAAGGCGCACTTCTGAAATCTTCTGTGCTCCATTTGCTCCTTAAAGGGGACCTATTTTGCTATATTTCCAAGGTTATATTTTGATCTTGGACTCCCCTAGAGCACTCCAGATCATTCAAAGTCCAAAACAGGGTCCTAATTTAGCTCATACTGCCATCCTCAAAAAACCCCATTTGTAGTCCATTGTAGTCTCTGCCTGAAACGCCTCATTGGGGTGGCTCTTCCACTATGGCCCCCACTCCCCTTGTGCCCACTTTCTTCTGACTGGCCAGCTCTGTGAAGGGCGGAGTTGGGCGGGACGAGGCTGCAGATAGCGATTTTCCGAGTCCGCCTACACAGAGTGAAACGTGAGACACGTCTGCCATCTGATAAGGACTCGGCGGGGAAATTCCGAAATCTAACGCTATGCTTGAATATAGATCTAATGAAATGAACTTGTTCTAATAAACACAGCGGCGAAAGTGGAGGACGCAGTGCGAAAGTCTGGCAGCTCAAGCTCGAATTTGCTATCGGCTACAGTTTGCTACGGCAACAGTGGTGAGTACAGCGGTTTTTCTACTCTATAGCTAGGATGCAGGGAAAGCTAGAATCCACCACATACAGACACATTTGTAGACCGGGTCGACATACCCAAGTGTAGACCGGACACCGTAGAAATCTGGTGGGTCTGAGTTTAGAGGGAAACATGGACAGTGAGGAGCAGCTAAAAGTGGACCAACAGCTTATGGACTGCTTTGGTATGCATCAGGACCTGCTGGTTCGTGTGCATAACTGTGGTGTGTCGTTAGCGTGGAGTAACGAACAGCTTCTGCGCTGGTATATGACGGAGCGGCGAAATCTCCAGGCTAAACAGCCTTTTCGAAAATTGCCCGTGGTAATGGTTTACTTATTGCGTCGGAATGACCAGCATTTCCTCGCAGAAAATGGGCGCGTTATGGATAGTGCGTGAGAGCTAGATAGAGCTCCGGTTATGTTATGAGCATAATACAGGTTTTAGAGACCGTAAGTTCCGTTTGCGTAAACCATTGCTTATGTGGGGCTAGCAAATCGATCACTTTTACAGGAAAGAATTTAATATTCAGTCGCTGATTTAATATTCAATCGACAGCAATGCAGAGAAATCGTTTGTTATACCGAATACATTATAGCCTGTGCGCTTCCCTATTGCTTTCACCGGTAGCATCAGAGAGCTTGCCCAGATATTGGAGAAGTATCAGGCTGACCCCGGTCATGGATAAGTAAAGCGATCGTTTCACAAGCACCCAAAAACGCGCCCAAAGCTCTGCAAAACCTACGTCTGGTCTAACTGCAGCCTTCGCAGCCCAACTCTGCAGACACATATAGCACCTCTTCGGTTAGCTTCAACTGTAGTGGCTACAATCAGGCAACATTATGATGGAACTGCCACATTGATGCTTACCGAAGTAACACAAGCATATCGATCATAATTACTGCCTATAAGTTACCAGGAGCATTTTAATTTGCACAGCACGTGAACTAACATGCAGTAGCTGATAACCGAGCAGTCATAACAACTACAGAGACAAACGTTACCCTGCAACACAGGTTTTACTGACAGTAAAATCCGTTACCGGGGGGGCAGTTGTACTAAGCATCCAAATTACAAAGGACTATAAAAAGTTCGCTTCAAATGAGGTTGATGTTCACACACACCTTCTGTTGAATTTCCCCTGATATTACCCTTGCATATTAAGGACACAAACATTAGCAACAGTAACTTGGCTACGTTAGCCGCAGTGCTACAGCCACATTCAACAGGCCATCAGTTGGGTAGGCTTATGCTGTGAAGCAACTGCTTCCGCATCTGTAGCCATGTTTCCATCCACACGTTCTTATACGAATTAAGTAATATCGAATTAAAAATGCCTCACGGAGAGGGTGAAATTAGACTTGATTTCAAGACTATCGACTCATAGTTTGTACGATCCATCTCATCGGATTTTCTCTTGATCAGTAAAAGGCTTATGCGATAAATGCTGATGGAAACGTTATTCGCCGAATAAATCTGCTACTGCATCTTGACGGTGTTTTGATACCGTTGTTTCCTTCTGATAATGGTCTGCTATGCTGCTAATAGCTGGCACCTAAGCACTACTACAACTTGTGCAATTATCGTCATTTGTTGGTAAACGCGATCCATTTTGGCTAACCAGCTAAATTAGTTGGCTAACAAACTACTTTTGTTCACTTGAAGGTTCTGCGATTCAGTGCGAAAATGAATGGAAACAGCTTAAAATATCAGAAATGTACTCGATACACCAATTTGATCGCATAACGACATGTGACGTCGTTATGCACTACTTTTTATTCGCTTTAATGCCGTTAGATGGAAATATATTTTCACCAGCTTTATTCGCAAGAATATTTTTGGTGAACTTCAGATAATTCGATTGACAAGTGGATGGAAACATAGCTTGTGAGTCGCGGACAGTCGCGACCGATACAGGCTTTATCTTCAGATGTTTTACAAAGCCTGCGTTTGAGGCCAGTTGTTAGTGCTAACTATCTTTAGCAGTCCTGCTAGCCTCCCGTAACTCGTTAGCTTCACTTACATTATTTGCTGTTACATCGTTACTTACAGCTTGTGGCTCCGAGCGCTTGATCGATGCAACTGCTTCAGGTTTGAGAAGCAGCTGAAACGCTTATCCTGTGTCGAATTAGCCTTTATTGACAAAGCTGTCTTTGATGAAATGCTGAGCTCAAACAGCTAACGTTCCCTTTGGCCGTGGCTGTTCGCCGCCAGCAAACAAAAAAGCTACCCACTGATTTCTGGAGGCATCGTCTTTTGGAAGAGAAATAGGTGCTTTTCTTTGCGTCCAAAAGTAAACGGACAAGCAGCTTTGGGAGAGATACTGACAAAACTGCACCTCAAATGATCTGCGGTTCTTCTTTTGTATTTCTGGAAGTGTAGATGCTACTAAGGCATAGTATGATCCGTGGTTATTCATGTCTGCTAGAATAGTTTCCGGTGTGGGCAGGTCCAGCGCAGTGATTGGCTTTGGCTAGGTCTATACTAATTGGACGGCACAACCTGACGTCAGGTTTTGCCCAGATCTCTTGAAGATCTCGGGAGGAGCTGTTCAGAGAGGAAATCACGTTCACAAAATCACGTTCTTGGATTAGGGCAAAACCTCTGTATCTTATGTTTAGAAACTTTTCAGAGGTTGAGTATGGACATTCAACATTATAACATTACCTATATGTATTAAAAGAAGGATCAGCATAATAGGTGTCCTTTAACTTTTGCTGCCATGAACTGTTTGAAAAAAGGCTGGAAACTGCTTCCCTGTGAAGCTTAACTGCTTCACTGTGAAACGTCAGCTGAAATGGGTCACATATTTTGTGGTGCTGGCTGGTGATTTCCTTTAGTGGGTGCATCTCAGTTTTCTTAAACTGCATCCTTGTTACCCTAACTTGTGTTGTTTCATTACATCTTAGTCCCCCCCACCAAGGAGAGAAGAGGAGAAGAATTGTGGGAATATATTTTTTTGAAGAAATGAGACATAATTTCCCCAGAAATTAGACTTTTCTTTCGGAAATCAAAGAAAAAAAACCATTGCATGCAGAATTACTTACTTACTCAAGTTTTCTTAATCCAACCAATGATTTGTTGATAAGGCAATTAAAAGTTTCATATTTCGTTAATCTGGGCTTGGTTCTTTTTATTTCCCAGGAGTGTACATGCAGACACGTGCACACACGCACACACACACACCACAGTGATGTACACTCATCATACACTATATAGATGGGTGGTGTGAATTGTGCAGTCTGACCGTATTGTAAATCTCTACAGACAGTTTAAATCAGGTATCCACACAAAACACAAATACATCAGGGCCTCAATAGGATCAGAATGATGCTTAAAGTCTACTGCCCTACAAAGCCTAAGTGCAGTAACTACACATCGGAAAAAATGTGAGTTGTGCAGTTCTGGGCCTGATAGAAAATGGAGGTCAGGATTTATTTGGATGGAAATTATACCATAGCAAGTTCGTTAACCATAATCTATCATAGATGTGCCAACTATTTGTTGGTTGGGACAGCAAACAAATTCTGAAGCCATTTTTACTGCTTAAAAAATTTTGTAGTTACTGCATTTAGCCTTCGTTGGGCAGTCTACTGCTCAGCTCTTTCCACGCACACAGCCAAAAGTCTGCTCAGAAATACATATCTCGATACAATTTCTATGCAAGCAAAAATGGTAAGTACATTTTTAATACTCAAAACTTGTGTTCAAAACCTGTTATTCGAACATAAGTTTGTCCATCATAACCGCAGTGTTTATGAGGACTTATGGCTTGGTCCTGTTTTCGTAAAATGTCCTCTGAAACGAGGCTATATTCAGTGAATCTGTGTAAACTCTCATTTAAAATAATGGCTGACATCTAAAACCTCACACAGCATAATTGGACACCCCAGGCTCTGAGATCAGTGCCAGGTGACTGGCACGCGCTAACAAGAACAGGACCTGATACTTGTCCCCTGACCACACCTGCGCTGGACCGGAGAGCCTTCTGGAAGTGCTTTCGGACCTGGTCGGTCCGCACCGAGTCCAAGTCGCTGTCGATGGTCACGGAGTCGAAGCTCTTCACCGGAACACCTGAGGTTTTACATCAAAAGATAAAACTGCAGATTTCATCTGTTCAAAAAAGAAAAAACATTCCATACAAATATAATATATAATATATATAATATTATGTACAAATGTATAATTTTTTTACAGGTCCCCAGGGAAGAACTCCCCATATTAAGACCAGTGGGGATTCTGAACTGGTTTAAGATGGTATAAGCTGTATTTTAAATGCTAAAAGCTGGTCTATGACTGAACGAATTAGATGTGAGGCTGCACAAAGCTGGTCAGGCTGGGAGAGTGAGCTGCTATTGGATGAACTGGTGATACAGGCTAGCTGGTGAACAGCTAATTGACCAGCTTATCAAGTGAAAAAAAAACAGCTTAACTATGCCACCTTGACTAGCTTAGCAGGGTAAAGACTGGATGTTTCTGCAGGGCTATGAAAAGCCAAGTTTTCATGGCTTATAGAGGTACATTCTCCAGGAAAGCAGGCCTCTCCACGTTATCCTCCGTTGATACAATATGTGCAGGACTAGGAAAAGGGGTCACTTGGGTCATTTTATGAAAATTGAGATTTTCCAACAAAATCAAAGAGTGATCCAAATTTTTCATTTTGAGAAAAAAATTGGGTGAATTTTTGCACAGCAAAGTGTTGTAAATTGACAGTACAGTAGTGCTGGGATATCAATATCACTGGGATATCACTGAGATACCCCGTTAATCTCAGAATGGAAATAAATCCCTAGTGACCACTTTTCCTAGTCCTGCACACCAAATATACAATACTACAATGATACTATTACAGTAAAGACCAAGAAGATGCTAAGAGTGTTTGAGTAAAACCATTTCAGAATATTACCTTGAATGTTTCAATTCTCAGTGCAGCTAAAATTAGATCTGTTCTGTTCTGCCCTTCATTAAGCTCTTAACCCCACAGTGCTTCAGGGGTCGGATCAACTGTAAATCACTGAGGACAACACTGCCTGATAATAAAGACTACGTATACAAACAAATATAATGTACTCCTCCAGAGTGAAAGCGGGGAATAGGCATACGGTACCTGCCAGGTGTCTGACGGTGGGACGGACGGGGGGGTCCGGTATCCCCTCTGCCTCTGTGGTGTTCATACTGGACAGGGACACAGTCAACGGAGCGGTACCACCACTGCTGGGCGGGCCAGGAGCCGAGCTGAAACCTAAAATATCAAAGGGAAGGCGAATGAACCAAAGGCAAGAATTATTCCCAATCTAAGCTTTTTATGCTCTGTGGAATCACGCAAATTAATTGCGCAGGCTTTTTTAAATCTGGAAACTGGGTGAAAGTGGCTTATGCATTTTTTTAATCTTTCAAACTCTTAATAAATGAGGCCCCAGGCCCTAAATATACTAAATGCATTTACAATAATGAGCAGTAGGTGGCGCTTCAGGATCAGGGTTGAGGGCCTAAAATTGAGTACACTCATACAGCGCCGTTCTGGGAGCAGCAGAGTCGAGCCCAAAATGCACCACCTCGGATTGGGCTGACTCACCAGTCCTGCTACCGGCCTCCAGCAGGCCCCCATTGGTCGAGAGAGAGGGGGCGGAACCAAAACAAGGCGGAGCAAATAACAAACAGATATCTCCACTCTCATATCTCTGTTCAGCTCTGGGTCTGTCTGGAGGGGGTGGGGAACAGAGGTGGGGGTCCCGGGGTAGAGGGGTCCAATCAGGGGAGGGGGAATTAAGATTAGACTTGCGATCTGTGGCTTCTACGGTGGGCTCAGGACAGCTCCAACGCCTGGACAATGTCTGGACTCTTGAACCATGAGCCTTCTCTGCTGCAATGTCAGATTTGTGTTTAAAAGTAGTTATGACACCCCCTCCTGACCGCTCTGTACGTGGATTACTGGTCCAGTTTGTCCCGTTACTGGCAGGGACAACTCCTGGGCTCATGGGGTCAAGAAATGGGGCGGGATCTGTTAAACTGGTCAGGCTGATACTCACTCCACCAATAAGACTGGGTTCCTGGGAGTCACTGGGCTCCACGCACCCCTGTGGAGACAGGATACGGGATGTTTCCATCTGGTCAGGGAGTTTTGCCCCTGAAAGCTCAGTATCAGTATCTCCCCCCCGTGGTGGGAGTTGGTAATGTAACACTTCCTTGAAGCCCTGTGGAGGTCTGTCCCCTGTGACAGCCATTTTGTTCACATTCTCCATGATGAGTCCTGGGCCTGCTTTGGAGCTGATGGTCTCCAGTGACTGTGGGCTGGTGTGGTCATATCGAGGGGCGCCACCATCCTGAAAATGGCCCCCAGCCATCCTGTCCACACCGACCGCCATTTTCCCCAAAGCAGGAATCACGCGCTCCATCACCGCTCGAATCCCCTGTGCCACCATCGCCTTCTGAGTTCCACTCCCAGGTCCCGGGATATCGTCCTCCCACAATCCTTTGCTCCCTGGCCCCGCCTCCTTGTCTATGCCAGGTATTTCCAGCATTGCCTCCCAGAAGAGAGCGGTAAAGTCCTCCGTACAAACGCTGTCTGCCTGGCGAGGGGGTGAACCTCCAAATCCGCCGCGTGCCCGGCCCAGGAGCAGCTCCAGCCTCCAGAGGCACTGCTCGCGCTCCGACTCCTTCTCTTCTGTGACCGTGGCCACGCCCTTCCTTCGATCCTCATCTTCCTCGGCAGAGCCTGCGCCCGCTTGTCCTGACCACCTCTCCTCTGTGAGGAAGAAACAGCGGACGCCCAGTTTTGATTCAGTCTGGTTCAGTGAGTCAGGGGAGAGTCACAGGAGGGAGTTTATCTCATTGATTCAGTCTGGTTCAGTGAGTCAGGGGAGAGTCGCAGGAGGGAGTTTATCTCATTGATTCAGTCTGGTTCAGTGAGTCAGGAGAGAGTTGCAGGAGGGATTTTATCTCATTGACTCGGTCTGGTTCAGTGAGTCAGGAGGGAGTTGCAGGAGGGAGTTTATCTCATTGATTCAGTCTGGTTCAGTGAGTCAGGAGAGAGTCACAGGTGGGAGTTTATCTCATTGATTCAGACTGGTTCAGTGAGTCAGGGGAGAGTCACAGGAGAGAGTTTATCTCGTTGATTCAGTCTGGTTCAGTGAGTCAGGGGAGAGTCGCAGGAGGGAGTTTATCTCATTGATTCAGTCTGGTTCAGTGAGTCAGGGGAGAATCGCAGGAGGGAGTTTATCTCATTGATTCAGTCTGGTTCAGTGAGTCAGGGGAGAGTCACAGGAGGGAGTTTATCTCGTTGATTCAGTCTGGTTCAGTGAGTCAGGGGAGAGTCGCAGGAGGGAGTTTATCTCATTGATTCAGTCTGGTTCAGTGAGTCAGGGGAGAATCGCAGGAGGGAGTTTATCTCATTGATTCAGTGTGGTTCAGTGAGTCAGGGGAGAGTCGCAGGAGGGAGTTTATCTCATTGATTCAGTCTGGTTCAGTGAGTCAGGGGAGAGTCGCAGGAGGGAGTTTATCTCATTGATTCAGTCTGGTTCAGTGAGTCAGGGGAGAATCGCAGGAGGGAGTTTATCTCATTGATTCAGTCTGGTTCAGTGAGTCAGGGGAGAGTCGCAGGAGGGAGTTTATCTCTCATTCAGTGTGACAGAAGGGGAAGCTTCCATCTGCTGGTCCATTAAGCCGTTCCTCTCCTGATAAATGTGAAACAATCTACTGAACTCTCGGCTGTGACGGTTTCTTGGAATTCAGCCATGAGCTGCTGTGACTGTCAGCTACTGTACAACAGATAGATGTTGCCTTCCAGTAAAAAAGAAGCAGGGTGTCTCCATCAATTAGCTGGCTGACTTTGCCAGAGGTTACACAACAGACAGTACTGTGAAATCGTAATGACTTCACAGTCAGACAGCACACTTGACAAATGGGGTGATACAATGCTTCCCACAGTTAAGACCCTCCCATTCTTGAGCTAGGAGCCCAATCAGCTCTCACCTCTTATCTCTCAAGGAGATGGAATCTACTGGAAAATATTTTAATATGGGCAAAAAATTGTAAAAATTAATAGGACATGGGTGCATATACTGTACAAATTTTTGCTTTTTGAGCGGTGAAAATTAAGAATAAAGTAGAATTAAGTAAAAAAATCATTGGAAAATTTTAGTTTTTTGTAAGAATTTCATTTTAATTAAGTACATTAGCTACTTATTAAAAACAACATATATTTTCCGACATGTGCACAATATATCGCAGTATATTCTGATTCATAAGGGTCGCGTGGTAGAGGAACCGAAGGGCGAGTCTCACCTGAGGAGAGCTCTTGGGTCTCAGAGGGTCCTGTGAGGAGTGGGGGGGTGGAGGGAGGGTCATTAGGGGAGAGGGTGCTGCTCAGCCCAGTGTCCTTACTCACAGGCTGGCTTTCAGCAAGTGCTGAACAGGACACAGAAAAGGAAAGAACGTAAAATAAAGGAGTGCACGCTTCAAACAAGGAGGTAGGGGCGGATTCAATTACTGTTAATTAGCTTTAACTGTAAGTGATTTACAGTTGATTATACTAAACACGGAAACAAACCCCTGCTCCTCCCAAAGGAGTGTGGGGTTATAGGCCTTGCTCAAGCACCCCAACAGCTACATAGGACAAAGAAGAAAGGGTACACTTAAATAAACAAGAGCTGGACAAGTTAATTTGGCCTACAGATGCATAATAAAGGAGTACAGACTCTAATATAGAGGATGGGGTAACTGAGACATAAGGATGTAATATAAAGAAATACACATAGAGAAATAAACCCACAAACAGTGCCATTTATAGATGCGTTTGCAGTTTGCAAAGAGAGCGAGCCTACCTGCAGTACTGTGATCCAGTCTTTTACTGCTCCCATCATCCCCTCCGTCTCGGACACCCTGATGCTGCGCCTGGAAACATTTAAAATCAAGTGAAAAAGTGAGCACAGCTCACAAATAACCCCGACCCTAGTGCACTGAAGAGATTATGTCATATTTTCATATAAATTGGCACTGCACATCTGCATGATTTACAGAATGCATGACTGAAATTTGAAAACAATCTGATAAGCAGTTTTCGAGAAATCAGTCGGACAATATTTGCGGTGGTAAATTTCCAAGCTCAAAAAATGAAAAACAAAAGTAATTTTTGAAAAAATCATCACATTTTCATTAAACTTGGCACTACATCTCTCCATGAAGTGTAAAATGCATGAGTACAATTTGAACACAATCTGATGAGCGGTTTTTGAGAAATCAGTCAGACAAGCTGGTGCAGACAGACAGACAGAATTCTTTGGTATATACTAGATACCTCATAAAAACAGGACAGTTGAAGGACATAAACACTAATGAAGCGGAGGGGCTATGGAGTGACCCAGCCAGCCAAAGTGCTTGTTCTTGCTGGAGTGTAGGTCTGGACCTTGGACTGGCAAATGCCCACAGTGTTCTTACAGTCAGCTAGTGTTGCCTAGGATGGGTATCTTTCACAGAGTACTGATATTGGTGCTAAAAAAGACTTTTGAAACAGGACTGCAACCACTCTTGGTCGACCAGGTGCACATAGCCATATGAGCAATACTGTTCGCTGACTGCGTTATCTTCCGACAGAATACGCAATGTGTAATTGGCAGTGTGACTGCATAGTGTAAAAAAGAAGCAAGGGTCAGTGTAGTGTAAAATCTGGTCCCCCCACGTGACTTTCGTTGCATATTGCACATCAATTTGCGTCAAATCGCGTCATTTCAGTCATCTACGTGATTTGCGTAGCAACAAAGAATTCTCGGAAATAAATAAGCCAATTCACAGCATTTAAACGCAATGATTAGTATAGAAGTCATGTTAGTGGACGTTATACAATTGGTCGCTTGTACTGAAGTAAATAGCTAGTTAGCTTGCTAAAAAGGCCACAGTTTGCTTTTACTGTCATGAACATTAGCTAGCCAACTAAAGTGATGATGAACTCTGTAATGAATGTAGCGAGCTAGCTGGCTAGATTGCTTATAAGGTTACAGTTCACTTCTACTGTAATAACCGCTAGCTAGCTAGCTAGAGTGATAACGAACTCTTTAATGATTAACTGGCACACCAGTGTAACGAGCTAATTAGCTAGCATGCTAATAAGGTCACAATTCGCCTCTACTGTAATCACCGCGAGCTAGCTAGCTAAAGTGATAACAAACTCTAAGTTATTGCTAGCACCCCAGTATAGGAAGCTAGCCACCTAGCTAACTAGCTAGCGAGCTTGCTAATAAGGCTGCAATATACCACATGCACGCAGCCGCAATTCAATTAATTCCACGCCATTTCAACAGTGAGCAATACGAAAATCTCGCAAGACAAATCATCTGACGCACATTACGCGACGGAATTCACGTGGGGGGACCAGATTTTATGGGCGACCAGATTTTACTCGACACAGGTCCTGACACGAGTAAGAGGAATCTCATGCCATGGGAGCTTCCTCCATAGTGAGATGGGAGCAGGTCGCTGTGGTGGACTGTGCGGTTCAGCTGCGCTCAGGGTGGGCAAAAAGGGGAAAAAGGAGAGCCCCCTACCCGAAAAAAACAGACCTGTAAACGGCTGAGCTGGGCATCAATGGCATCCAGGAGGAGGTCGCAGTGATCCCTGGAAAACTGGCCTGGAGTGGACAGGGAGACCCCGAACGCGTCCTCCACATCTGATTGGACAAAAAGGCGAGGGTCAGATCTAATCTAACCTAGTCTAATCAAATGCGTTTGTATACTGCCTTAAACAAACATCAGTCACAATACGCTTGAGAGTGGACCCCGGCCCACGCCCCAGTCGCACATGCCAGGGGCCACAGTGAGAAGCCAAAACTGGACAGTGGATAGAGGGATGAGAAAAGGGGGAGAGATAATAAAGAAGGGAGGGATATATTATAGGGATGAATTCAGAGAGACAGAATGAGGTGATCCATAAGAGGAAACCATATAAGAGGGGAGTAAGACATGAGCCTGCAAAAAATAATAGAAACAGAGGTTTTCCAGGGTGGCGGGGTCAAACATGAGATACCTGACAATACCCTAGGGGAGAATAACAGTTAGGTACACTCTTGCCATCGCCCCTTACTAAGGGACTGGGGCCTGAACCCTGGGGGGTCATTCCATGTCAAATTTTGAGATTTTGAGAAATTTTCCAGGTCACCTCCTTAAAAATCTTTGAAAAAATTCATGAGTAAATATTCAACAAAATAAAAAATGCCATATATTAGGCCAGTATCTCAAATAGATTTCAAGTTATAGCCCTTCAAAATTTGAATATTTTAAGTTTTTTGGTGAACCCATTTTCAGCCAACTTTGGCAACTTATTGCTCCAAATTGATTGCTTATACAAGGCTGAAATTGGGTATACTAACCACATTCATCTCCTAGAATCTGAAAATGGCCTTAGATTCTGTGTGTCTTGATCCACCTTTGTATGGTAAAGCCTCAAAATCAGACGAAAACTGCAAACGCCCAAAAACGAGACCACATTTTATGACCTGTAACTCAGGAACTAAGTAAGATAAAAGGCTAGAATTCATTTTTTTATGATTTTATGATATATCTCTCTGTAAAAATGCAGTAATCCAAGTAATATCATTTGTAGAAGTTTTTTAATGAAATAATCTCCAAGTAAATTTTTTTGGTTTTGCCCCGAAATGCCCTTTTTTGGGGCAAAAAATGACCATGTCACCAGTTAATCATCTCTCTGAAATTTTTACTGTGCAATCTTATATGAATGAAAGGGATGAATATGGTTAGTATACCCAATTTCAGCCTTGTATAAGCGATCAATTTGGAGAAATAAGTTGCCAAAGTTGGCTGAAAATGGGTTCGTCAAAAAACTTAAAGTATTATTCAAATTTCAAAGGGCTATAACTTGAAAACTATTTCAGATACTGGCCTAATATTTGGCATTTTTTCATTTTGTGTGAATATTTACTCGTGAATTGAGGAGGTGACCTGGCACCCCCTGGATGATTTGACGTGGAATGACCCTGAGGCTGGTTCCCAGGCACTGCACAATGGCAGCCCACTGTCCAGACTGTATGCAGTCTGGGAGGGTCAAACACAGAGGACAAACCACCCCATGTAGTGTAATAAAGGGTGAGGAACGGGAGAGCAGAGGGGCAGGACAAAGTTTTTTGAAAAGAAAAGTTAAAAACAGGTCTGTGCCACGTAGAGGAAGCACAAATATTCACCCACATCTAAAAAATTACATTAGAGTTACATAGCTGGTAGTATTATATAAAGTGACCTACAGATGATTTCAGACCGAGCAAGGCCCAATCCCTCCGGATTAATGTAAGGTTAAGGGCCTCGCTCAAGGGCCCAACAGCATTAATTCAGCATGGCTTCATTAAGCTCGAACCACCTGGTCCCTGTCAAATGCCTAAGCTACTAGGCCACAGCCCGCCCCCAAAAAAGTGGAAGTGAGAGTGTGGAGGAGCGATACCAGAGTAAAGCAGGTCATCTGTGTCCTCTCCAGTCTCTCCTGCTCCGCCCTGTTTGCTGTCCGTCATCTCACCAGGCTCGCAGACAGACTCCGCCCACCCACAGCTGAACAGCACAACAGCAGCAGACGTCATGTGACTCACACAGGTGTAAAATCAATCAGTTCACTGGTAAAAAACATTTTTTTCCATCCTTGTGAATTTATATAATGCAGGAAATGCAGTCCCATTGCGTTTTATCCCCAAATTATTTATCCAATTAACAAGCTCATACAAGACAGTCACATAATTTAGCAAAATGCCCATCAAGTTGATGTTATCTGTCCCTCTTATCTGTCCTGCACTGGGAAATTACTGAGTAGTCAGGCATCTCAGAACCTGAGAAGTTAATTGTTGTAAAATGAGCACATTAATGACACTGCAGGCAGCTACACAAAGTAGGTCAATTATTAGTTATTACCTGAAAATCTCATTAACTGACACCAGACAAATCACTGTGGTGGCTGGTAATAGATGTACAAGGGAAAATCATCAATATCCCTGTTATGAATACCAGCTTAGTAAAGCTGATAACACGCTGTTTTTGTTGAGACCATTTCACACAGGGTCTGATTCAATCCTGAGCCACTTTTCACAGCTATAATATCGCGCTAATTAGGAACTGTCTAATAGAGTGTTCATCTGTCCCTGTCAGAGAGCTCTGACCTGCAGTCACTGTTATTTCTGGCTTTTGCTGTTTGTTGGTGTTTGGCATCTGTAGTCAGTCCTTGGCACAGTTCCCTCGGCTGCCTTAAATAGTTTTGGGGATGTTGTGACAGACACACACCCGCAATTTGGCAACCGACTATTTGGCCATTTTGGAATTATGTTAAATTACCCTCATCTTGCTTTAAAAAATTGCCAAGCAAACTGCTGCTGGTTAGATTTATTTATTTTAACCCCTCTACCAGTCAAAATACATTTCTGTCACCATTAGCTTAACGGTAGAGCGACATTATTCATATGCTCGCTGAAGTCTTCGCTGTAACCACAGATATAGCTAATAAACAGTACAAAAATGTCTATAATTTGAATTTATTAGGAATTCTTTTTACATAAGCGTAATTTTTTTCAGTTTATTCGTATGAAAAAATTCACCACATAGTACGGCATTGCTTAAAGAAAATCGACCAGTAAAAGGGTTACGCAGACACCTGCTGCTAATTAGCATTCACATTGATGGGAATGACCAGTGTAGATGGTTTCATATTTGTGGTTTAGACAGTCAAAATGCAATTACTCAGGAGTGCTTCCAAGATTTTGTCCACCCCTGATAATGTTCAATATAGTTTTATGGTGAATTCATATGGTTTCCAAGGCGTGAAAATAAGGTCAGCTCCCTCTATGGTGGTTGACACTTCTAGCCAGCTGTTGCCAGATGCAGCGCAAATACTGCATTGAACGAGGAAAAAAAGTATTGAGTGTCACAGCTTACCAAGAAAAAAAAAAGTTATTCTTCTAAATTTACAGTAAAGAACAGGCCTAACTGCAGAGTCACCTTCTCAAGCCAATACAACAAGCTAATAAGCTAATACAACAGGAGATGAGCACAGCCAAGTGTAATGTGATACAAGTATGCAGCCTGTTTATTATAGAGTGGCACTATGCCTGTGAAACATAATGTTTGGTACAAGGTGACTGATGAATGCAGACAATAGGCAATCATATCTGAAGGACATCTGTTGCCTGTTCATTACCGGTCTCCATAAATGTCCTTATATTTTACTACTCAGTGCCACCTAATAATCTGATATGTTCACGCCAAGAAAAACCATGTAGTACAGCGTTCCTCTTTTCCTACAGGGTCCTCTCACATCTAGTTGTGTAGTTCATACTATCAAGAAATGTGCTTCGCGGGGTCGAAGGCAGTACCCCTCAGCCCCGGCAAATGAAATTATAGTTGAAGTTGAGCAAACACCGATATAGCGTGTGGTGGCAATTTTGGAAAGGAACCTTCCTGTAGCCACCTGCAATACACCACCAAGAAATGGCATCAATCGGACAAGGTGTTTAGTTATTGTGCGGAAACCAAAGTCAAGATGGCAGCTGTGGCGGCCATATTGGTTAGCACACGATGCCAGTTTTCGAAAGGAACCATCCTTTCGTCAGGACAAATATGAGTGTGAAAATGCAATCGTTCCACACAGGCGTTCTCCGTTAAATCGACGAAAACCAAAATCAAGATGGCTGCTGTGGCGGCCATGTTAAGTAGCATGCGGTGGCAATTTTGGAAAGGAAACTTCCTGTAGCCACCTGCAATACACCACCAAGAAATGGCATCAATCGGACAAAGCGTTCTTTAGTTATCGTGCGGAAACCAAAGTCAAGATGGCAGCTGTGGCGACCATATTGGTTAGCACACGATGCCAGTTTTCGAAAGGAACCATCCTCTCGTCAGGACAAATATGTGGTGTGAAAATGGAATCGTTCCACGCTGGTGTTCTCCGTTAAATCGACTGAAATCAAAATCAAGGTGGCTGCTGTGGCGGCCATGTTAATTAGCATACGGTGCCAATTTTGGAAAGGAAACTTCCTGTAGCCACCTGCAATACATCACCAAGAAATGGCATCAATCGTACAAGGCGTTCTTTAGTTATCGAGCGGAAACCAAAATCAAGATGGCTGCTCTGGCGGCCATGTTAATTAGCATGCGGTGCCAATTTTTGATAGGAACCTTCCTGTAGCCACCTGCAATACACCACCAAGAAATGGCATCAATCGGACAAGGCGTTCTTTAGTTTTCGAGCGGAAACCAAAGTCAAGATGGCAGCTGTGGCGGCCATATTGGTTAGCACACGATGCCGGTTTTCGAAAGGAACCATCCTCTCGTCAGGACAAATATGTAGTGTGAAAATGGAATTGTTCCACGCAGGCGTTCTCCGTTAAATCGACGGAAACCAAAATCAAGATGGCTGCTGTGGCGGCCATGTTGGTTAGTGCGCGGTGCCAATTTTGGAAAGGAACCTTCCTGTAGCCACCTGCAATACAACATTAAGAAATGGCATCAATCGGACAAGGCATTCTTTAGTTATCGTGCGGAAACCAAAATCAAGATGGCAGCTGTGGCGGCCATATTGGTTAGCACACGACGCCGGTTTTCGAAAGGAACCATCCTCTCGTCAGGACAAATATGTGATGTGAAAATGGAATCGTTCCATGCAGGCGTTCTCCGTTAAATTGAAGGCAACCGATTTATAACGCCACCCGTCCGCGCACAGGACGACAATACCCCTCTACCCCGAGTCGGGGCTGAGGGGTAAAAAGTAAGCCAGGACCAAAAAATTGTGATTGTGTTATTGGAAAGGGCCGGGCCAGTGCTAACGGGTCAGTGAACATGGTTTGGTTCGCTGCATTTCAAAACACTTAGAGCAGGGCTGAAGTTCAGAAACCTGTTCCACAAAGCTGAATTACAGATTTAGATGGAAAACTGCGCTCTGCAAAACCCAGAACCCAACTCTTTTTTTTTTTTTTTTTTTTTTAACTCTGATCCACGTTGCTGATTTAGAAGGGAATTTCACTCGAATCTAGAACATGGACTGAAGCAAACAAAAGTCGTCAAGGGTCTCAGTCTGCACAGTTACCCAGCTAACTCAATAATCCAGGGTGTGGTTCATAAAGCAGAATTACTGAGTCAGCCAGATAACTGGACAAGACCTGGAACTCCCCCAAATCTCAACTGCAGACTAAATAAAACAAGCTGTTTCAGGTTTCACATCAGGGGTGTCAAACTCCAGTCCAGGAGGTCAACACTGGGTGCTAAAATTTAGTGTACTTCTGCACACGAGATTCAATTAATCATTGAGTGGCTCAATAGTCCACATACCAGTTGCTCTCCAGGAGTTGAGTGGCTGCTGATTGAAAATAGACCACCAAAGCCTGCAGGTATCGGATTGACCTCCAGGACTAGAGTTTTAAACCCCTGTTTCACACTGTGCAGTTATACCGCTGACGCAGAAATCCTGCCTGAGGAAAGAGACCCAAGGCGATGCACGAACTCTGCCCTTCCACTGCTAGCCTAGCTTAGGCCAAACCACCAGACAGCATGGAGGCAAACTGCCAAACTCAGGGAGAAAGAAGAGTGTAAACTAACCCAAAGGCAGGCTTTTCAATTCCTTTCACACTGCTGTCACCTTCAAATGCAAATTGGGCTCTTCAGAACCCCGTGCCACTTGGCAGGCTCTGACTCACAAAGTCAAGCTTTACCTACTCTCTGTGCTAGACTGTAGAGAGCCAGCACCCTTCCCATCCCCTGGGGGTCGGGGGTGTACTTTGTCAAAGTCACTGAGCCCCCTTCTCTGGAACGGGCTGTGGGGAGATGCAGTTTTTTAGGTATGTGTCAGTTCAGCCATCGACCTACCCAAAGCAGCTACACAACACTGCAGCGCTGGGATGGAGAATAACCGAAGAAGTTGAAGGTTCAGAGGCCCGCTAAGACTGGTTGTCATCCTTTATTTTAACTCTACTGGGTAGGTTCAAATAGCATCGAGCATACACCCTGTGAACACCTTCTTCCAGGGAGCCTAGCCTTCGTGTCTCTGGATCATGGGAGGAAACGAGAATAACCCACACCGGCACAGGGGAGAACAAGCAAACACAGAACACATTTGAGTCCCTGATCTTCCTGCTGGGGGGCTCCTGCAGCTGTGTGGCTGTGTGTATTTAAATTTTGTCACTTATTTTGAAAAATATTCCCAGCTTCTTCTTAGAGACCTTCCACCAGAGAGTGTTTATATTCGTGCCATAGCTGACTGCGGCTGACACAGAATGTCCACCTACCCCTCCGCAGCCAGGGGAAAAGACGAAGGTCGCCCTGGAAACACAGCCACACTTCAGTGGAATTTATGAGACAACAAGGCCTGCTCCCACAAAGTACTCAATAAATTCCACAGCCATTCACATCACTCCTCAGCTCACTGAGCTCAAAGCCAGCCAGGAAAATTGCCAGTTGCTGTCAGCAATTAGCACCCAGCCAGACATGTCCTGCGTGCACATACAACGCGAAGATGGAGAAATTGATAAAATGATTGTATGGGGTTGTTTATGACCCCAGGTCATCGGATTTCATCCAACGAGCTTACTCTTGCATCGGATACAGCTGGTAGTTCTGGGCTGAGAAATGAATCAGCATCAGTATTGTAAAAGGAAAGAAACAGAATGGTGTAGAATAGTGCTACTATTGAGAAGCTGGCAAAATACCCAATGGTTGAAAAATAATAGCCAAGACATTCATTCAAAGGTGGACCACACAGCTTTTCAGAGGATTATAAATGTAATTGAACCAGTTAGTATTCCTCCAAAACCAAGTCGTCTCAGCTCAGTCGGCTACAGAGGGCATTGGATCGCGGAACTTCAAAAAAAAAAAAAAAAAAAAATTAATCAAAATTGCAATTTCATGAAATCGAACGAGTAATGCAGAGGCAAATGGTATTCCTCACGCAGAATGATCACACACAACGACTTCAGTTTTACAAAGCAGTGCGTTACCGAGCCAATTAACTTGGAGACAATTAATAAATAATATCCATTATATACTCAAATTCGTGTTAAAAAGTTGAACCTAACTAAAACCGAACCACTTTAACCAATGCAAATTTGGATGCACTCACTTTTTGTTCTTTTACCTAATTCTTCCAGTTCCGAACGATCCGTTTTCCAGTTCTCATGATACTTCACCAGTAACAAACGCGCACGGGTCTGCCTGGGAAAACGTGCCAGACCCCCAGCCCAGGACAGTGTCCTAGCAACCATCTAACAGAGAGGGTCGAAGCAGTAACAGTCCGCGACCACGGGCACCCGACTCGGCGAGACCTCAGTTGTTACGGCCGCTTTCACACTGGACGCGAAACGAATTTATCGCACGATAGATTACATTCAAAGTCAATGCAAAGACGCGAAACCGTGTGTTCTCGTCTTTGCATTGACTTAGAATGTAATCTGTCGTGCGAAAAATTCGTTTCGCGTCCGGTGTGAAAGCGGCTTTACCCCTCGTTTAGTCGTTGGAGCGAGGCGGGAGTTGGAGCGCCAGCTCAGGTGATTTAACAGGTGCGCACGCGCCGATTGTTCGAGGCGTCTTCACAACAAAGTCATACTATCTTACGAGGACACATTGTAATGACACACAGGGAGAGTTCTTTTTTTTTTAATTCTCTGATACGTCGTTCGTTGTGTTAAATTTTAAGCGTTTCGCATTTGTCTCATTCTAAAATGTATTTACTCAACTCGTTGTAGTTCTTCAATAATTTCTGCGACGGTTTATTATAATACACTTGAGGCCGTATATTTAAATACACTTAATCTATAGACATTCAAACTTAATTTTTCACAACCCGTCATATTTCACGTTATCATACATTTTTTGTGTTAAGTCAATAGGGTATCTACTTTATCTTTATTAAAATAAATACAAAAGAAGAAATAGAAATAAATTATTTATTTACGAGAACAGATCTTCAGTGGGTCAAATTTAGATAAGTTCTATTCGTAATTGTGGTAACATTGCCCTTTAATTGTTTCATTTGAATCAGACGCTTAGGGTAGCCTTCCACAAGCATCTCACAATACTTTGCTGAAATTTTGGCGCATTCCTTCTGACAGAATTGGTGTAACTCGGTCAGGTTCGTGGGCCTCTTTACTCGGACACGCCTTTTCAGTTCAGTCAACAAATTCACGAATGTCTTAAGCCCGGGTGCATTTAAATATATGGCCTCAACTGTAATAATTATTACCCCGTCGGTATCTCACCGATGGGGTATTGTCATCCACTCCGCCGTCTGTTTGTCTTCCCATCAATTGTTACAGCGTTTGCTGGTGAACTGTGGTAGGGGCAGCCATCAAATTTAAACAGGTATAACACATTGGGTGTCTCTAGAAGCCTATTTCACATCAAGGTCATAGCTCCGATTTTGATCCCATGTTTTTAGAGTACAAGGTCCGGCGCGCCCGCCTGTTGGGGATTCCGAGGGGGTGTTTTGCGCAATCTATGGATTACCAAGGAAGACGTTTGCAATCAGCGCTTAATCACGCGGAACTTTGGAAAACTGACAATTTGGATAATTTCATCTGGCAATGCAATTTAAACACAGTATGTTGCGTGAAGATATTATACCATGTTTAAACCACTAATCTGTTCAGAATCACATAATTCTCAACAGACCAGTGGGTAAAACCATTATTTAACCAGGGAAGTTTCTCTTTCAAGGACACCCTGGGACAAATGTGAACGCATCAAGTAAAAATGGACATTTCATGGCACTTGTGCTTTTTGCTAAAGTTTGTTGTATGTAAGCTACCTATAAAGTATTAAATGTAAAAAAAAAAAAAAAAAAAAAAAAAAAAAAAAAAAAGCGGGATTCACTTTTTAATTTCAATGCAATCACGTAAGAAGTAAACTGATATCGCCGACCAAGTAAAAGTGCCCAACTATCCATCTCAAAATCATGAGATTTTCAACAAGTGGACACGCAATTTGGTGCAGTTAAATCAGCATGATTCAAAATTGCATACCTGTCAACTCTCACGCGAAATCAAGAAATCAACAACTATCTCAAAATCACAAAGTATTATGAAATTCAGTTCCAACTTGATGTGTTCACAAAGGCCAGATTGAACATTTGCAAGTGATGAGGGACAATGAGAAACAAGGAAAAGCCCCTGTAGCACTTTTGGGGTTACGGGTCTTGCTCAAGGGCCCAACTGCACAGTTCTTCCCAACTTCATCTCTCCAGATCAAGTCAGAATCCCAAGCCCCTACCAAACATCGTCTACTAAACCAAAAAACGTATAATATACTATTTGTACATATTCACAATAAAGTTTTTTTTTTGGGTTAGCCTTACTTTAGTTCATTCTCAGTGCATGAACTTTAAAGCATGTTCAGTTCCTCAACAAGTAATGATGCAATTTCAAATTTCAGTGGCACCCATTAATCGCCAATATGACTGACTCCACCAGGACAAACTTGAGCAGTATGGGGTAGATTACACTGAAGTTGTGTATGTGTGCATGTTCATTTGAAGCTCATAGATTTCCGCAAGAAAGGCAGGAACGATTTTACACTTTACCCAGTACAAACAGGGACGTCCACATCATTCCATTACAACAGCAAAAATGAATGCTTCAGTGTACTTTGACAAACAAGACTCAGGTCCACCATACAGATTCAACAAAAAACAACCTTTATTATCACCTCTTGTCATCACCGTCCATTTGTTTTAAAGATATTACAGGTGTATAAATTAAGGAGAAACACAATTTCAAAATAAAAAATTGGAAGAAACTGACCCCCAATGAGAGAAGCTTTGGAGTGAGTTTCTGTGTATTGAAACACAGGGTGCGGGTGAGTGTAGTGGGGAAGGACCTAACTGTTCACAGTGCTGGGGTTGGGGGGGGTTAGATATGTCATGTGCTTGCAGTGTCCCTGGTAACAGAAAGCTGGATGGTACGAGTCTGTGAGCCACGAGGTGTGGGATTAAATTCAGACAGAGCACATGACCTCGTCGTCATTATTTTACTCCCCAATCAGGGATATCCCAGTGATGGACTGATGAAGTGTTCAGGGTCTGTTCCCGCCCTCGCCTGTTGTATACTAGGATAGGCTCCCTCATCCCCCTCTCACCACCAACCAGAAATATGCAGGATAGATAATGGATGCAGGATATCATTTTAGAAGCAAAAGGAGAAGGGGGTTTGAATATATATGTATATACATATGTGTAACCATGGACACATACTGTATGAATACATATTTACAACAAACAGTTATTGAAGCCAAACAATGGCAAACCAGGAAAACAAAGAGAAAAGGAACGGACGTCCTCTCTGGATTGCGGACGGGTGGGGCGGGTTGGATTAGTAAGGCGAGTCAGCCTGTCATGTGTTCGCCATTGTCACTGACAGGGGCTCCTGTAACAGTCCGTCTTGCTGACGCTTCGATGTCTTCCAAGGCCAAGATAGCTGCTTGCCTACAGCAATGTCAGCCTTCGTTACAGCGCAATCTCGACCCGCCATTATTGCTACAACTTTATAGTGCTGCAGCCAGAGGTAGAAAGCCTAGAGGTCAGTAAGTTAACCCTTAGAGCGAACCATAGAACCACAGTTGCCCAACGATGTAAGATATCAAAATCAGATGCTGTTAAAAATCCATCATGTGGCAACTTGTTTAAAAGAGTTAAACAAGTTGCCACTTGCCACATGATAAGTTTTCAACAGCTCAGGATAATTACATTTTTGATTCCTTGAAAATTTATTCAGCGCTCTTAGGGTTAAAAATCCTACCATCTTTTCTATCTATTCCATCCCAACAGCAGAATTCGCAAACCCCGATGTTCAGAACAAGATATGAGCAAGGATTTTTACTTCCTACACCTAGATTGTGCACCTCTGGTTGCGGCGGATCTACTGTCAGTCACATGACCCACCTGAGACCCAGAAGTCGGGTCCTCCTGCCCCTCAAGCAGATGGCCTCCCCTCCCATAGGAGGAAGAACCCTATTTCCTATGTCCTTCTCAAAAGCTACTCGCTTATTTAAATCACTGCTCAAAATATAGAAGTCTGTATATATGCATTTATACAATATATATAAAATCAATATATTTTCAAATCTCCACATTTTTAGTTAAATCTCTTTATTGTTTTTAATTGATATTAATAACCTTGGAAAAAAATAGAAAATATGTTCTCTCTGGGTTTATTGTTCTTCCTTCCCCATCAAATATACCATACTCAACATTCTTCAGCACACTGCATATGTAGCTATGCAATATGAAAGCAGTATATGTATGCTATTATAGCGAAAATGACACCGGACTGAGCTGGCTTGGGAATTGTGTGAATTTGAACTCGGGAAACATTCCACCCTGTTATCTATTCTACTCTGATATGTTTCTCTACAAAAATACTGTAATTATGCACTGCAGGCAATGTGTCTGTGATTTCTCCAGAGGGGTATATTATTAAGTATGTGTTTACTTTCAATGTACTTTAAATATGTGCTTGGGTGACACTGGTTTGAGGGCAATAATAAATGTAATGTTATACAGAGTGGAAATGCGGGCTCTGGCCGAGCACATAACCAGGGCAAACCAGAGTCAGGACTAAAGGAGGCTGTGCTGGTAGACTTCCCATAATGCCCTGCTCTCCTGCGTCTCCGTAAGCGTTTCTCAATGAGGAGAAATTATCCTAATAACGGAAAAACAGCGGCAGACAGTGCTTCACCAGCAGAGCTGGAGCAGTATACAGTGGACTGTAGGGACATGCAGAGGGAGAGCAGGATGATTTGTCAATGGTTTTAATCTGGTGTTGTAGAGCAGTGTTGAAACAGAAACCTGCACTCGCACTGGCCCCCTCAAAGACAGAGACAGCTGACACCATCACTCAGATTTAGATTACACACAGCGGATAGAGGGGCCCCTCCGTTCATTCAAGGATTCTCTCAGGCAGTTTAACGCATCATCAACGCCAAACATTCGACTGACAACATTCCAAAAGCTTGAAGTTGATTTGTTTCTTCCTGAACTGTCAAATCACCTTCCCTCAATGAAAATTTGGTACCAAACTTATGGGTAAGATTAAAAAAAAAAAAAAAAAAACAAGTAAACAAACACGCTCCCGCTACTTGGGAGCGACAGGTCTCATGGTTAATAACAATTCTTTGTCCCACATCAGGCTTAAACAACCCCCAATAAAAATCTTTTAAAAAGGCCATTAAACGAAGGAGCGAGTCACATTCCGCTCGAGACGGATGAAACAACTTTTGGATTAAAGTGTGCATTTACAATTTTCAGTTTGTTAAAACGATGTATTTTAATATATGTACAATTTTCGTTTATATTAATTATTCTTAACATTTTTTTAAATCTTATTTAACGCTAAAGTTATTCGTGTAACAAAATCCTCATACGGGCTTAACCGCGAATGCAATTGAGTTCAGCCACTTTTCGACATTCTAAGCAGGAAGTATGGAAATGCCCCCCACGCCCCACCTCTGGGCCCTCGCTACTCTGGGTCAGACTGTATTCTTGGGTTTATCGAACTGTAAAATTCCACTTCTAGTTTTTTATAATGAGCTCAGGATATTCGTACACACTGAGTACACTACAAACAAGATAAACTGTAAATGGGTATTAACGGTGCAAGGACTTTTATAGTCACAGTTTTGTGTCTACAGCTCACCAGTACGGTATTCAGTTAGCAGAACCCAAAATTGTTTCTTAACAAACAAAAGTACCATCAAGCAATCATTCTGGGTATCAAGTAATACTATAACTCATGGTACAGCATTAGCCAATTTACCTAGCCCATGAGGTCTGCATAGGGCAGACAATGTCTGAGAAATTAGGTTTGGTTTCAGTGCCTAATGAAGCCCAGAGGAACACGAACCTCCTCTTACTGAAAGAATCAGACGGTGAAGTTGAGGTTAAGTTTTCATATTAGCCTGTAAGGCGACTTGAGAAGACCTTGAAGATGCCTGCTACTGTAGAGAACATCTGTAAGCGGTCAAGAATGGAGGAGTGAACAGCCTGGGTCATACGGTGTGCACCAGCTCAAACCTTCCCTGCTTTCAAAAAACTCAAAAGACTGAAACAGAAATGAAGACACCGGATTCCTCTATGGAGATAGAAAGTGCCAAGCTTTGGCTCCAAAGCAAATACAAACGCAGAATGAGTGTGTTCTGAGGTGGAGTGGAAGAATCTGGAAGAGGTACGAAGATCAAACATCGTCCTAAATAGTCCACTTTTATATCCACCAGGTCCGTGGATGCCGATACAGGCGCCCCTGCTGTTTAGCGAGAGCAGACTCCACCCACAAATGGTCTGATTGGATGGTGCCACCGGGGGTCGCACAGAACAAAGCTCTTTGATTGGTTCTGGTGTGCATGAGTCCCCATAGTAACACTGTGTATATAAATACAGGTGGTGTCTCGGGGCTGGCGGTGGGCAGAGGAGGGCTCTGTGGAGTGTGTGAGGAACACCTGATATCTGGAAGCTCTGAGGACCACCTGATTGGCCCATTCAGATCAGAAGAACAGAGCATAGACGCATAGACGCACGCACGCACATACACCATACACATGCGCACAGATGCACTCACACGAACACACACACAGTCAAACAAATCCTCACGCACACATATACACACATTCATGCGTAAACAAACATCTCCGCACTCACACATATTCACATACATTCATTCATAAATAGAAACACAGTGTTAGTGTGAAACGCAGATGTTACTGCAGGAGCCGAGGATGTGTTAATGAGACGCTTCGCCTCTGCACCCAGTCAAGCCTGCGTTTGAGGACTTTGGGCAGCACCAGGAGATCTGCTCAGACCCCGCCCTCAGCCCCTCCCCCCTGCTGATGATGTCAGAGTTCTCCAGAAGGGGGTGGGCCGAGGGTGGGTGGTCAGCCAATCAGAGGCTCAGAATCAAAAGATTTCCGGGCAGGAGTTCCAGTCCTGTCTGTCTTTTGCCTCCCAGTATCCTCCCTTGTACATGAAGATACTCTCTCCTGTTATAGAGTCCGTCCTCCTCTGGAACCAGCGAGGCTGGTAGCTCTCATATTCTCGCCCTAAAGGAGACAGAGGGACAGGAGTCACAGAAACGCATCACCAGAAGGGGGCGGCACAGACAAAAACACAACAGGACTCGCCCAACGCCTCGCACAGCCAGCCACGGCCCTGTTTCATTAAGCAGGATTATACATATAGCAGGATATTTCCTCAGGGCAAAACCCAATAAAGTTATTTCTACGACACTGAGAAAAACTTGAAAAAGCTCTTTCAACCACAGTCAGTGTTCCAGATATGAGAAGATTCTGTGCTTTATTTAGATCACTTATTCAGCCAACTCCGTAATCATGCTTTCTGAAATAACCTCAAAAGCCGTGTTTGACAAAGCAGGACTGCCTAGTTAGTTGGATAACTACTCTGCGCAAAACCCATAAACTTCTCAAATCCAGACCATCGACTGAAGTACAAAGTCCAGTGCTGGATTTTACTCCACTGAGTCATCCGGCCAACTTGGTAATCCTCCTTTGTGAAATGCGCCAGAGACCAGGGAAGGCTGTGAACAAGGCTTGACACTGATTAAAATACAGTCCAGTTCTCAAAACAAGATGAGAGCTGGAGAAGGAACCGGAATGGAAACACTCAAGGCTGTCCCAACACTGCCACTGCTGACAGTTTGGGGTGAGAGCTAGTGTGCCCATGGCAGACTGCTGCGCACTGCCATCAATGAAGCCCTAACAGAAAGGAAACTGCACGTACTTAAAAAAAAAAAAAAACTGCATATAAAATAATGGAATGTCAATGCAAAAAATAGCAGGTAGACCGCAATTTGTTTAATTTATTTCACATTCAGATGGGCCGATGACTGTCGAGGCCGTAATGTGCACACAAACCGCTTTTTAACCCTTAAAGCGCTGTAAGATATCAAAATCAGATGCTGTTGAGAACCTATCATGTGGCAACTTGTTTAAAAGAGCTTCCCAGTAGCTCTTTTAAACAAGATGCCACATGATAGATTATCAACAGCTCTGGATAATTACATTTTTAATTCCTTGCATTGAATTCCTTTTTTGAATGCGGAACAAAATAAACAAAACAATCCACCAGTTATTTTTCTCTCTGTGCACTAGTGACATGTGGATCAGAGATCCTACACTTTAAACAAAAGGTTTAACCCTTATCCCCCTTCGATGAAGATAAGCGAAAGAAGTGCCAAGCTGCCTTTTGAAATGTCACACTGGGAAAAGAGGAACAAAAAGCAGGACCCGCTCGAGATCATTTCTCAAAGGATCACAGCCCTGTGAGTCCAGAGCTCCACCATAACTGCTGAAAATCTCACGTAAAACAGAATGATGAGAAAAGAAAGGACAAGTAGCGCATGAACGTCAAAGGAAGATCGCAGAACGGATAACTTCCCTGTTCAGTCTACATTGCAGTGAAGGATGGGACACAGTCAGTGACAAACAGGGTGTGGGGCAGGGACACACAGTGAGGAAGAAACATCAAGCCGGCCCCAACACTGCACACAACCAACACCAAAGGGCTCACACAAATGGAGGTGGTACAAGGATATACCCGAGGGGCACACCAAGGAGTCCCAACTCACCAGAGTCATAATCACACTCTGGTATCAGACAACCAACAGAGAGAAGAGGAAAGGCATCAGTACAGTATCTTTAAAATGCATTTAGGTCACGGTTAATTTATGGTCGTGGGCTTTTATTTTAACAGGATCGCATACGATCATTCTTGCTGCACTTATTGCTTTATGTAATATACAGCCAGAAACGGGAATAGGTACTTTTTTGAGAATGACGAGGCCATCACCTGCGAAACATTTTTGCACAGTGCAATAAATTATTAGTATCATAACATTTTACACAGTATAAGCTTTGATTATTCCAAGTTAACTTTATTTTTCTTCAATCCCTCTTTCCTTCACTCTCAGGCGCGTATTCACTCTCTCCTTTTTCCCCATCTTCCCATTTCTATCATCTCCTCCACCTTTCCCCATCCCTTCTTCCTTCTCTCCCACATTCTAGGTCCCTCACCCCTCCCCTTTCTTCCCTTCTCTCTCTCCCCACTCTCTCCTCTCCCTCTTTCCCTCTTCTTCTCTCCCTTCCTCTCTCTCTCTCTCACCTTCCTCCAGAGCATCGGAGGCCTCCGCCTCTCTCCTCCGGCGTGCCGCCCTCTGTTTCTCCTCCAGTCTCTGTTTCTCCACGTTGGCCTCGTCCCAGCGGCCGGCCTCCATGAGCCGCTGGTCCGGCCGCAGACGGCTGTCGGTGGGCCCCACCCCCTCCTCCGGCTCGTTCAGCGTCAGAGCCAGAGAGGAGAAGAAGTACATGTTCTCAGCGTTATCTCTGAGGAGAGGAGAAAGCGGGAGAGAGAGAGGGAGGGAGAGGGAGAGAGAGAGAGAGAGAGAGAGGAAGAGAGGGGGATAGAGGGAGAGGGAGAGACAGGGAGGGAGAGGGCAATACGGTGCAGGAAAAGAGAGAGAGGAAGGGAGAAAAAGGAGGGAAAAAGGGATGGAGATAGTGTGGGAGATGAAACGTGAAACAGAGAGAGGAAAAGAGAGTGAGGGAGAGAGAGAGAATGAAGCAGGATGAGCAGCCGGTAAAAAAGAAACACATTGGTAAAAAATAAAATATCAAAATATTGAACAGCGCAAAAGATGTGATTTCAATGCAAATTCATTGTGCCTGCTCGAGTATGCACTTATGTTATTAAGTACCCATAATTTGGCACAGGCGCAAAATAAGGACGCCATTACCAGTATACTACACTAGTATACGATAATTATGTCACCTTACAGCATCAACGTAAATTACCTGAGCGTCTCCATGAAAGTTACCACATTACTGAGTTTTCAAAATATTCTATGGTTATTCCTTAATTAGGCCGGAACAGTCATACCATAAAGGCCTGTACAGCATCCATGTTATGGTGTAGATGTGAATTAAATATGTGCAGGGATACCATCATGAGACAGTGTATCCATAATATGGTCCAGGTTTGCTATAGCTATATTCAGTATCCATAATGTTGAACAAGTTATGAATGTACAGGGTCACACACTGAGGTCAATGAATGCAGCTCTGCTCCCAGCTTTAACGGTCTGATCAGAACACTAATATGGAGAAGGCCTATGCTAACAGGAGACCTCATACTGTACAGGAGTTGAAAGATGGTATGTTAATAAAGTTACTTTAATTATATCAGTGGTGATAATTATTATGTCATAAGTGCAATACAGGTGTAGGATTCTATGACACAGAGGACCTCTTAGGTGTTACATAAATGAAGTTATTAGTATGACGATGACAGTGATAATCATTATGATGAATATGATAGCTCTTACGGGAGGGGGTATTTTTTCCACAGCAGTTTTGGAGAGAGTGTTTGGTAAACGGTCTTCTGTTTCCCCTCCGACCCGCTGCCGCCGCGGCTGCTCTGCACGATTTTGGCGCTCTCCATTTTGTCATCCCACGTGCCTGACAGGATGTAGTGTGCCTGGCCATTGCAGTCTGTCACCACACCTGTCACCTGGGGGCCAGATACGGGCCGCAGCAAGAGAGACAGATATCAGACAAAATCATCGCTTTAGAAGAAGAGCCAGGGCATTTACTCGGGTTGGTCAGGACTGAAAAAAAGAGGTACTTTTGCTGTCCTGCAGAGGGCAGCATCTACAAGTCAATCAATCAATCCCAGCATATTCCCCTGAACCATTCATGGATATGTTTCCCAAAAGCTTAGTTACTAACTTACTGGAACCATTGACTTGTATATGGTTCAAAGTATTTTGGGAAATGTACCCCAGGAAAAGAATTGCCAATTCTTAACACTTTTTAAAAGGTATCCACTCATAAAAGATCTAACATAACTGATGTTTGCCATCTGAGCTTGAGTGCATTTAACAGTTATCGAATGGATACAATATTTTGTAATAGTTACAGTCATTATGTGTATCAAACTAATCCATAGCCATTTAAAAAACATGACCATGGCTGACTAATATTCCTTGGGGGCCCCATTAAGTATACCATTCTCTTTAAAAATGAAACTGCAGAGTTATAATTGGTCCAGAAGGGGGCCACAGTGGAGCTACAGTAGTGAGTTGGATGAGCCCCTTCACTGCGAAACTGTGGGCGTGACTGGCCAGCTTATGCCTGAATTAAGGTTTTACCCTATACAACAGATGTTTGGCTGGCGGGGTAAAGGGAAGACATTGGTCGATTCCATGATAGCGGGGCTCACCTTGCGAGGTACTTCCCGCGAAAAATAGCTGTAGGGTGAGAACTTGAGCTGACAGGTCTCCTTGGTCCTGTGGTTGACTATGTCAATGTCTCCTGACTGCGGGTGCAAGAGGGAGGGGGCATGGCAGGGGGTGTGGGGTGTAGGGGGGGTGGCAGGGTTACCGAGGGGAGAGGAGGACATGCGAGGGGAAGAACAAGGGTGAAAGCAGAGAAGTGTTTGGAGGGAATAAGAGAGCGATGGAGGACAGAGGGAATGAAAACAGTGGGAGGGGAGAAGGACAAGAGGACAGAGACCAGAAAAGTGAGGAGAGGAGTGGGTGAGAAGACTTCCGAAAGTCATCACTGACGTCAGAAAGTCATTACTGGTCATTACTAACTTCAGAAAGTCATTACTGGTCATTAATAACTTCAGAAAGTCATTACTGGTCATTACTGGCTTTGGAAGGTCATCATTAACTTAAGAAAGTCACTACTGGTCATTACAAACTTTAGAAAGTCATTACTGGCCATTACTGACTTTACAAAGTCATTACTGGTCATTACTAACTTCAGAAAGTCATTGCTGGTCATTACTGACTTCAGAAAGTCATTACTGGTCATTACTGACTTCAGAAAGTCATTACTGGTCACTACTGACTTCAGAAAATCATTACTGGTAATTACTAACTTTAAAAAGTCATCACTGGTCATTAGTGACTTCAGAAAGTCATTACTGGCCATAACTGGCTTCAGAAAGTCATTACTGGTCATTACCAACTTTAGAAAGTCATTACCGGTCATTACTGACTTAAAAAGGTCATTACTGACTTCCGAAAGTCATTACTGGTCATTACTAACTTTAGAAAGTCATTACTGGTCATTACTGACCTCAGAAAGTCATTACTAGTCATTACTGGCTTCATAAAGCCATTACTGGATTCAGAAAGTCACAACAGTGCATTATTTAACATTACATTGCGGTACATCACATCACAGGCATTTATCAGTGAGTTACCCAGAGCAATATACAACAAAACATACTGACGTTCTATCACTGTGTGCCCAAAGTGGGAGAACTGATCACACAGAAGGACTTGTTAATCACCAATGATCATCACCATCACCACCAGAGGAGGGCATTTTCACAGACATGCATCCAGTGACTCAGAAAGTCTCTAAAGATCTCAAACTGACAGCACACAGTCACACAGAGGGAAAAGTTCTCACACTGATCTCTCATATCAATGCCCCTAGATTGTCCTGTCCCCTTCCATTCATTTCTTTTGTACCAGAGCTTTTCTGATTTGAACCCAAACCTGACACTCATGCAGGGCTAAGGTGTTAGACTGGGACTCAGATGGTTGTTGGTTTAAGACCCACTGTAGCCCCAGTATGAACAGTGCTGCTATTGGGTCCTGGGGAAAGCCCCTCACACCCACACAGACAAAGGGCAGCTGGTTCTTTCATCAACTGTACGTCACTCTGTCAAAGTTACATGTTCAGAGTGACTGAGGCTGGCTGGGTTACACATTCATAGTGATTGAGGTTGACTGGGTTAGACATTCACAGTTATTGAGGCTGGCTGGGTTACACATTCATAGTGACTGAGGCGGGCTGGGTTACTCATTTTTAATGACTGATGCCAGCTGGGTCACACATTCATAGTGACGGAGTCACAATCTAATGAGAGAGACCAAGATTTAGCGGCAGCTATTAGCATCGCATACAATCGGCTCATTCGACACATCGATTTAACAGGTCGGGATTAACGTTAACGGGAAAACACTATTTGATGAGAACAGACACCGATGCAACAGTAATCCGCATAAACGCAGGCAATTCCGTGGTCCCTCTTATTATCCCGTTAGCACACATCTGGCGCTCAACAGCGCTAATGGACGCCGCTATAATCCTGAAAAATATGGGGCGCCAAAGTTTTAACAAGCGCTTGTCTGTCAGAGACTGTATCTCTGCTCCAACCGCATGCTAACCACTTCGCGAGCAGAAAGCAATTTAAAAACAGACGTCTGTTGGGTCTCAAAACAATTCAAATGAGTTTATCTGTTATGACAGACTTCTTTTCCTAAATATTTATACCACCCACTGCACAAGTGACATGGCGTGTGATAACAAATACTCAACATCACAATTTAACAAAAAAAAATTACGTTCAAATCCATTTAAAAAGTTCGGGACAAAATTTATTACGCTAAGCGATGTTAGAGTCCAGACTGTTCTGGAAGATTTGCAGTGTAACTGAAGCGGGGAGTAAAATGAAAGGTGGAAGCCCAGAATTTCAGAGCTACAGAAGGGAACAAAACTCATAACCTTACGGTAACAAAGCCATTTACTGAAAGGCACTGCACCCATCCTATCATGGCTATTATGAGGCTTGGATCACCAACTTCCTTAATCTCATACATAACTGGCTATTGTATAACTCAAAATTAATAAAAGCCAAAAGCTACTGTGATAGCACACACATTTAAACATCTGGTAGTACAAAATTGAATCACAACAGTTTGATAACTGGAAATTGTAGCACTTCGCACAAATACTGTAAAATTTCTTCCGTGTACGTAAAATGCTAAACTAAAAGCGTTGGTAAATTTGTGCTCTTCGAACATTCAAAACTGACAAATTGCAGAGAACAGCGAAATGCACTTCATCTCTTTGCTCAGCAAATTCCCCTCAACTTTTGGCGACAACTAATAGGAGTTGAAGGGACACTCTAAGCAACATGCTAAGTTTGTGGTGACAATGATTTGAAGTCTATGAACTAATAATTAGCTTTTTTTAGGTCTATTGATTTATATTCATTCTCACCACAGGGCTAGCATGTAGCATGCAGTGTCCCTTTAATGGGCATCAATTCTAATGAAACAATCAATCAACTGTCGAACAGCAGCATCTTACATAAGGGCAGTGAAACACAACATACTTCTAACAGCTCTACCAGTGGAATAAAAACATTTCTTTTATAAATGTCCACTGGCAGCATCTCCAGCTGGGTGAAACTGAGAACGAACTGCACACAGAGAACGCGCCACGATACTTCCCATGAACACTGTGCTGTAACTGGGTCAGATTGGCGTCGGAGTGCGACTTCTGCTTAAAAGGGGGAGATGGGGACGGAAGGTATTTTTAGAAATGAGAACAGAGTGGTTCGCAGGGATGCTGGCTCGTGTCGACAGACGGTTCTTCGTGGTTCCACGAAGTGCTACTCAAAAGAACCTGGGGGGGGCATTGAGGTTTGTGGCTTTTTTCGAGAGGTGAGAGGGTTGGACGCACCTGGTCAATCCACAGCTTCCCTACGATGATGTTGTGCACTGTGGAAGTCACCTTGCGCCACACGTAGTGATTCCCACTGGAGTGGAACTGCAGGTGAATAGCACCTGAGGGAGGGAGGGAGGGAGGGAGAGAAGGACACTTAACCCCTGTGTACTCATAACCGGCACTCATAACCTGCCCAATATTACACTAAACACTGCAGAGGGCAGACAGAAGGACAGTGCGGGAGCAGGAGAGAGTGCACAGTGAGGAGGGATGGGGAGTGAGAGAGAGAGGGGGACACTTAACCCCTGCGTATTCATAAACAGTGTGGACTGACCACTGTAACACCGTAAACAATAGAGAGAGCAGACAGAGGGAATGCTGTAGCCGGGTGGGTGGGGGTAAAGAGGGTGTATAGCGAGGAGGGATGGAGAGAGAGAAACAAAGTAAGAGACAGTGTTGAGAGGTGGAGAGAGAGACCAAAATAAAGCTCTTATTTTATTTATCAGGAACAAACCTGGGGTCTCATTTATAAATGGAATGTAGGTGCAGAAAAGATGCGCAAGTCACTTTCTTTGCGAATTTCAGATTTGTAAAAACGAACAAAACCAATGGTGTCAGGCACAACAAACCAAACCCCTCTTCCAGGCAGAAGTTTCAGTGCTTTGGGTGTTAAATAACCTAGAACCCCCTTCACATTCAACCCTATTGCAAACAAACCTAATGAAGTCACATGGCACATAGCACATAGCACATGGTTGAAGTGGTAACAGAAAAATGCAAGTTCTGAATTCAGTCGGAAATTGACTGGTCCAGACTTAATGAATGCATCATCAAACAACAAATTTGGGCTTTCAATGACCTTGACACCATGCAGTCCAAAAATTCTTCAGGCAATCCTTGGACCATTGCATAACGTTCAATGGGGCAGGTCTTAGTTCTGGGCCGAACCTTAAAGGTCCCCTATTACGCCACCAGGTGCACATCTAATTAGCCATTATGAGCCAGCTCAAAGTCTCCCCTACCTGACATCACAAGGGGGATTGACCACCCAGAATAATGAAATCTGATTGACTGCTTGGCTGAAGGTGATCAGTTCTTCTTGCCTCTGGTTGGTTACTTCCCCATGTGATGTCAAGAGGGGAAGTTTTTGAAATGGCTTGTAATAACTAATTAGCTGTGCACCTGGTGACATAATAGGGGACCTTTAATCTTAACCCTAAAATCGGCAGTATTCTTCCAAAAACATTAAATGAAATGACGCAAGAACAGCCCAATGAACATGTCCTGAAACACCACGTGGAGTATACAGCGAGAACTGCGATTCTTTTTGTGCCACTCTATACCAGCAGAGGGCGCTGACAGAACGCGCGTACCCAGCTGAGAGCCAGCTTTCGACCTGAATCCCATTAATCCCCTCAGACTTATCCAATTAATCCGCAAATCTAACACAAACACACGACGGCAAAAAAGCGACACAATTATACAGCAACCGAAAACCAGAAATATTATATTAGAATTGTTTTTAAACAGTGGCTGGCACCGCGTATTCACAACAGCATACAAAGTAGTGAGCGGGCTCTGCTTGAACCAGGCCCAGAGCGGGAACACTGCCCTGACGCCTCCGCGGTGACGCGCCCAGCCATATGACGTCACAACCAATCACGGACAGGGGGAGGTATCAGAAGTAAGAAATAGGCAAGACAAATTTCGGCCGTGGTTTTGAGCGCAGAGAACACCGAAAAAATGGAAAACACCACCTTTTGCTCTGAAAGTTCTACTTCTTATGAAGTATACAGCCTGTTTCACCCACAAACACCCAAAATTATCATATTTTAACGCTTTAACCCACGGGCCTAATTATAACACCTGTTCTTAAAACTATGCCTATTCCTGACAATTAGCCAATTGTAATCCAAGAAATTAACCTAAAGCAAGAATTTTATTATACTCATGAGCACCCAATAAAACATCCATATAATGCCACTTTTTCAGACTTTACCGTCCTCCTGGGTTCTTTTAGTCCCGACAGATTCAGTCAATCAAGAACACACACACACACACACACACAGACGACAGACAGAGCCATATGCCCACAATTTCAAGCTGCAAGTCTCCACTTTAACTTCAAATTCATTGTGCAGCAGTACAGAGCTACGAAGCAAAAAATGTCTCTTGATCCATACTTAAGGACAGTGCCGTGTATGTTTTTCTTCAGAAAAGCGCATAAACCTGTAAAATCACCTGCGCGTGTAGCCTACATTTCCCAGCGGGCAGTGAAAGCGTCGATTCTTTGCGGTGCTGCGATGTTTCACTTTGTAATCGCTTCTGTCCCCCTGCTGTTAGAGCATCTGTTTTCCTGGCCCCCAGTCCTGTACAGATCTGTTCATTTTCAATCCTATTCAAACTGGACTAGGACAGCAGGTGCACTGGAATGTGACAGAGACACCCGTCCCACTTTCAGGAAAATTTATTCTAACCCTTACAGTGCTCAACGCAGCTATTGTTGCTCAATGATGTAAGATATCAAACATCATGTGAATATCATGTGAAACATAATAGGTTTTCAACAGCACAGTATAGTTAAATTTATATTTTTTAAAAATCTATTTCAGCGCTCTAAAGGTTAAAAAGGAAAATGAGGTGAAAGTTCTAGAGCGAGGGGTGAACTGTCAGACTCATACGTCGCGAGGTCTGTGTTCAGTTACGCAGTCAGGCCTACGCATCCTCTGCTGCCCTTCCAGTTCACTGTCAGGATGAAAACAATGAGCACAAATGCCCTTCAAGAATAGAATTTAACATGATAAACGAGGATGTGGTTGGTTTTTATTTTGCTTCCGTGGGTGAAGATAAAGTAAATGTTTCAGACTAAATGGACGCCCCCCCCATCGTGTTTATTTTTGGGGCAGCCGTTCAGGACGGACGTCAGAAATAATTCAACACTTCTCAGTCAAAACGCCACAGACAATTTTCCACCTCTGTTCTCAGTTCTGCCCTATCTTTCATTGTTATGTACTTGAATGAGTGTGTGTGTTAGTGCGTGTGTCTGAGTGCCTCTGTGTGCGTGTATGTATTTGTGCAAGTTTTCCCATGTCTGTGTGTGCATGCGTGTGTGTGCACGCGTTTGTGAGTGCATTTGTGTGTGTTTACATCTGTGCATGCGTGCATTGCTCTGCATCTTTCTGTATGTGAGCGTGCATGTGTTTGTGCAATTGGTGCGTGCATGTGTGTGGATACTGCCCGTGGCAGTCCGTCCAGCCATATTCAAGGAAGGAAACATAAACCCTGAAAAACAAGCAAGAAATACACAGATCACCCGCCATAGGGGACAATTTTACTGTGGACCCACATATGGGACTTATATATTTAATTAACTCATTCCCTACGGCAAGCCGCTGCCAAAGGCGCGGCGAATTCTACCATTCCTTACGGTAAGCCAGTGCTAGCGGCGTGGATGACCATTCGCAGTCCAATTAAAACACAAAATCAGTTGACGATCGCAGTGATGGGCCTCCTGTACTTCAATACTTTATATTGTGTAATTTTCGGGAAAAGTATTCCGTACAAACGCAACAATTTTATATAAAAATATTCCGTGAGAATGAGTTAAAGGAACTAAGTGAAGAAGATTAAAATTCTTCATGATGTTCATAAATCTCTATGATCTTATGTTGTGACGTTTAAATCGTAGTGTAAATGGACACTCAGCTCTGTTGTGATTTATAAATCTTTATGATATCTTAACCATAATCAAACTGTTTTTCTGGGAGTTGGGGGCGGGACTTTGACAAGCGATTTCGCTTCTCCCGCGACCCTTTCGGTCATGATACATGTTGTGTTGAAATTGTCATGGAACGACTGTACAATCATGCCGAAATGAAAACACAAATAAAATAAATAAATAAAATAAAACAGAATATTCCCTACTGGGAGAAAATCATTTCCTGTTTTCTTTGCCCATACAGCCCATAATTGTCCTGTTATGTTACATCCAGCTTGGAATTCTTTTGGCGACACCAATTAAGTTCAATATATTGACAAATTCCATCTAAAATTGCAGGTCACAGTATTTTACCGTTTTTCTCATCCGCTATAAACACTTTCGTTCTGCATGTGTGTAGTCTAGCATGAGCAATGTGAAAATCGCATAAGCTGTGCTCATCAGGAGTAGGGCATGATGGGTACAAGCCGAGATCAATCTGTGGAGATCAATGACTGAAAGGGGCGGGGACTAGGGACTCACCAAGAGGCATGATTGACAGGTATTTCCCGCGAAACTTGCTGGCGATGGTGATCTCCTGCCATAGCGTCCAGCCGCGACGAGAGATGACGTGATGCGCGGCCGCTGGCGGGTGATGGCTCACCTGGTGAAAGAAGAGGGGGGGTTAGAGGGGGCTCTTATAGGACGAAACACTGCACCAGAAACTCACATCTCCATTTAATTTGCGACAGGTGACAGATGAGCATGATTACAGAGCTATAGCTGATTTTAAGAGTGTCAGTCAGTTTAACTCTGGCTGGATGCTTTAATCAGCTACCTAACAGAGGAAAATCTGTGCCTCCTCAACTGACCATTTTGCTGGCCGCCATTCTTCAAAACCTGGGTTGGGGGGAGTGAATGAAAAATTATGGTCATTATAGTAGCTTCGTGCAGGATGTTCCCGTGTCACTCTGGAGCACCAGTGATGATTGACTCAGACATCAATCAGTGTTCTCAGGTCACATTTTAATAACGGCTCAGCTGGCACTGAACCTCCGCCGAGGAAATACCAAAAAACACTGGAAAACAGGTACTATCCACAGCTTTGACTCCAAGGAAAACCGAACAAGGAAGTAGAGTCAAGTCGAGTTGAGCTGGTACCAAGGAGTAAAAACAAGCCATGACTGTTGGTCTGTGCCGACATCACAGAGGGAGTAGTATTCTCACAGAAGAAGTGATAATTTCACAAAAAGAGCAATATTCTCACACAGGGAGCAGCATTGTCACACAAAGAGCAGTATTCTCCCACAAGAAGCAGTCTCATCACACAAGGAGCGGCATTCTTACACAGGAAGCGGTATTATCGAACAGGGAGCAGTATTATCACATGGTGAGCGGCACTGTAACCTGCATACACAGTAAGTGGTATTATCACACAGGAAGCAGTATCATTACACAAGGAGCATTATTATCACACAGGAAGCAGTATTACCACAAAGGAAGGAATATTGACACACAGGGAGCGGTATTATTACACAGGGATCAGTATTCTCACCTGCTCGCACAGGGAGCGGTACCCGTGCTCCTCTAGTCGGTCCAGTTCGTAGGTCTCCCCCAGTAAGGGGTTGAAGGGCTTGGCGGTGCGGTGCACGGTGGTGGAGTAGGATGACACGGTGAAGGCCGCAACGTAGCACAACTGCTCCAGAGAGCTGTCGCACTTAGCTGCTCGGTCCAGCAGCTCGGAGTACTCCAGGTCCTCCGTCAGACGCTGCAGCATGGACAGGGGCTCGTTAAAATTCACCTGCAGGGGAGAGAGCGGGAGAGGGAGGGGGGAAAGAGATGATTTGGGGTCATACTAACAAATCGCACAGCACGCACACACACGTAAACCCAAACACACAGGCTCTCACAGGCATGGGGATCTTGGACAGCTCCTTGCCGATGCAGTTCTTCATGATGCTCCACAGGTTGAGCGAATAGTTGGGCTTGTCCGGGATACGGCTCCGCCTCCTCCGGCGAAGCTCTCGCCCTGATGAGTCGTTACAGGTCGACGTCATCTGGGGGCACAGAGACACATTACACTCATCTGTCCATTCATTATCCATCCCATACTTCCATTATCCATCCCACCCACCCATTGTCCATCCCTCCCATCCATTATTCATCTGATCTGTCCATTATCCATCGTTTACATATATTATTTAACCCATCTATTATCAATCCCTCTCATCCATTATCTACCCCTCCCATCCCCAATTAATCACTTACACGCATTATCCATCTCATCCATCCATTATCCATCCCTTACATGCATCATCCATCTTCTCCATCCATTATCCATTCCTTATATCATTATCTATTTAACCCATCTATTATCAATCCCTCTCATCTATTATCTACCCCTCCCATCCATAATTCATCCCTTACATGCATTATCCATCTCATCCATCCAATATCCATCCCTTACATGTATTATCCATCTCATCCATCCATTATCCATCCCTTACATGCATTATCCATCTTATCCATCCATTATCCATTCCTTATATCATCTATTTAACCCATCTAATATCAATCCCTCTCATCTACCCCTCCCATCCATAATTCATCCCTTACATGCATTATCCATCTCATCCATCCAATATCCATCCCTTACATGTATTCTCCATCTCATCCATCCATTATCCATCCCTTACATGCATTAATTAATCTTATCCATCCATTATCCATCCCTTATATCATTATCTATTCAACCCATCTATTATCCATCCCATACATCCATTATCTATTCAACCTATCCTGTATCCACTCCTTCCATCCATTATCCATTTCATCCATCCATTATCCATCCCCTATATCATCATCTATTCAGCCCATTCAGTATCCACTCCTCCCATCCATTCTCCATCTCTTATATGCATTATCAATCTCATCCATCCATTATTCACCCCTTCCATCCATTATCTATCCCTCCCATCTATTATCAATCCCATCAGTCCATTATCCAACCTGTATATTCCAGTGCAGGACTGTGGACGGGATTGGAGACTATCCCAGCATGCGATTGGGAGAGAGGTAGGAGAATGCACACAGCAGCTCCCCAAAATCCATTAAGAGGCGCGTACCCCATAATATCACACACTTACACCAACATCTGATGTGCTTGTCTGTGGACTGAGGGAAGAAACCAGACTATCCAGAAAAAGCCCTCTCAGGCACACGGACACAGAGACCTAGGCCCCTGATTAAAAGCCATAACCTTCTTGCTGCGTGTCTACATTTTATATGCTCAATCTTTCCCAATTTTTTATACATTTAAAGCTCTCATTATTTTAATGTATTGCCTCTGCGTATAACAAACAGAAAAAACATTTTTCTTCAACATTTCTTACACACGTAACTGCGAGGACAGATTACAAGGCCTGATGTAGATCAGAGTTCATGAATTCTCTGAAACACTATTCCTGCATTCAGCACATGCAGAGACAGGCTAGTTAAACGCAGGGGTGCACAGACCACAGCTGTCAGTCTGCTAATAAAGAGCCAGAACGAGGAGCTGCTGGATGGTCAAAGTAAAGTACACAGTGTGCATGTGAGCACGTGTATGTATCCATGTATGTGGGAGTGTGCATTTGTGAGCATGTTTGCGTCAACTCAATGCACGTGCATGCCAAAATGTTTATGTATGCGTGTGCGTAAGCATGTCACAGCATAAATAAAGCTTTCCAATGCACATGACGGTAAAAATGAATGTTTACTCGCTAATAAGCATTAAATTGGCCCACTTAACAAGCCATGTATAATTTCAAAGATTCAGCAATAAAAGACAGTGGAAAATCCTATTAAAATGCCGATAGGAACAATAACAAAGTATCACACACAGCAGCACCCGAGCATCGAGCAGAGATTATCGCCCTGACCATCAGATATCAGCGGATATGTCTAAACAATGGCTCCTTTTACAAGCCAACTGTAAACATTTCTTTTTGGCGGAGTTATTTAAGCAGGCAAATAAAAACAAGCCGTTTGCTCTCAGCAGTTCACTGCCCCTGGGAGAGAGCGCGACGGCGGATACGCGATATAAAAATAAATCAGCGTTTCTGACAGTTTCTGTTGGGCACAAGGAGAATCGAGCGGCCTCCGGGCAGCTGTAGAAGGGCCATGGTCGGACATTGACCTTTCTAGCGTACCATGAGACAGGGCCTGGAACTTACTGCCAGTGACATAACAGGCTGGGCCCAGCACCGAGTTCAGTATGATCGGAGCCAGATTCTGGGACTCTAAACAATGGGTCTTTCACTGAGTCTCTAAGGCCACAGAACACAATGGATCTGATTTACAGTCAGGGCGATGTGCGCTGGGATTGTGTGGATCAAGGGCCTCAGATTTGAAGAGCTGATCCAGGATCAGTCTGCCCCGAACCCCACATCGTAGCCCTGCGATGGACAGCCCAGCTGCCGAGGGTGTTTACCTGTATCTAAACCCATTGAATGCTGGGATAGACACCAGTATATTGGATGGATGGATGGCCTTTGTAACACATTGCCCTTATGAGCGAAAACAAAACACTGATCCTAGATCAGGGCTGCCCAGATAGCTCTTAAAGGAGCTGTGTCATGATTACGGCGCATGGTCAGAACTTCAAAAAACTGAAGGACTTTTTCTTCTTCTAAATATTCTAAAATATATAAATTCAATGCAAAACAAAGAGGTATTGGCGAGGACAGAATCAGCTTTTGACTCGCAGTGGAGCAAATTCACTTCGTTAGGCTAACAGTTTTTGAAGTACTGAGCATGTGCAGTAATTGTGACACAACTCCTTTAACCCCTTTGCGTAGAATACAAATAATGCCATTTTTTTCCTGTTATGCATGAGCCTATTTAGGCTTTATAACTCAGTGTCTGTGTCACAGAGACAGAGAATTTACGGACACCGGCGCCTATATCTGCGCAAGAGCAACAGTCCTGTAGGTTTTAGCTCCAGTCATAACAAGCCAAAGCATATTCAACTGCTCATTTGCAGAACTGAGCATCCCACTTTAGTGTAGAAATGGGGCGTTCACACGGAGGGTGATCTCCAGGAACCGTGTTCGGCAGCCCTGCCCCAGATCAGACATCAAACACTGAGACTGTTCTCAATACAACCCTTCAGCCCCGAATTCTCAGGGAAGAACCAATCCTTACATGGATAGATAGACAGACAGTGAGGTAGGTTGGTAGAAGGATGGACAGACAGACAGACACATATCCATGGTCCTGAGTTTAGAGAGTAGATAAAGTTGTGGATGAACACAGGAAATGCGCTTCTCATGATGAACTCCAGTGAGCCAATTATAACACATTTAAATGACTCCTGTATCCGTTAGCTAGAGGCTTGAAGTCCGTAAAAGACAGTGGAGGGGGGTGACATCATCACTCTGACATCATCAGAGCAGAGGGCCGGCAGTGCAGCACAGTGGTGAGAGCACAGAGGGAAACAGAGGATGGAGAGAGAAACTGAAGGATATAGAGAAAGAGAAAGGGATAGAAGGAGGAAGGACAAATAAAAGGAGAGAAAGAGAGAGATGAAAGATTGAGGGAAAGAAGGAAAGAGGGACAGACTGAGACAGTGATGGAGGAGGGAGGGAGGGAGGGAGAGTTCATGGAGGGACATATAGATGGAGAGAGAGAAAGAAAAAGGATGAAAGAGATAAATAAATGAGGGAGAGAGAGAGAGAGAGAGAGAGGGAGAGAAAGAGAGAGGGGGAGAGAGAGAGAGACAGAAGGGCAGAGGGCTCTTACATGCTCGTCCTGGTTCCAGTCATTGGGATGTCCTCCACTCGCTCCACTGAGGTTACTGGCTGAGCGTCTGAAACACACACAACACACACTGTAATCCTACAATGCACACACAAACACACACACACACTGTAATCCCATAACACACAAACACACACACACACATATGCATACACTCTTGTTACACCACAATGCGCACACACGCACACACACACACACACAAGCACGCACACATGCACACCCACTTACAGCGTATTCCCCAACACACAAAAAAGCCCAACTACATGACGTGTTCCTGACACTGCACGTAAAGACCTGGTAAGGCCAAGTAAACTCAAGGCAGCCACAGCGGGGTATGAACTGGAGATAAAATCCATTTACACTGCGAGACACACATCTGTTCTAGTGATCCACTGCCTACCCATCAGCCCCTGCTCAAACACCCCATCATCAGAACCCAGCCTCACAGAGAGAACGAACAGCAGACACAGAGAGAGAGAGAGAGAGAGAGAGAGAGAGGGTGCATGTATGTGCATTGTGGCTTTACAATGCTGTAAAAAATATTTCCCCCTTCCTCATTTCCTCTATATTTGCACATTTCACGCTTACATGTTACAGATCACCAAATTAATTAATTAATTTTGTCTGATTAATATTAGACAAAGATAACTCGAGTAAACACAAAATGCAGCTTTTAAGTGAAGATTGATTGCACTTACTGAGGGAAAAAGCTATCCAACCACACCTGACCCTAACTGCCCCCTTAGTTACTGAATCACCCAATCAAAACAAATTTAATTGATAATTAGGTTCAATTTCACTAGACACACCCAGTCATGATCACGGCCAGCCCAGCTGAATCTCAACATAACTGAGGAAACGCGACTCCTCAACCTGATTTAGAGTTACTCCAACAACCCTTTTTACAAGTGTTGCATGATTAAAATTACGCATCTCCAACAGAAAAATACTGTCGCACGGGCACCTCAAGAATTCTGTGGCATCACAGACAGCCTCACAAAGTTGTTGTGTGGAGTTGATCGGACATTCAGATCATCATGACAAAAACTGATGTTTTATTTACGCTGCAATAATTTCACTGAACTCTCACAAACGAAAGGGGAAGTTCAGCATCTCATTAAAATCCACACAAACAGAGTCCTTGTTTCTGATCTGGCTGAGGGACAAACGCGAAGCGTTGTGCGATTCTCATTTTCGCTGCGAGATATTTGCCGAAGGGGTCGTATAAATCAGGTTATAAAACAGGCTTTGTGCTTCCTGCCGTTTCATAAAGGCCTCAGTACTGAGACCAGAGCGCAGCCACAGGACAGAGCAGCACACGGCTGCCAGTACTAATGTAGCTCTCCACAGACTACACTCATATACAAATGAAGTGAGGCCGCCTATCTGGGATCAGTTTGGTCTGGATGCGATTAGGCAGCAGACCTGGGGGAACTGATCCAGGATCAGCAGCCTGTATTTTGACTGGGTTCATGAATATGGAAATCAGCCTGACGCAGTGTGGCTGTACTGTGGGAACTGAAGTCCAGCTTTGCACATGCAGCACTGGTTCACAGGCCCCTAATATTCAGGAAAGTCAAAGGAACGATGTACAAAGATGAAAAATCATAACATCAATTTATGCACAAATTTAATAAACTGAACCAGATGCTTGACTCTTGTATGCCTCCCCAGTAGAAGGCACAGGTGGTGACAAACACCTGTGGTGTTATATTACAGTCCAAAACAAACTGCCACAGTACTGCGTCTATTCACAGCAATTCAAGGGCAATTATTCATGAAACACCCCGCTGTAGTGCCATAGCTTCAACAGAGGGAAATTATTTTCCCATTTTATCTCTTTTAGTCTTTATTTAAAATGCAATAACTGAAAATAATGATTAAAAAATCAAACCATAAACATTAAATACAGCTTTCAAGTCCTTTAAAACATTTGTAGGTTGCATAATGCAAACAAGTTAGGTCTTACATCACAGAAAGCTGTGTCACTTCCAATAAGGAAAAAAGGTTTGCTTGTACCTCACAGCCCACAAACATGACAAAGTGTAGCCAGGCATTCACACATCTGGTGTGTGTGTGTGTGTGTCGGGGGTGGTGCTGGTCAGCCTCCCGCATGTCAGGACAGTTAACCGGGGGGAAACTCTGTCTTTAAATAATAGTTCTTCTCTTCAAACTGTGGTTAATAGTCTTTGTTCTCAAATTCCATAGTTTCATTTACCATAAGTAATCCATACATCAGCATTAAAATGTTGTCTATAGTCCTTAGTATAATGTACCACTGGTGGCCAACCATGGTCCTGGAGAGCCGCAGTGTCTGCTGGATCTTGTAGTAAATCAGCACTTAATTGACCCATTAAACAGTTGACTGCACAGTTAACTCACCTTACTGGGTTTAATGGGTCCAAATTAAGAGATGTATATGAGAACTAGCACAACCTGGGGTTCTCCTGGGCCAGAGATGGCCACCCCTGGCTTACACAGTAACACTGGAATGTTTTAGCTGTTAAAGAAAATTATAAATCACATATTTGCGATGCCAAACACTTCACCGTGAAAAACAAAGAAAAAACAGTATCTGCAGGATATATAAGCTGAATTTCCGTGACGTCGCGCTAACAACAGGCAGTCACTTTGGTGTAGACAACTGCTAGTTAATTTGAATTGCAAAGATACGTGAAATCTGCAAACTTGTAAATTCCTGTTGTCATTTTCAGCCATAACTGAAACGTTTAAAGACAGATAGTTATACACGGTGGTCCGACCCATCTGACGTTTCCATAGTGCTAATTTTACGTACAGTGTCGCTTTGCTGGTGTCTTCGATAAACCAAGTCTACTGAACAGTGACATCTCACCGCCGGCCGGACTAACTGCTAGTTTTGGGTAAACTCAAGCGGTCATTTTTTTTTAGTCTGCGGCCCAACTACAGACGGAAACCTGAAAAACTCGAACCCTTCTCTATGCTTCACGGTAACCTGACACCACCACACGCAACAAGACTTCACCAATTTTCCTCGCCACTGCGTGCTCCGCATTATTAAATTGAATGTTCGCGACGCAGGGGTTTTTGACTCAGAAATCATTGTAAACAAACATAGTGATTTGTTCTATAGGAGAACGAGTTATATCTAGACATGAATTACAGAAACACTGTAGCCTTTTCAATTAAGTCTACTTTCACCCTTTGAGCGCCATAGGCAACTATAGTTGCCCAATGGTGTAAGATCAAAAACCAGATGCTGTTGAAACCTATCATGTGGCAACTTGTTTAAAAGAGCTCCCGCAGGGGAGCTCTTTTAAAGAAGTTGCCACATGATAGGTTTTCAACAGCTCAGGATAATTACATTCTTAATTCCCTGAAAATTTATTCGGCGCTCAAAGGGTTAACAATACTGAACTGCGGAAGTCCAGAAAAAGATGACTTCCATTACAGGTGAAAGAAGAGAAGAAGGTAGAAACTAGCTCTCTCACACTCTTCCACCTCTCTCTCACTCTCTCTCCCTCCCTCCCACAGGAGAGTCTCACCTGTGCTGGGTGTGGTCAGCGGCGGTCACTGTGATAAAGGCGGGAGAGTCCTCCATGGCATCGAAGTACTCCGTATCCTCATCTTCATCACTCGCCTCCCCTTTCAGTGGCCGCTCGCCCGCTCCTGCAGGAGGTGTGAAAGTCCTCAGTTACCGCCACTGAGCCCCAGGGGGCGCTAATCCACCACAGAGTATGTCTGTACACCACAGCTGGGCTTCTCAGGTATATCCACGAAGGGCTGGTGTGGCTGCAGGCCTTCATTACAGCCATGCAGTTACACACCTGATTCTACTAATCAAGCACTAGAGTTTTTTCTGAAGACCCTGATTATAATCATTAAATCATGTACATAATCAATCATTTGGTATGAAAGCCTGCACCCACACAGGACCTTTCTGAATAAGGTGGAGAAATTCCGCCTAACAGTCCACTGAGCAGCACACTGACACATAAAGAAGTGAGGCTGAGTTAGCAAACACAGCCTGATTTCACAAAGCAGGATTAATGTCTTGGATAACTGACCTAACTAAACCTGGAACTCCACCAAATCGAGAATACGGACTGAAGGAGAGGAGCTCTGGGTGTTATTCAGTGCACCACCTACCCAGCAAATCCAGCTCTGCTAAACACGGCACAGGTCAGCTTCACTGCTGCGGGTGACAAAAACCCTCAACAGCAAAACTCATCGCAGTCTGGCTCTAAGCAGCTGTGACATCACTTCCTGATTCCGGAACAGTCCAGGAGGTGATGTCACAGTGGCTGAGAGCTGAGCTCTGACGTGCTCAGGGTCAGGTGTCATGAGCTGGTATTCCATGCAGAGTTACTGCAGCTGAAGAGGACTTCAGCTTGAGCAAAGCTAAAGTTTGAGCTCTGTCTCTGGAAAGCGAAGATAATCTGAACCATCAGCACTCTGACAGAAATATACATGTAAAATCTCCCTCGATTTAAAGTCCGGCTACCGTCCAACACCCCTTCTATAGGCTCTGTTTGGGTTGGGGGCACGGGGGGGCGGTGCTCCTGGAGGGTAACGGACTGTCCCATGCATTCCCACACCTTCTTGGTGAGGCTGAGGGAAAAAAAATTCAAACTCAGTGAGTAAGAAGTTCTCCCCATGATCTTGATCCAACCACCTGGATTTGCACATTCAATCCATTCCTAAGCCAGGTGGTCAGACTAATCAGTAAGATCAGGTGGCTGACTATGGGTGACACTGCGGCAGAGACAAACAAAACACACACACACACACACACACACACACAGAGCAGGACTTCGCTCTGTCTGACCTTAGACTTTACACGTCTGTCCTTCCCCTGGTGAAGAGCCGCAGATTAAGCTGCAGGCTGGTGTTAGCGTGTTAGCTGGCACCCAGGCTACCAGGTGCAGACGGGAGCAGGAATTAAGGTCCAGCCCATAGTGGGGATGGAGGGGGGTTTGTAGAAATGGCCTTTGGAGCGGACTGAGGGCCGGCTGGAGTAGAGGGTAAACCCAAATGAGCGGACCGAGCAAAATTGCGAGCGAAGCGATTATAGCGGGACGATGAACAGACGGTGAGGCCAACGAGCTGGGAGACCCCAGCTGGCTGTCAGGGGAACAGTAATGAACACAGATGGGACAGAACTGAGCGCGCTCCGTACGCCGAGAGGGAAGGCCTCGGGATACAGCTGTGAGAGCCCCGCTGCGGGACAACATGAGGTATCAGCAAAGGGAGAGAACAGATGGAGATCACAGCTACGCCAAGTACAGAACAAATACTTACAAATGAAAACATATGAGGATTACAGTTACCTCAGGAGCGTACTCACGGGAGATAATCACTTATGGGGACTGAATAACTTATTGAGAGGACAGAGCAGAGTCGTAGTGTCACTGTCCAAATACTTATGAGCATCACAACACAAAGACCACAGAACCTCTTATGAAACAACTGAAGGGGACTATAGAGCACCACAAACACACCTATGGCACCCACTAACCGGGCAATATTCAAGTATGGGAATATTGCAGCAGTAAAGGACTGTAACACCAGCGCGGTGCACTCCACAGGGGTGTAAAGTACATGCCCTCACATTAAGGCAGGCAGTCTGTCCTGTACACGTGCGGCGGATGCACTGACGGCCACGGTTAGTGTTGGAGTTTGCAATTAGGGTTGGTGTTAGGATTAGCGCTAACGTTAGCGCGCAGCAGGTAGGGTTAGCGCTAACATTAGCATGTGGTAGTTAGGATAAAGCATTAATGTTGGCGTGTGGCAGTTAGGGTTAGCGCTAACGTTAGTGTGCGGCAGTTAAGGTAATGTTAGCATGTGCCCCCTCACCCTTGCAGATGGCGGGCGCATTGGCAGTTGGGGTTAGCGCTGAGGTAGGGGTGGGCTGTGTGGTTAATGTTAGAATAAGTGGTTATGTTTTGTGTGAGGGTGGAAGGTAGTGAATATGGAGATTTGAGTTAGCATTTGGGTTAGCACAGACATTAGCATGTGGCAGTAAGGACTAGCATTAATGTTATCCCGTGGCAGTTACGGTAAGCATTTATGTTAGCGTGTGGCAGTTAGGGTCCCTCGCCCTTGCAGACGGTGGGTGTGTTGGTGGCTAAGGTTAGTGTTCGGTGTGCAGTTAGTGTTAGGGTGTGCAGTTAGAGTTAGCGTTATCGTCAGTGTATGCTCTCTCACCTTCACAGACGGCGGGCGCGGCGGGCGTGTTGGCTGCTAGCGTGGGCACCTCCCTCCAGGCTCTCTCCAGGCTATTGTGCTGTTTGGCCAGCTGTTCGATGGTCTCCTCCAGGTGCAGTCGCTGCTCACGCTCATGCTGCAGCACCCGCTGCCATCGCCGGCTGTGCGTCTCCGCTAAATCCAGGAAATCCCGGCACGCCTGGCCCCGCCCCCACAGCAAAAAACCCCAACGTTATTGTTCTGAAACGTCAGCACAATAAAATCACCAATTACAGCTAGCAAAATGCAGTGCTATGAGCGGAATGGCCAGCAAATAACAAATGAGCAATACAGCTATTACGATTCACAATTAATCACCAGCACCGCGAAATATTGTGAGATTACACCATTATAGACACTTTACAGCTCTTTTGGATACGGTTTATGCATTTCAACAGTAAGCACATGTTTTTGTCAAACGAATATTCTCCTCATTGCAGGCGTAAGGATAGAACAAGTATATCAGCCTCAGGAACCACAAAGCAGTCTATATCGCCACAATAACCATAAAGGGACGATAGAAACAACAATAATCAATAGAAACAATATAACACAAAATTGCCAGTACCTTCACATTTTTCTGGCACTATGACTGGATAAGAACCCGAAGATTGACAGCTTAAAAAACATGCCCCCCTCCAACCCCACCCTAAAAAAAATCCACCCAAACCATTAAATTGTCATGTAAATGACACGCTCCATGAGCGATCCTTTCCCCTCCAACACTTCCTCTATTAATCACTGAAAAATTAACACCCCATTCCTCCCTTCAGGAATCACACTGATTACATTAGGATACATCATTTATACCCCTATTTACATTAATTTTGATGCTTACTCATGTGGTTATTCAACATTAACATAAACAAAATAAGTTGGAGAGATGCTTATCAATGCTAGATGTGGACAATTCTGAAATTAATACTTTAAAATAAAAAAGAAATCTTCCACTGTTGGAGAGGCATTTTCTTGCAAATATGACAATTGAATCTGACAGTGTTGTAAGAATGCATGAACGCATCACGTTACGCACTGCTGATTCACATCCAGCAGGGCGGCGCCAAACAGCCACAGCAGGTGCTTCTGCGCTGAGCAGGAGTGAGTGCTGCTTCACATATTCAGACAGAACAACACCGCCTGCTCTGTGGCCTCTGTTATAAGGGCTGAATCACAGTGGCTGCTGGACTGCATGTGCGTGCGTGTGTGAGTGTTTGTGTGTGTGTGTGTGAGTGTGCAAACGTGTAAGTATGAGTGCGTGCTCGGATTGGTCTGTCAGTCTTCTACACTAAGCCCTTGTTTCCATTCGTCAATCATGTATGCAATGCCTGTGTGCACAAGTGGCTGTGTCCTCCATGAATGCATGTGTGTTTATCCGTGTGCCTGTTTGTGTGCATATGAGTGTGCGTGTGTACAGCATGAACGTGTGACGACTCCACGCTGCACATTCCCATGGCGAGCGTACTCCACAGCTGCTCTGAATACTAGCATCCAACTGCCCAAGTGAGAACAGGCTTGTGGGCCCAGAGAGCAGCTCTATGGGCATTAGGACTGTATTTCAACAGACCGGATTAAAACCCCAGGGTCACAGAGCCCAAAAGCCCCCCTACTTCCCGTTAACTGGGAGTGGGCAGTGTCAGCCTACAGCAGAGGGGCTGCAGTGATTGGCTGGGACTCAAATGCTTGAGCCAAGCCCCAGCGTAGCCATAATAAGAGCAGGGCAGCTACAAGGGACATGTACACTACTGGTCAAAGGTTTTAGGACACCCCAGTTTTTCCAGTTTTTTGATCGAAAATTATGCAGTTTAATGTCTCATTGTACTCTGGAATGAAAGCATAGACATGATAGAACAAATTAACAATCGAAGTTAAAAAAGAAATCATGGAATCAATTTATAAACCAAAATGTATTTTAAACTTTTGACTCAAAGTAGCCACCTTTGGCAGATATAACAGCTGAACACACTCGTGGCATTCTTTCTACAATGGAAATCAAATATTCTTCAGAGAGTTCTTCCCAACTCCATTGCAGAAGTTCCCATAAATCTGTGGCACTTGTAGGTTGCTTTGCTTTCACTCTTCTGTCCAGTTTATCCCAAACCGTCTCGATGGGGTTTAAGTCTGGAGACTGTGCTGGCCACTCCATGTTTTCAGGCTTACCATCTTGTTCTTTTTTCCTAAGGTAGTTCTGGCAGAGCTTGGACTTATGTTTTGGGTCATTATCTTGCTGTAGGATGAACCCCTGACCAACTAGAAGCATACCAGAGGGTACTGCATGGCGCTGCAGAATGCTGTGGTAGCCGTTTTGGTTCAGGGTGCCTTTCACTCTATAACTCACTGACCCTGGATCCAGCAAAACAGCCCCAGACCATCACGCTTCCTCCTCTATGTTTGACAGTTGATGTCACATACTGAGGAACCATCCTTTCACCTACTCGACGGCGTACAAAAACCTGGGTAACCTTACCTTTTGTTTAAAACTTCTGACAGTTCACCACTTACCTTTCTACCATTTCAAGCTATTCGTTGGACTGGAACTGCATAATTTTCATTAAAAACCTGGAAAAATTGGGGTTTTCTAAAACCTTTGACCGGTAGTGCAGCATGGTCCTCATTCCCACACCTGCCCCTGATTAGGCTAACTGACTGTATGCAGCCTTAGATAAAACCATTACTGCAGCTATGTAATCAGAGTGTACAAGAGTAATACAGTCACAGGTGATCTCTGTTCGGTCCTGTCGGTGAGAGTAATTAGATAGGCAATATCTTGCGTGGCACAAGGAGGCCCGACGGCGACATCCAATCACAGATGAAACAGGTTAAGCCGGTTCAGCCCTCCGCCCAGTTACCGGCCCCTCTGATGCTGTAACGTAAATCTGCGGTGCTTTGAACACAGAGTTTTTTCACACAGTTGCCAACGGTGCACCTTTTGTGCCAAATTATTCAAAATTTCTGCTCTACTTCCTCTCTGGTTTGAACACGTGCCTAAAGTTTAATTTGTTCCCTCGGTCTGGGACATGTGCGCGATCCGCGTCAGCATGCTGAGACAGGTTAACAGAGTTATCCTTTGACAGAGGAGGTGGAGCAACTTCTGACAGTTAGAAACTGAGTGAGCTGGCTTACTAAAGCTTCTCAATGAGCAAGCAGTTACGCATCAGGATTGCTGTTCAAAATATTGTGGGTCACTGTTCACTGCACCGTCAGCTGATGTGGTATTCTGAGAAGCGGTAAGTAGTGGAGTCTTTTTAGTCATTTTCCTGTTATTATTCCAGTTCACATGGATTTAAGTGTTTTAACATCTTGGAGAGCCTATAAACAACCACAGTTAAAATGCCACATTCAGCAGGAGAAAGAGCTCTGATGAACAGATGTTAACTTCAGCGTGAAGCGACCGTCTCCCACATCTTCTCTATAGAATACCGCGAGTCTACGAGACAATAAGGACACAACACCTCACAGCTCGGCCCCCATCGGCACAGAACAGCTGAAATTTATGTTCCGGGGCGAAGCGGACGTTCCCCAGAGAGACTGTCAGCCCCCAGCCACACACAAGTGAGGTCAGTGCTGCTGCCTTGTAAGGAGGAGGCCAGGGCGGGCCCCTCTGTGTGGAGTTAGCATCTTCTCCCTGGGTTTGAGTGGGTTACCTTCTCATCATCCAGTTTTCCCCCACCCTGAAACACATGAGCCACCTGGGAACACACCCCTGACCGAGGCCCCGCCTCCACACCTGGAGTGATTGGCGGGTGCCGCATACAGGCAACCCTCCGCTCCTTAGTGACCAGGATGGGTCAAATCCAGAGAGGAAATAGCCAGCAGTGCTCAATAAAGCATATCTTTAAAGCCTTACAGGATCAGCCAGTCAATGTGCTAACACTCTCGCTAACTGAGTCCAACAGGGCAGATGCCAGTCCTGGCAACACACCAAAGCACACAGTCTGGTGGCACACAGCTACACAACTGCCACGGAGAAGGAAACATCTGGGCCCAGAGAAGAAATGTCCCATCCAGAATTTTGCTACGACCACCTGGGCTTCCGAAGCACAAGTCTAACATAAGGAGGTATAACTGACCAGTGAAATCAGCAGCTAAGTTCATGCTTGGAACAGAATCATTCTCCTCTGCAATATCTGGACTTTCTCCTTCTCTGGCCAACCCTTAGAAACAGAATGAATGGGACAGAGCCTCACACTTACCTTAACCGATCTGGAGAGATGACATGCACTGTGCTCTCACTCTCTAACCGGGTTCCCAATTTAAGCCTCGAGTGACTCACTCTCGTGTTTTCTGTCACTAACTCATGAAACAGCAGAGCTCGCTGGTACCGAAATTCACTTCCACTTTTCAGAAATGGCTCTTCAGCGTTTCGAGCGAAGATTACTCATGATTTCCTGGAGAACAATGGAGCAAGGAGCGAAGATCCCAACTTGGCACGATCAGCACATTTACAGCAAACAATGCATATTCAAACCAAGTAATTAGCTCCAGTCTGAGAGTCAATGCTGCGGTTAAATGAATGATTGTCTCCACACTGTGGTGGGTTTAACACAAAAGAAAAGTAGGAATGGATTTCCTAACATAGGCACACACACGCACACACACAGACACACGCCAGTCATTCCAGCACATCCAGACTGACACAGGTGCACGCGCAGACACATTCACAAAGTCAAACACCGACATGAACAAACAGTATTAAAAAAATAAGCAACACAAATTTAGAAATGCAAATGAACGCAGACACACGCGTGCATGCACTGACATACGTGAGTAAACACACACATAGACACCTATGTATGTACACACAGTCACACAGACAGGCAAATATAGACACAAGTATACACACACACACACACACACACACACAAGATCATATGAAATACAGGACATCAAATACATGTTAAAAGACAAACAAGAAACACATCAAACAAGAATAAACTAAAAGGTGAATTATTAAGCGAATAATGCACATATGTGTACGCACACGCACACACACACACACCGACATATGTACGCAGATACACGAAACGTAAATATAGACACATACACACATGCACATGAGCACACTTACACACACACACACACACACACACACACACACACACACATACAAATCTCTCTATTGAGGATGCTCTCTGACTCAGAAACTCACGTACCTCTGACCGTGTGGGTCATAACCGCAGAGCGAGAGCAGGTTCATTATGGCATCACTCACTTCCCACTTACTGCTCCTGTCACATGACCTGACAGCCACTGTGATGGAACCCCAGAACTTCTGTCATTAACAATACACCCGTTATACAGACCTCTGCTCGTGACTGACACTACCTCAGTGCAGTTCAACAATACAAGCTACTCACACTACTTTCAGCATTCCAACTGATGCAAGTTTCCCTGACATTGTCCGAGGGGTAATAATGTGCTCAGTATAACAAAGTTCCTGTTAATGCTCCCAGTGTTTCGACTCACACAAAGTCTATGTGCTCAAAATAGGGAGATCTCAGTGCAGTGACCCACAGATAAACAGGCTTCTACAGTGTAGGCTTGTTCTATACTTTTACAGGCAGAGTGTTCCCTGTTTATAAGGAGCAGCTGAGCAGGTTACCCTTGTGACATTTCACTGGAGATTTGCCTCCTTACCGCACAGGCAGATGGTGCAAATGGGCCCCACACTCTCTTTGCCACCCAAAAACTATGCCACGATGCACGGTATCGCTCCACACTTAAGCGTTACTGCCACGACTAATGCTATGCTTGCCGCTGGAGAAAAATCTGCATTCAAATCTACCCGGCCGGGCTCTACGCCATCTCTCTCTCTCAGGGCAAGAGCTGTTTAGAATATGTTCTTCCACAGTAACATTGAACAGACACCGGTCCGTCAGTGGCATCAGAGGGTGACAGGGAGGGATGGAGTTAATGTCACGTAGACACCTGACCCCACGACAGACCTGATGCAGAGGGTCAGTTCTCTATTCACAAGCTGAACCCCAGGTCACTTCTCTAGTGTAGACAACTGAAACTACTTCATGCTAAATGGCCCCCGCTCCACTCTACAAAACTGCTCATCAGCAAGGCTTTTTTCAAGCAAGGAGACAGTAGAATTTTCAGTAATAAGTAATATTGCTGGTTGAGTATTAGAATAATCAGCTGTACAGGCTGGGGCTGGTTACACCTCCATTCTCCTGCTCAACCTGCTGCACTTCATTTGCTCAAGGAAAATAATAGCTGGGAGTGCAGGAAAAAACAAGTTATTACAATACTGCCTTTGTTCTGACAAGTGCACTCTCTAAGCCTATTATCTGTGAATGCAGAAAATTCAAATTCAAATTTCATTGTTGTACGTGATGTTTAATCCAGTAATGATCTGATGAAAAGCAAAGATCACTTCCAGAAAAATAACTACCTCCCTGCCTGGCCAAAAAATTCATAAATCGCAAAATTGTAAAATATTGTCCTGAACTGTGACCATGAAAAATACAAAAGCTGAAATATAAGAAGACAGTACAAGGAAACGTAAGGACAGCTCGGCTGCTCCGAGTTCAGACCGCTTTGCAGGGGGGCTATTGGAAAGATCCTGCTGAGCACACACAAAACTGATCCCAGGTCAGAATCAGACAGACAAAATGGAGGTGTTGGTACAAAACCACTGCATCAGTTACTCATCTCCCAAATCCCACTCCTGCAAAAGCACTTCATGTGTAAAAACACTATTGGCGATATCACTTATAACCCAGGTGATGATAAAACCTTATTTTAGTGTATGTACTTTGTAAGAGGCTGGGAGAGAATAAGACTAAATGCCGAAATGTGAGATGAACTTAAAGTTACTGCAACATTTGCGCGTGATTGACAGTGTGTTCCTCAGTGGCGTCTGTAGTGCAATAGACAGACGATGTGTCCCACTTTATGTGTTCTCAGGCACCTGTTTTTCTGGATCGCTTATAAAAACAGTTTGCATCTCAACGGCCTGTAGTAACAAGCATAAACATTTATATTGTCATGTTTTGAGTGACATGCCTCGTCAATAAAAGAAATGAGCTCAATAATAAAAAATGTTCCAGCTCTAAGTCGCTCAAAAATAATGACATCCTCAATGTTCACACCTACTTCAAGGCTGATAACTGAAAGTAGGTTTTCGACGGGAGATTTTTTACACATTCTCGGGGAAAGTGGCAATAGCAGAAGCGATTTGCGACAAGTGTGAGGACAGAGTGCTGGGATTAGAAGAGGGGTGAAACAGTCCAATTATATTCCAATTCAGTATTTCAGCAGCTCCCTTACTGGGTGAACGAGTTTCTCTGTCAGAGTCCTGAGGTCTAATACTGAACAATTTATTGCTAATAATGTTCTCTGTGTCCCAGTCGAGTCAATTCAATGTGCTTTCTGTACAGAAAATGTACATTGGAAATATTGCCAATGCTGAAAATAAACATGCAAGAAGTGTGACAGCCTGTCTGCGTCTCTCTCTCGCTTTCTCTCTCTTTCTCTCTCTCTCTCCCTCTCTTTCCCTTTGTCTTTCCTTCTCTCTCTTTCTCTCTCCATTCACCACTAAAGACCCAGAGTAATTGTACTGTATTGATGTTGCGTTTCTGTTTTTCTATCAAGTCAATTCAATGTGCTTAACTGGCAGGAAAATCAAGTTAACCCTCAGAGCGCTGAAATAAAGAATTGAAAGAATTGTAAATTTAAATATTTTGAGCTGTTGATAACCTATCATGTGGGGACTTGTTTGAAAAAGCTCCATTGCAGGAGCTCTTTTAAACAAGTCGCCACATGATAGGTTTTCAACAGCTTTGATTCAGATACATCTTACATCATTGAGCGACCTTAGTCGTGTATACCACTCTAAGGGTTAATATTGTCAAAGCAAACAATAATCACACCAAAAAAGCATACCGTAACCGTGCCCGTCTGTCCCAGTATTAGTCAGTAGGCCTCTCTTTCTCACTCTCCCTCCCTCCTTCTCTTTCTTGGTCTCCCTCCCTCTCTCACTCTCCCTCCCTCCCTCCCTCTCTTTTTCATACCTCTCTCCCTCTCACACTCCATATTCCTCCCTCTCTCTCCCTCCCCCGGCTCCCTTTCTCTCTCTCTCATATGATTGTTCCTCTCCCCTGCTCCCTCTCTCTCCTTGTCCCGCACTCGCTCTCGCTCTCTAGCACTAAAGCACCAGAGTAACCCCAGCATGACAGGCGATACCTCAGGATATCCCAGCTGGGACACGGTTTCATGGTTTCAAGCAGCCCCATATTTATCCTCACATATTTACAGTGACGACCAATCGCGCGGTCACGCTCAATTCTCACAACCAACCACAAACCCACTATCTCAAATAACCAAAAATCTCTCCTCACTTTGTTTCGATACTCTCATACAGAGCCTCTTTTGGCAAAACTGCGCAACAAAACTGTCTTTCTTTGCCAATGCCATCGCAGGAGCTTTGCTAAACACCGTCTTTGTGAACCAAGTCTCCTGTATCACGATTGGTTCATAGATTCCCCCGTCGAGGCAACAAAATAATGGGCGCCAACCTCGAATTCAGCTGGTCGATTTTGCTTCTCCCACGTGAAAGCCTATGACAGATGGCGACACAGGGCTAAATGGCTGAACGACGTGACGAATGGCAGGGCTTTGTAGCGGTAGCTCGTTAGCTATGGCGAACAATCGGCAAAATCACATCTAACAGTGTGAGCTGCTGCGGGTTTGACAGCCTGCCATGTACGGTGACACCGTACACAATCACCTCAGGGACCGGCCATCAGGTTCTGCCCACAGGTCGCTAATCGATGTCAGTCTAACACAAGTAATGCCGCTAAATATGCATGCGTTAGCCGATCGATAATGAGAAATTGCCGTCGCAGGTGTGAGCGCAGCCACTGAGCCTCAGTGCCCCGCCCCCTAAGCTAGCGCACACAGCAAAAGCTCTCGCTAGCTGGCTCTTTGAGTCTTATTTAGTGATCATACGGAGTGACGACAACCCCACGCAAAACCCCAAATATGCAGAACAACTGCAACACCCTCCCCCCAAACTATTTAAAAATATAAATAAAATGCTCAAACCTGGCTGGAATGGGTCCTATAGTCTCAGGGTAGGTTCGGACAGTGTTTCTCCGATGCTAGTATAGACACTGGCCTTTTGGTTAGGTCTCAGCACAGTAGGGGAGGGGGAGTATTTAGGGGTATGTGCTATTCCCGTCGTCCCTGAAATCCAGGATCCAATATCACCCCCACCCCACCTACCCAGGCACTGTCCTACCAAGCTGAGCACCCACACCCCGTCCCACCCTGAAGACTGCCCCCCAGCTGCAGCTAATACTGATTACAGCTACATGAGCGCTGAGTGACTGCCTGTCCCGGTGGTTTTAATCCATACCCTGAGCACCTACACCTCCCACTTGAGTCTGGTTCCTCAAAAGGTTTACTCCTGTCAGCAACCTGAGAGTTTCTCCTTGCCACTGTTGACATAGGGTTAGCGTGTTGCCGCAATACCTTGTGAAATACGTTGGAAACATTTTACATTTTGATTTGACTCAATTTGACTTCTTACCACTTCTTTCTTAAACCACAGCTGTGACACTGCAGAAATTTAAACAGTCACGGTGTCATTCTTGGAATGTTCCGGTCCACCGAGCGTTCGCTGTCGCGCTGCACAATCGCACATCGACGGGCTGCCACTGCTCATTAGGAGAGACTTATGATTTATGCCCACACGAGTCTGGCTGCACTCAGCCCTTCCTTTTAGATAAAGTTGACATTAACCTGTGCTGCTGCAGGTTACCCCCCATTTCCGCACTCTCTCTCCAACTTACTAATCAAAATTCTGATAATTTCAAGAATTCAGAGAATTCAAACAGACTCAGCCCTGAAACTGATGCTCACTAAACAAATGTTAAGTTATTTTTACTTTGCTAACAGCCAGGTACATAAGCGTTTCATCTGTGACATGAACCAGCAAACTCCTAGCTTCAAACTTGTGTAGTTTCGTGTATGCTTATAATCATAGCACGTTAAGTGGTAATATTGATCACAACAAAGGTGGTGATAGTGGTTGTATACACACATTAATCATTTCATTAGCAGAGGTAGTATACACACATTGAACATAGCATTAGCAGTGAGTACACTTACTCACATTGACCATGGTGTTAGTGGAGATAGCGCGCTTGCGCTGCTCACAGCATTAGCAGTGAATATGAATACTTACTGATCATAACATTAGTGAAGATGGCATACTCGCATTGATGATAGCATAAGCAGTGAAAATGCTTACTTATATTGACCATAGCATTAGTGCAGATAGCATCCTTGCATTGATTATGACATTAGCAGTGAGTATTCTAACTTATATTGATTATAGCATTAGCAGTGAGTATGCCCATTTACACTGACAACAGCATACTTGCAATGATCATAGTATTAGCAAGGAGAGGTTTAATAGCATGTAGAATTCACATAAGTCATACAATTAGCAGTGATGGCATTTTCACAGTGATCACAGCATCAGCGGTGATAGTTCAAACTAATAGCATTGAAAGGCTAACATCACTGGCAGCAAGCTCCCACAGCATTAGTGGTGCTAGCATGCAGCATTGCTGACATTGATCATAAAGTCAAAAAATGCAAAGGACAGCACTCCACTGAATAAACTCACTTTATTGCCACACGTACGTTTTGGGTGAAACCCTTCCTTGAGGATTCAGCACCCATTCACCGTTTTTGAGGGCTGAGCGTGTTTTTTTGGACTTTTTGACATTGATCATAGCATTGGAGTCGATAGCTTATAGCAATAGCATCAAAAGGCTAACGTACTTAGCAGTAAGAGCTTCCACAGCATTAGCGGCGTTCGCGTGTAGCTTCACTCACATTGATCATAGCATTGGAAAAGGTGTCTCATAGCAACAGCATTGAAAGGCTAACATCCTGAGCAGTAAGAGCTCCCACAGCATTAGTGGTGCTCACGTGTAGCTTCACTCACATTGATCATAGCATTGGAGGTGATGCGGAAGAGGGTGGCGCGTTCGTTGACTGCCTTGATCTTCTCGCCGCCCTCCGTGGGCACGCGCAGGGCCTCGAGCTCGCTCAGGCTGCGCTGTAGCGCTGCGCCGTGTTTGGCGATCAGGTCGTTGCAGGTGCCCAGGTCGTCGAGCTTGCTGGCCAAAGTCTTCAGCGTTCCCTGGATCTCACTGCGGTCCGACTGCGATGTGGGCTCCTCGTCTCCCGAGTCATCTGACGGGGGCAGAAAGGAGAGAGAGAGGGGTCAGAGGTCAATGTGAGGAGGAGTGAGGAGCTATGAGAACATTTGAAAGTTTCTGGAAGAGAGGGGTCACTGTAATGGCAGCCTGCTGGAATGTTCTTAGTTCTAGAGGCATTCTGAACCACCTACAGATAACATGCTCCCACTGCCTACTTGGCATTCACAAGCTGATTGGACCTTGAGGGATCTCCAAGACTTAACTTATCCAATGATACGCCAGGGCTTCCCCCCACCCCACCTCCTCCAACTTCTGCCTTGTTCCCAGATACCAGCGGTGCCTGGAAGCAGAGACGGATAGCACTGGAGAGCCCGAAACAACCAACATAAATCACGGACTCGCACCCCTGACATCGCCGTCTCAGTGTTGGAGAGGATCGAGATTTGGAACGGTGTAAATGGACACCAGCTAGGAAGCCAAGGCATTTAAAGCCTTTGTCTGGTCAGCCATTTTCTCTCTCTCTCCCGCTCTACACTCGCCAGCCAACTGAGCGGACGTGTTGAATCGTGCCAGCAAGCACTAGGCCAGGAGGGCTAAGGCTGAATAACGAAAGAAACAGGAGAGAGGCAGCCTCACAACTAAACCAATCCCAACCAAACTGAATTCAATCCTCTTTGAAGACCTGTGAAAACTGATATGAAAGCTAGACAGCTGATCGCTCGCTGGTCGATGTGTGTCCCCGGACCCCCTTACACGACCACTCCCAAAATCGATAGACTTTGTGACTTTACCACACACAAGGCCCACGCCAAATATGAAACCAATCGGTTTAAATATGTGCCCTGTACAACGCTCACAAGAAAATCTCTGCAGAGGCAGTGGACGCGGCGTGACTTTTGCTGATCCATAGTATCCCCAACTTGTCATCGGGGATAACATATTCACCTGAACCTCCTAATGCTGAGGCACTCGTTGAAAGCAACAGAGCTTGAGAACACCAAGCACAACAAAAAAATGAGCAAAACCATTGCAAAGCCCGTTTAACCCATTAAGACCTAGGGCACCTCATGATGCGCTTCATTCACATTTCTTAAAAATTATATATATATATATGTATATATGATATTCATGTCCCTTCCGTTTTTAAAGCGAGTGCGATGCAGACGTCGCATCAGGTCTTAATGGGTTAAAGCCTGCTTGCATGGTATTAGTTGCTTGCGGTTTTCTTTCTCCGGGACCACTTAGCCAAACAACTTCAAACTTGACCCTGCACTTCCTTGGGTCCTCTGTAATAGGGGAGACTGGGGTCCGATGAGCCATGGGGACCAATGAGCCATATCACTATTATGCGATCAATAGATGACAGAGCTGCTTAAAAAAGGCAAAATATTTGACCATTGACTGATGAGTCATGAGGATAAATGAGCCATATCACTATTTTGCCTATTTTAAAGACCTTTGGCATCGATTGATCGCAAAATAGTGATATGGCTCATTGGTCCCCATGGCTCATCGGACCTCAGTCCCCCCTACACTCAAGTTTGAAGGCCGTCAGACTACCGAATATCAAGACAAGTGAAGGACACGCATACATGCACTCACAGAAATTTGAGGCTTCACAGTATGATAACACAAGCCAAAACTCCTCGAAGGCTAAATGTCTCCGGGTTTAATCAGTACTTCAGATGACAGCTGGTTCACTGCTCCCACAGGCCAACCGAAAACCCTGAAAAGCAGCCCTGAGACAGAGCGGACTGTGAATCACAGCCTCTCACTGACCCGAGAGGCAGAGCTGGTGAACTGTCGTCCAGATCACAAAATCTCAGCCTCTAACCTATAAATCCAAACGCATGCACTGCCTGAGCATCCTGTCTGCAGGCAATACTGGGGTGCACACTTGCACAAAAACTGCCATAACCACAGAACAGAATCAGTGTGCACACGCCTGATGATATCCAATATCTGTGTCACTATGGAGTCAGAACAATACAAATGTACCGTCACAAGACATCTGTCACAAGACAGTCTGCGAGTGATGCAAACCTAAGGCATCCAGCGGAGCAACAATGACCAGGAGAACTCACTGGGGGAGCTGAGGCAAAGGACATATTTATGTTAACGAGTGAATATGAATATGAATATTAACCCTTTCAGTACTAAATACAGTAATACGAATCAGAGTTACCCATTGGATATACATATTATTTTTGCGACTTAACCCTTAGAGGGCTAAATGCAGTTGTTGTTGCTCAATGATGCTCGATATCAAAAGCAAAGCTGTTGAAAACCTAACATGAGGCAGCTTGTTTAAAAGAGCTCCCGCAGGGACTGAAAAACCACAAAAAAGCCAGGATACGGAAGAAAAAACACACACACACACACACACACACGCACGCACACAGCACCTTTCCAACAAGTGAAGATCCCCCGAGACAGCTATAGACACAGCTCAGCGGTTCACTCTATTTAATGACATAGACCTTTGTGTGAAATACAGTAACACACTGAGTAGAGCGCGGCCGGGGATGAGAACCACGGCAGATTTTTATTACAGTACCTGTGAGAGTCAGGACCTCTCTGTACCCCCCCATAATACCCCTGCTCCCCCCAGCTACTGCTGAGAGAGAGAGGGACCCGTTACATCATCAAACCCACTCACACATACACACCCAAATAGACTCACACACACATCAAAATACATACTCTCACATACTCAAACACAAAATACACAAATATACACACACATTTCCTGCTCTCTCAGACAAACACACACGCGCGCACACACACCCACACTCACACAAACACGAGACCACCCAAATCCTATTACTGCGCATGGCACGGCTATTGGTCACACAGCGAGATCAGCACACATTAAAAGATCATTATCACCACAGATAAACAGCGTATTAATCCACCTCTCTAAGGGCCTCATTCAGTTTTCATTAAGCTCTACAGCCAGTTTCCTCTCACACAACTGACGCACATAGACTTGCTGTGCACGCAAGTACAAATTAATACACAGATTCCATCATCTACACACACACGCCCGCACACACACACACACACAGAGACAGACGCGCGCGCGCACACACACACACACACACACACACACACACACACACACACACACACACACACACACACACACACACACACACACACACACACACACACACACAGAGGCACACTCCAGGACATTGGCCCGGTTCTGACACTGCTGATTGAACAGATTAAGTAAGAGTGTTCACTTCCTCCAGCCACTGATCAGTCACGGCCTCTGCGGCTGCAGCTGGAGGTTACTCCAGGTCAAACGCCGGAGAATTTCAACATCCAGCACAACAGCACGCAACTCTGTGCAAGGGAAATTAAAACAAATTAATCCAACACGAGCCAGTGAAACACAAGACCTGAGCCTGAGCTTGTTTTCACTGGGGACTGACACCAGAGAGAGCGAGGGGGAGAGGGGAGAGAGAGAGAGAGAGAGAGAGAGAGAGAGAGAGAGAGAGAGAGAGAGAGACCCCTTAAGGTGGAGGGGGGTTATTACAGGTCAGTGACCCCATAGACTGTTAACACCAGAGATCTGTCTGAAAGGAGAAAATCACCATGTCTGTCACGCACCAATCAGGAGATGACTCTGTTCTGCACTAAAATAGCCAATAAGGGTGGGTCAGCAACAGGAGGAGGGTGCGAGAGGAGGAGAGGAGGAGGGATGAGTCGGGAACAGAGCGAGCGGCCTGGAGCAAAATGAAGAACACGTCGGGATGCTGAAGCACACGCCTTCGCACCTGCTGCTGCTCATGGGTGAGGAACGCACAGCGAAGCGGAGGGGACAGGGTTCATTAGCTTTCTGCTTCATTGAGGGAGAAAGAAATGCGTTGTGCTGCTCTTGACTGCTCAACGCACCCCAATTCACTGAGACAAGATGGAGGCATGGAGACCAGCAGAGCATGATGGGATATGCTGCACAGTGCCCAGAGGTGCAGTCTTACGGAAGTTGATCACCTAAGAGGACTGACTGGGCACTGATATGGAAGCTATAAAGCTACTGATGAACAACACCAAACTGCGCTCGCAACCCCCCTGAGACAGACAGACAGACGTGCACACACACACACACACACACACACACACACATACAAACACTCAAACACCGCCCCTAAAACACAGACAAACCAAATGAAAGATCGTTCTTAAAACGACAACTTGCCTAAATCAAAATTCACAAACTTGCGTCAGAGATGTCATCGCGAGCCCAAACTGCTAAAACCACATTGTGCTGACAAAAGGAATGGCGTAAGTTTCAAGTCTCCAGCTTAATTAGAAACAAAGTTTAGGATCAAAATTTGTTTTCGACCTTTTTTATGACCTTGACCTTTGACATGGAAACTTTATAAAGTATAGGTCTGTTGTGAGTAACCAATGCTAACATGTCTAAGTTTTGTTAGATTGGTGCAGGATAGCTGCTGGGTTAGCTGACTCGGCTAACGCACCGCAATTGCGATGCAGTAGTGACTACTACCGTGTGGGTTCGATCTCCGGTCGTACCAACCAGCAGTGGTCGGCAGCTTTTTCAGAGCAGCGCACGATTGGCTTAAGCGCTGTATGGATACAAATTGGGAAGGGACTGCTGGGAAGGGAAAAAAAAAAAAATTATTGCCTTGTTTGTTTCTCAAGCGCCTCCTGTTGGCCAGCCGGGCGCTCGTCAGTGAGATTCTAAGCTCGCTCACGTTCGGGTATCCTCCGCCCTCGTTCAGAACTTGCGATAGCTTTGACCAATGAGTGTAAAGATGCAGGGGCTGACAGGCGCGTGCATCGGAGGAGAGCCGTGAACTATCTCTTTCTCCTGAGCTGGTTTTAGGGGATTGCATACGAGCAAGTCTTGTTCATAGTTCTCGGATTGGGCATTCCAGATTCGGGTGGGATTGGAGACGCCAAATTATTAAAAAAAAAAAAGATTGGTGCAGGATAAATGGCAAAAGGGTGTGTGACAAACAAACTGACAGACAAACAGACGTCTGACACAACTGACTTATATACTCAGGAAATAGTATGATTTCGGCGAGTAAAAACCTGGTGTCCGGACAAATCAGGCAGCATCACCAGGCTTCAGACGTACTGCACACAGCCACAGAGGGAGATAAACACGTATAGGTTATGGAGAAGGAGATTTAGAGGAATGAAAGGTGGAGACTGGGGCTCTCCAGTGTGTAAGACAGAGAGTGAAAGGGTCAGGGTTTGCTTCCTCTAATCTCAAACTGGTTGCTTGCACTTCCTGCTCATTAGAGGCAAACCAATATGTGCCCTCTGTGGAGTCACGACACTGGGGCAAACAGAGCTGTGGATGGAAGGGAGATGGGATTCTGAACGAGCCGTTTACAACCTGATCTTTCAACTGCCGCGCCGAGGATTAGAGCCAGAGATCAGGAATAACTCTAAGAGTGCTGAAATTAATTTTAAAAAATATATAAATTTAATGATCTTGTGCTGTTGAAAACCTATCATGTGGTGACTTGTTTAAAAGAGCTCCCCTGCGGGGGGCGAAAATCAAATTTGCTGTCGCTCATCGCCACTGGCCTCTTGTGGACATTTTCATAAAATGTCGGGCAAACCTGATACAAGTAGTTTATATAGTGATTTGGAAGCTGCGATCAAATATTAAGTTAAAGTAGTGCACAAGTGCAGACGTCATCCTTTTATTTCACAGGCAAATTATTTTAGCTTAATAATCTTTACGTCTATTTAAACAACATCATCAGACAACTTGCCTAATGGCTAGTTATGTAACTAGCTTTGTTAAATTGGCCTGATATACGCACAGCCTACTGACTTTTGTATTAATCAATACTTTTTAAAAATGAAATATCATATAACCCCCTGAGTTACTGCCTCAATCTCCGCGCGGCTCTCTAAACCCGCTTTTTTTTTATATTAATTAATTTTTTTTTAATGTCCCGCAAGTCATGCGTAAAACAATCAGTAATCAAAAAAATATTGGGATATCGGACAGCTACGGCCATGATTAGCCTCTCCTCCATTTTGAGATTTGAAAATTTTGCCTGCTAGTGTGATGGTGATTGGCCATTGGCTGCCGACCGCCGCTCTTCATTTGAATGAAGTTCAGCTCTCCTCAGCTTTTGGCTGCTTGCCTTGCATCGCTACGCTCCGCTATCAGTGCCATTGTACACTGCGCAGGGGCTCGACACAAAGCGAATGGGACTCAGCTCTCCAAAATACCTCACCGCGCTGCTGCAGTGTGTTCGTAGTCATAAAGGACTCAAAGACTCGATAGCTGTGCTGATCCTGTTTGCAAAGACAGCGAGGCTTGAACTACCAACCAACCTGACAAGCGCCGTCACCCGACTGAATTCTGCATCTGGTCTTTACAATCATCCCTGGTTCAAGTGGCCACTGGCCAATTAACCCTTAGAGTGCTGATATGATTAAATTAATGTTTTTTTTTTTTTAAAATTTATCTTGTGCTGTTGAATACCCATCATGTGGCGACTTGTCGCCACATGATGGGTATTCAACAGCTTTGATTTTGATATCTTACATCATTGAGTAACAATAGTTGTATTTAGGTTAACTCCAGAGTTCACAGAAGCAACAGCCCCTGCCCTTATCACAGAGAGAGTGGAGGACGAGGGGAAAGTAGACATCAGGAGCAGCACTAGGGCAGACTGAATCGGCAGACCGTCCAGCAGAGCTGTGAGGGCAGGAGAATACGGCCCTCCTCATTGGGTGATTAAAAGTTACGCCTCAGTGAAACACAACTTTAGGCTCAGTGGAGCTCGGCGATTCCTCCCTTATTAGAGAACTATAGATTTACTGGGGCTGAGAGGACACTGCTGTTTGGGTGAGACCAATAGAGGGGGTGAGTTGGGGGGAGTGTTTGTTCTGTTTGGGCGAGACCAACAAAAAGGGTGTGGGGGGGAGCTGCCGGTTCTGTTCAGGTGAGACCAACAGAAAGGGTAGTTCAAAGTCATTCCCCAGCTGCTCCGCTGAGCCGCAACAAAATAAAAACTGCAAATGGCGACATTCAATGGGGGGTTCCAGTCTCGATGGCCCATTATTTAAGTGGTTCTATTAGCCCACCCTGAGCTGCCATTTTGTACCTCACAGAAAGAGGAGAGGTGGGTGAGGAACAGGCCACCCACTACACACAGTCCAGCCTGGCTGTTGAAGAATGGCTAACGTGGAGAAGACTCCATTAGCATTCAAGTGGAGTAGCATGAGCGTTAGGCTCAATGTCAACATGTTATCCGCATCACACACACACACACACACACACACACACAAACACACACACAGGCTATTTTGTTGCCTCTCCATCCCTCACCCCTCCCTGTTTACCTCTAAACCAATGACAAACAGGAACTGTGTTTCATTAGCCCATCCCGCATGAGCATTAGCACGTGCTAGCTTGTTTGACAGTCACCCTGTTCACAGGCCTGCCTAATGTATGGTGAGGACTCCATTACTATTCAAGTCATGGTTCAAGGCCAGCCATGTTACACCCACCTTCCCGTGTCCTGATATGCTGTTCCACTGTCTCTCTCTGCACCCCCCACCCTCTCTCTTAACCAGCGACCAATGATGAAACCTCTCGGCCCCACCCCCATCCTGCATTAGTGCTAGCACAGGCTTGATTGGTTGGCATTCTACACAAGTGTGGTCACACGTCACATAGTGTGACCTCTCTGAAGATATCACCACACATGCCTGAAGTTAAGAGACCCCAAATTAAATGGTCTCCTTGCCCTTTGTTCCAGTCCTTGGCGGGTCCGTTCACAGCCTCTGTCAGTTCTGAGTCCCGTCTAATTACCCACAAGCACCCAGCCCTCTCCTAGGGCTGCCAGAGCTGGAGCCCTTTTCCACTAATTCAGGGCAGCGATGACAGGGTTGCCATATTATCCTGACTGAAGGGGGCACCCAATCCCCCACAGGCACCCGACCTGATCCGGGAGCTGCGGACGAGGTGGAGGATGGACATGCTCTGAGACACAAACATGGCTGTCTGAGTCAGATATGCGCCAAGTTATGCACCTCCTGTGGAAGCCATATTGGCTCAAATTGCTAAAATGCTCATTAGGATTAGAGAGGACAGGTATTCACAACTAGGAAGCACACAGACAACAGACATCAAGCAGGAATGCAATGGTCCCCAATTTGAAAATATATACTTAATTGAAGTATGAAGGGCGAATCTAAATCACCGTTAGGGTACAAGGGGCTATGAATGAACACAGTTGCCATAGAAACGCCAGTCAACATAATCAGTGGGAAGGGTTATTTTTAGTTACCCCCGGGGACAAATAATCAATAAATAAATCAGATGACGTTCTTCACACCATTCATACTGCCCCCAGGTCTTCAGAGCATGGGAGAGACTGTGTGTGTGTGCGTGTGAATGTGTGTGTCTATGGGCGCAAGTGCTTCCATGTGTCCATTTTTGTGAGTGTAACTGCACGTGTGCGTGCATAGGTCTGCGTGAATGAGACACTCTGTGCGCATGTGTGCGAATGTGCGTGAGTAAGCCTGTTTGCGTGTGTGTGTATGTCTGTGAGACTGTGTGAGCATGTGTGTGTGCGCGCGTGTGTGTGTGTGAGCATGTGTGTGTGTGAGCATGTGTGTGTGCGTGCGTGTGTGTGTATGTGATTCATCCCATCGCTGACACACAGAGGAAGTGAGGGGTGGAAGTGAGAGGAGCTCCCTGTAGAGTAGAGCCATGCCAATCACACCTCTCCTGAGAAATCCTTACCACACACACGCAGGCGGAGACGGGAGATTACAGAGCGACAGAGACAGAGCAGAACAGAGATGCTGCTCCTTAATCAGGCTCTAACCTGCAGTGAAACGCTGCTTTAACCCTAGGGGCTATTACTACTGGAGCATCTCAGAGCCAGCCTGCTGCAGTCACAGATCACTCACTCATACTTTCACACAAGCGGGTGTGTGTGTGAGAGTGTGTATGTGCGTACTGAATAACAGTGCCACCTTGACAGTCACACAGATATGGCCGCAGAAATGTACATGAACACGTATAATTTCTTGCATGTGTGTTAACGATGTATTTTTTTAAATTGTATACGTGTATTGTACAGCACTTTGGATCAACTTCTGCTATGTTATATATGCTTTAGAAATAAAGCTGGCTCGACTTCACAGCATAAAAGTAAAGAGTAATAAACAAGATAAAAAAAAAAACACACAAAATGCCTCTATACTGCTCGTGCGGCATAATCCAAGTGTCCATAAGCCCCGACATTCAAATTTGACTCGTAAAGACGTCTTTTCACCATGCTTTTAGCCTGAAAGAGACATTATCGTCCAATACAATTTATCGCTAAAATCATTCCCAGATAACAATACATTCAACTTCTAACCTTTTCCAGGTGATTCAACCCCCATGGAAGTCAAATCTCGAACAAAGGGTGCGGGCAAACAGCCAATTCTCCCTTGAATGGGGCACGCCATTTTATAAGAGCAGTCTCATAGTTTCCGCTATATTAATTTAGTAGCAGCGCCCCGTATGGAAGTTTTCCCTCCACTCGCAGTCCGTAAACTCCGATAAGGGGACCCTATCCCACCTGTCACGGCTCCAAATAAATGGTATAATACACGTATGTACAAATAAGTAAGTATTTGAACAAATATGTATAAAATAAATGGTATAGATAAATATGTTCTAAAGCTTGATTTGCAGTCAAGTGTCTTTTTTGAAATACTTTTTAAATTGCTGATTGATATTCACACGCACACACCATCCAGGTACAAAAAAAAAAAAAAAAAAAACCTTTCCCCCCGCTGCTGAAAAAAATTCGAGAGGAAACACTGCAGTCTCTTTTTTGGCGCTTAGCTGTGACGTTACTCTGGCTGCTCTGCATATACGCTACATACAGCATAGACAGTACAATCGCTGTCTTTCCACAGCAATTTTTGTGAAATGAGCTACAGCCAGGCAGCGTGCACAGGGTACCTTTCCATAACCATTATGTAACATTAGTTTGTTAGCTAGCTGGCTAGTCAGTGTTGACTGTGAATTTAAAAACCATGACAAGTTCAACCGTGAATGTCAGTGACTAATTACAGTGTATCAGAGTGATGCAGATCAGCACAAACAAAAAGCGCGCCGAATGCAAAATTTACTCAACTCGTTTAATAACTCATATGACACACAGACTCGTGTAAGATCCTAAATATTGTGTATATCCCCGGGGTAGGCTACTGTGCCGCACAGCAAGTACGAGACACTTGCCATGTATGTTCACATTTCAGTCATATAGACATAGTTGAGGTCTAAGCGCAGGAAATCTAACCAACCCACTTTCTTCCGAGGCAGGCGATTCGTATTTATGGCCGGATATCACTAGCCTGACTACGCCAGCCTTCGTACTTCCGTTTAATTTCATTTCGCTTCACTACTCAGTTTGGTCACTCGGAGCTCTGCCTCGTTTACCTCGGCAGAAAAGATGACGGACCAACCAACGAACAGAAGGCGTGGCTGAGAGCCATCATGTAGCCGCTGCGCTGAGTTTGAAATTGTAGTCTCCGAAATCAACAATGGCCACGGACATAGATAGACGGGAGGCCATTCGCTCTGTCGTGGAGAAAATCCCAGGCATCAGCGACTTATAGCCACAACAAGATGAATGTTTGGTTAGTTTTTTGAATGGAAATGATGTTGTAGCGCTACTCCCTACAGGTTTCTAGAGAAGTTGTCATGTCTACTTAATATCCATCATGAAACATATGAAATAGGCACCCTGTTCAGCTGTGAGAGATAGCCGAACCACCTCAGCTAGCTTCTAGCTTCTAGTGTTACATTGCCCGCGAATTTCACACTATTTAAGGTAGCAGCGAACTTTTTAAAAGCCGTGTTTTTGTTCATGTCACAAGACCTATTCGCTGTCTCAGTGTTATGTTGTCATTATCCATGAATGAAATGGCTGTCTGAGACAGCCAAACGCTTAGAGCCAAACTATGTTACTATAAAGTTAGATAGCGAGTATGATGTCAGCGCAAGTATGGTTAACGGTTCAGTGTTCGTGTCAACACAGATTTCGTCCTGATGTAAATAATGCGTTATTCTCGCCGTTTCTGCAGTTGGTTTCGGGTCACTTACGTTTTTTTTTTAATGACAGCAGTATCGGCAGGAGAAACGATAGCTCAACAGTTTGTTTCTTGTAAGGAGAACAGAAAGAGCACCTTTGGTTCTTTTAAGTGAATGAGTGAAGGCTAAAATTTGGTAGATGGGCATATGTATGAGTACAGTATTAACTTTAATGTACTGATCAGTTTGTTTTCGCTGCATTCCTGGTATGAAGCCTGTGTTTACAGCGGAAGTACTTGGCGGCTGAGCCGGCACATAAAATATGTCATCGTCAAACGTTAGTAATTAGTTTACGGGTACACCAATGATTTTAAACTTCAGACAAGCACCCACCCACCAGGATGTAAATACTTGCCAATGACGACTGTCCAGACTCTGTGTACGAAGAAAAGCGAAGTAGCAGAGTCTGGTTTTACCTAGGCTAGGATATCACACAAAATATGCGCAATGTTCAAGTATTATCATCACAATGCGTAATGCATGAATGAAATACAGATGAAAATGACAGCCAAAACAAGGGCAGAGAGCCGGGATGACGTCACTATTTACAGCACACCTAGCGGCATTTCCTCAAACATACCGTCTGCTAGAAGTGTCATGGCGGTGCGTTCCATAAACTTACCAAAAACATCTAAACAATTTGAAAGGATGACTGGTGTTAACCCCACAAACGTAATAACTTCCCATAAAATGTAATAAACCGCAAATGTAATAAAAATCTGCAGCTTTTAATGTAATAATCCCACAAATGCAAGAACTTTCCCCACAAACATAATAACAGACGCCTTCCACAGACGTAATACATCATTACCCACAAATGTTTGTGGGGTTAACACTGGTCATCCTTTCAAATTGTTTAGATGTTTTTGATAAGTTTATGGAACGCGCATGGCACTTCTATAATTATGACGTTCGTGGGATTATTACATTAAAAGCTGCAGATTTTTACTACGTTTGCGGTTTATTACGTTTGTGGGAAGTTATTACGTTTGTGGGGTTAACAACCCTACATGAAAAATTTCCTACACATGCTTGATTTTGTGTATGTATGCAGCTTTTGAGTAGGACTTGCTGTATTATGATATTGTCTCTTTAATCACACAACACTCATACCTTCACTCAGCACAACAGAGACATGCCCTCTGCTTCCTCTTCCGCAGTGATTAAATAGGTCTTTAATTAGTGAGGTAAATGACACGTTAAAGCAGTTTCAATCGCCACAGATTAACCGATGAGCCCCAGCAGTCAGGCGTGGGGCAAGTCACTGCAATTAAAACACACTTCACTTTACATTTGCTTCCCCCCCCATGAAAAAAAAGCTTAACTTCGTGAGCGTGCGTACCTCTGCCGAACGCATTTCAAACTTTACCACTGGATATTAAGACATATGGCATTTATTCCAACTTTGCCATCCCGCAATGGTGAAGAATCTTTTGAAAAATTCCGGGACCTAGATGGTGAGCTCGATCACCATTAAAATCCATCGGACTGCTCTTCGGCCATCGCTCTCAATTCCACAAAATACCATAGAAATTGACTGAAAAATCTGAGAGATGTAATCAGGACAAACAAACAAACAAACACACCTGTGAATCCATAGCCTCTGCCGCAAACAGTAAATCTGAGGCAGTGGATTGCCAAGTGCACAAAAGGATTCAGAGGGTCAGTGATTTAGTGTAACAACAAAAAAAATGAGTGCAGTTGTTGGGGTCAGTGAGCGAGTCACCTATCCAAACATTACACTTCGCTCCAGAGGGTTCTGGCCCCTGCTGCTTACTTTGATCAATTCAAATTCTCTCTGAATACAAAGCACCAAAAAAACCCCCGTAATTTATGATCAGGAAATGTTGTACATGGAGTTTTTGCGTGCATGCGCCTGGAACATTCTCAGTTTCTTTTTTTTGTACGCGCTTCGTCTAAATATATCCAGCCTCAGGAGATATTTCTGCTTTATAGCACTGACAGCCGAGGTCAGGAGGATGCGGATTCGACACGTGAGTGATGCCTGAGGCCCAGCAACACATTCAGCCCTGTTTTTCCCTGCTGTTTTTATACACTGCATCTATTACCACTATCATACAAGATCAGACCACAGCCTACACGAATGCTCCCAATGGGCACAATTATTTAAAAATACCATCATTCCCCATCAACTCTACTGCCAGGAGTCTCACTGTATCTAAATTGAATTATTACTTTGCATAACTCTTAATGCTTGAAGTAATTTGTCAAAGATTGAGGAAGGTAACCTGAAATCTGTGGTGGGGAAGCATGTGGATCAGCAGAGATGATGCTGAGAGGACAGAGCGTTGCATTGCGTGGAATTTGCCAGCCACTAGAGTGTGGATTTTAATTAGCAATCGTCTGTCAAAAGGAAACTCAGCACCTGGCTCTCATTGCCTCTCACTCTTTCCTGAAAGAGCGCAGCTCATCCACAGAGCACTCAGAGCTGTTTATGTGATAATCATCACCCGTCTCATTCAGGCCGGGTATCGGATACGACTAAATACAAGTTTGGGTTCAGTTCAGCTCTGCGCCAATGAGGCATTAAGAATTTGAATATAAGCAGAGAAGGTTTAAGGCCAATAAAAGACAAAGCAGACAAATTTTGAAAAGGTGCTCATTAGAGCAACATGGAAGTTATCAATTGAAGGTCCCATATTATATTATGTTTTTTACAATTTGAGACAATTCTTTGGTGTCTGAAAAACAAGGTTTTGTAGTTTGAGGGGGGGAAAAATTCAACATTCACAGCTTGTCTTTCATTTTCTCCCCTTAGTAACAGTTTCTGGTGGGTGGTGAATCAGTAAAACGAGGCTCTGCTCTGATTGGTTGTCTCGTCGCAGCACGAAATGAGCAATGGCAACTGAAACCAAAACATGTCTAACTGGGCTCTACCGTGTAAACGACTCCCTTTGTGACGTGCAAAGGAGCATGGGATTAAAACAGGCCATTTGAGAGCATTATTCTTTAGGAGAGGTGCAAAAGCAACAGAGCAGCGACAATCTGGTCTCATGTTTTGTCGGATGTGAGGGAAAGGGAAGATTAAATCATATGTCTCAGTGCAAGAAAAAATGTGATTTTAATAACGCGGGACCTTTAAATAGGGCTCACTGTTTCCAGGCCTGCCCTGCCTCGTTTCAGCCTCTGAACAACGCAAACCCATCTCAGGGGATTGATTACAGTCTGCAGCTGTGAAGTGTTAACCTTTCTGAAGAGCACTTCTTTTGGAATTATTTTTCTCCATGTTTGCAGAGCCACATCCCCTTCAGTATGCAAGCAGTGATTGTGACATCAGCATTGGAATGTTTAGGAGTTAATATTCTAATCAGACATTTGTGATGTCACACCTTCAACAGGGCAAAAAATAAAGCCAAGCCTTGGGCGTGAAAACAGGCTGGAGGGTCTTTCAATGGCAACGCTCTAGGCTGAACACGGCATGGTGTGGGCGGGAGAAACAAGGATATCCCCATGGAACGTCCCTGTCTGTGAAGGACTGAAACAGTGACAGAGCAACACCGGGGGAATGCTGGAGAGATCTGATGGCGCGGTTGCCCCCGGAAACAGGCGAGGTGTGGGCAGTAGACAGGGGACCAGTCACAGCGCCCACAATCCTGACATTCCTGCGAGATAAGAGGGAAGATCCGTAATAACCTCCCACAACAGGTCCCCGTCGATACAAAAGAGGGGGCGAAGGAGGGGGTGTGGGGAGCATCGATTTCGGTGAACTCTGGAAAAAATAAATAAAGAAATGACACCGCTGCCAGGGGATCCTCCAAGCTGAGCCCCCTGGAAGAGAAAACTGTTTCAGCTCAGGCACAAACAGGCAGTAAAACCGCGAGGACAGGGCAAGCCCAGCAATAAAACACAGTAGCAGACTGTAATTATATTTACTGCTGCTGTACCAGGCCAGCTCTCATTCAGGCACTGAGAAAGCCCTTTGTATTGCAGACCTGTTCATCTCAAGGCTTTCTATTATTACACCGACAAGCTCAGAGTTAAACTAAGGGAGAAAAGGAAATGATGAAACAGACTACGATAAACCTTTCCACATACAGTGAGAGAGAAATATATCCCAATGTCTTTGTGTGGAGGCAGAAAAAAGGTAGAGGCACATCCGCAGAGAAAGCCTCATCCGCTCAGCACAGTTGCCCACTGAAAGCCCCTTCAATCTCGCAACTGAAACTCATGTTTTTTCTGCAGGTCATTGTGAGTAGCTGTGCGTTCAACCAGGCCACCTAAGTGCATCTGTCAGTCAAAGACACTGAACTAGTTAACAAGCTATTCAGTCTGCTCCTGGGTTCATAAGACGATACAGGAACCAATTCAAAGGTCACAAACAAGCATTCTTAATGCTGATGTAGCAATGACTGGTAACAATTTCCAACAACTGAAAGAACTGGAGTTCTATAAAACAGAATTCATTAAAAATCTCACTGCAAAAACCCGAGTGTATTAGGTTATGTTCTTTCAGCTTATCTCAGCGATGCCTGATATTGACTTTTATCTGCAGTTATTTGCAGAACTAAGACCATCACCAGGCTGAGGCAGCAGCACAGCAGCCACAGGTCAACTGCACCTCCTATACTGCGCCTCCCACATAGCATCTCCCATACTGCGCCTCCCACATAGCATCTCCCATACTGCGCCTCCTACACAAAGCCTCCCGCACTGCTCCTCCCACACAGTACAAGCTATATTGCGCCTCCCATACTGCTCCTCCCACACAGCACAACCTATACTGCGCCTCCCATACTGCTCCTCCCACACAGCACAACCTATACTGCGCCTCCCATACTGCGCCTCCCACACAGCACCACCTATACTGCTCCTCCCATACTGCTCCTCCCACACAGCACAACCTATACTGCGCCTCCCATACTGCTCCTCCCACACAGCACAACCTATACTGCGCCTCCCATACTGCTCCTCCCACACAGTACAACCTATACTGCGCCTCCCATACTGCTCCTCCCACACAGCACAACCTATATTGCGCCTCCCATACTGCTCCTCCCACACAGCACAACCTATACTGCTCCTCCCACACAGCACAACCTATACTGCGCCTCCCATACTGCTCCTCCCACACAGCACAACCTATACTGCGCCTCCCATACTGCTCCTCCCACACAGTACAACCTATACTGCGCCTCCCATACTGCTCCTCCCATACTGTGCCTCCCATACTGCTCCTCCCACACAGCACAACCTATACTGCTCCTCCCATACTGCTCCTCCCACACAGCACAACCTATACTGCGCCTCCCATACTGCTCCTCCCACACAGCACAACCTATACTGCGCCTCCCATACTGCTCCTCCCACACAGTACAACCTATACTGCGCCTCCCATACTGCTCCTCCCATACTGCACCTCCCATACTGCTCCTCCCACACAGCACAACCTATACTGCGCCTCCCATACTGCTCCTCCCACACAGCACAACCTATACTGCGCCTCCCATACTGCTCCTCCCACACAGTGCAACCTATACTACACCTCCCATACTGCTGCTCCCATACAGCGCCTCCCATACAGCACAAACTATACTGCGCCTCCCATACTGCTCCTCCCACACAGCACAACCTATACTGCTCCTCCCATACTGCGCCTCCCACACAGCACAACCTATACTGCGCCTCCCATACTGCTCCTCCCACACAGCACAACCTATACTGCGCCTCCCATACTGCTCCTCCCATACTGTGCCTCCCATACTGCTCCTCCCACACAGTACAACCTATACTGCTCCTCCCACACAGCACAACCTATACTGCGCCTCCCATACTGCTCCTCCCACACAGCACAACCTATACTGCTCCTCCCATACTGCTTCTCTCACACAGCACAACCTATACTGCGCCTCCCGTACTGCTCCTGCCATACAGCGCCTCCCACACAGCACAACCTATACTGCTCCTCCCATACTGCGCCTCCTATACTGCTCCTCCCACACAGCACAACCTATACAGCTCCTCCCATACTGCTCCTCCCACACAGCACAACCTATACTGCGCCTCCCATACTGCTCCTCCCATACAGCGCCTCCCACACAGCACAACCTATATTGTGCCTCCCATACAGCACCTCCCATATAATGCCATATGCCATATGATGCCTCCCATACTGCATCTACCATACAGCACCTCCCATACAGCGCCTCCCATACAATGCCATACAGCACCTCCCATACTGTGGTTCCCATACAGTGTCTCTCATACTGTGCCTCCCATCTTATGCCATACTGTACCTCCTATACATCACCTCCCATACAGTGCCTACCATATAATGTCATACAGCACCTCCTCCACTGCAACTCCCATACAGCACCTCTCACGCTGCGCCTCTTGAATTCCAGTTTGAATTCCCCTCTTTCAGTGGTTTGCTCAGGTCGCATCAAAGTGCCAGTAACTGTGGCTCAAAATCAATGGCCACACCCTCCCACCCCCTCCCTCTCCCTCCCTCTGTCTCCCTCACTCTCCATTTCTCCTGCTCGGCACATAGTAGCTAACACCACATCACACATCACAGCTTCATTCACCCTTCTACTCCTCCCCCTGTGCTTAATAAACATCTTCTTGTTTGAAAATGGTGCTGGCGAGCTCTGTCACGTCACTTCTTGAGAGCCGAAGTTGTGGCAAACAATCCTGTGATCGGCGCGGGATGCGCGCCAATGCCCTAGCAGAACACCTGAACTGAAGTTCAGCTGGCTTCCTAAAGACCGCACCACACCAATGACCCCCCCATTCTATCCCATCATGCACTGCAGTTGACACTGTACAACATAATCAGTACACTGGGCAATTTGGCAATTCGATGGTCCATATAGCAAGCAAGAGTTGAGAACCACTAAAGGCAGGGTAGCTGCTGAAATCTTACACAATGGCCATGGTGCCCCTCACTGTAAAAACGACAAATGATCAAATGACGAACTGGGCCAACCCAAGAGTTGAGTCACGTCACCAAATCAAAACAAGAGGCGCCGATCTCTGTAATCACGGCAACAGCCACAGAGATGCTGGAAGAAAATCACTTCGTCTTAATTCTCTGGCACCGGCCTCACCACAGCTGTGGGCCCATCCCATCCCAGCTCTGTCCCCCTTTAATCTGGGCCGGGGGTGGACTCGTGGACGCGTCTGCAGAATACATGCAGACCGTCGAGACCGGGCCTGGAAAAGCTGCAGTAGAGGAGCTAGGGTCGCCAGACATTCAGTTTTCAGAGGTTTTGTCCGGGATTGGTCAGAAAGGTTGACCAGATGCTTCTACTGTATGTTCAGTCCAGTCATAAATCCTAAAATACTATGCTTGCTGCAGTAAATTAATCAACAACGCAGGCCGCTTCGGATTTCTTTGTGTAGTTGTGTACACTTATCGTATTGCACACCGCTCCAACACTCGCTAAGCAATACTCTGGCGAAAAAAACAACCTTGTCTTAGATATCAGCACATCACAAGAGACTACCACGACTTGGGACTCGCCCTTCATGGGTGATAGGGTTTGATGTGGAGAGAAAATGTCGTTTACGAAAATAGCGACTTGCTGGAGTTAGAACACTGAATCAGAAAACGAATCCGGTCCGATATCTTTCGTGGCATTTGTTGGAATCACTGAGATGTGGCTACACTGTGTCCGAAAAAACCTTGTCCCCACTGACAAAGCCTAGCAGAGTATTCAAATGAATACATATATCTACATAACTTCACTTTCGTCTCGAATCTGCATGCAATAGATTATATAAGTTATAGCTGCACTTTGGAACAGAGCTTTGTCGACACATTATCGCGGTGAGTAGTGTTGTAACACACAGCCTCGCGCACATCGCCCGGACACATACGCCCGTGTGTGAACACACACTCAGGGAAGCACACACAAATATCCAGTTTTACCAAAAGGGCAATCTGGCTACCCTATGTGGTGCACAATGCAACTCAAGCAGCTGCAATATGCTGACCCCTGGCACCCAGCCGAAAGGTAAACATTCGACACAGCGATGAGACCGGCGGTGGCCAGCTGACCCAGGGAAACTCCAGGGAACCACATCACACTGCAGTTTTCTGCACACTGTTTTCAGGCCAGCAGAAAGCACAGTAATGGGACATTACCATTGACAGCAGAGCTCAGCTATATTTATGATATGGAGGATCGGAACTGCCAAAATCCAAAATAAATTGAAAAATAAATAAAACACTCAAGTAAATTAATACACCCATAAATGCACAAAAATACTCAGTAGATTCCATACCTCTGCCACACCTTATGTCAGTATTATTGGTTCTGGATCCACAGGAATATAAGCCAGATCACCAACAACTATGATCAATTCTACATAAGTGTAGATTCTATTTAATGCTGAAATTTTATGAAAATTTGTTCCATACATCTGGGACAATCATCCTATTCAGGTATATTTTAACTTCTTTCGGATACAGAATGCAAAATATATTCCAGATCACTTCCAAAACTGAATCAACTCATCCTTGGACCACCACCGATCATCCTGTCCAATTTCGTGCCAAACCGTTCATAACTTTTTGAGTTACCCAATTAACAGAGAGACAAACACAGGTGAAAACATAACCTCCTTGGCGTGGTAAAAATATAATGTCTTTTTACATTTATTTATCCATTATTCTGCTGTTGCATTTTTGCCCCACTTACAATTCCAAAGGTTTGTATTTCAGCTTCGTCTTTTCACACTTCATAATGCATTAATTTGCCGTAAACTTCTTCCCAACTGCATTTCCATATACATTTCTTTCAGCATTTTTTTTTTTTTTTTACTTTTTAATTTCAGAGTGCATTATTCTGCTGTGGTCTCCACACCCGTAAGTCGTATTTCTAAACAAGTGTAGTCTTTTAACGTTCGCTTACAGGCAAATGAGGGGGCTGTCACTCAAAGTATGTCATGGGGTCAACTTTCGCCCATTTGTGTAACGACATCCAAGCCCATTGATCCATACGTGCCTTACTCCCACATCATGCTCGTTACAGAAATAGCTACCTCCATGCACGAGACTGTCAGATAATGTTTTTTCATTCGTGCGAACATTTTCATACCTCAGGAATGAAGTATCAGCGTTCAAAGCTGACAGCTCGCAACAATGATCAGCAACAGTGAATAAACATAGATTGACTGGGAGATCCTCTGCCAGCTCCTAAACAGTGATTTCAGTGACATAATCATATGCTGAAGCAAGGAATCTCTGTGTGTGCTTATGTATGTATATGTGCATATACTGTATGTATCTACGGAAGTGAGCATGTCCTTTGCATATTTCGACAACCATTCATCCGATCGACTTCAAAATCAGTGTATGAATTGCTGAGGACCCAAAGAAGTTCAGAAATTCATTTGGCGGGTTGGTTCTTGAGAAATTAAGAAAGTTGAAAGCACCAATACTGTTAAAGCAGCAATTGAACGGACACTGCAATGCACCGTACAGTTAACAATGGAACGGGCACTGCACTAGTTGAAAAAACAATGATTTATGGTTGACTGAGAGATGATCTGTCTACTGAACATGCAATTCAGTCGTTTCCTTTCAGGTAATATACTGGCAAGCTCCAGCTATAGCTATTGTTGTTTGCTAATGTTATTGCTAGCTCTTGAATATCTTTTAGTTAGTGACAAAGAACAAAGCAACATAGCATTACTAGTTTGGTTCGCTCAAGTTAGCGAATCATACTCGACTACACTTGAGTGATAGAGAGGGGTAGCTATGGCTCGAGCTACGGTGACCGAGTGGTGTATTATGGACGCCAGTCATGGGCCGGATACCACTCCATCCAGTTGCAAGCTGACTTGACCGAAGTTGTTCAAAAATTGTAAACTAGCCAACTAGAGCGAAATCTACAATTAACGTAACGTTTTTTTTTTTGATTTCACAATCCAAAAATTGTGAAATTGCAAGGGAAAATATTAGCTTGCAACAATAGCTACAGCTGCAACTAGCTAGTATGTAACAAGGAAATACATTTTTGCGCTATGAAAAATTTGACAACGCTTTAGGATTGGTAGCCGACATTATGATCGATTCAGTTTGTCACTTCATTCCCTTCATCTGCATCCTAAACGAGGACTAATGGGACTCTAATAATGACAACAGCCAAGCTTCCCGAAAGAATCTTACAAATGGTGACAGCAGTGTGCAAGACAGCAAGACAAATACACACACATACAATAACATACCGCTGAACCATAAATGATTATTCGATGATTGCATGTTTTGCGGACAGATCATCTCCTGGTCAGCCATAAAGTGGTGTTAATTAGCTAGCAGAGCAGAGGTCACCTCCCAGTCCACCATAAATCTATGTTCATTCAGTGTTGCTGATATTGTTACAATCTATCAGTGTTCATAGAGCTGCTGATGTTCTTGGTTTTAACATTGATATTTCACCATTTACAAAACTGTTCATTCTAATGAAAAAACAACATTTTGTGACAATCTCATGCATGGAAGTAGCTACTTCTGTAACGAGCGTGGTTTGGGATCGAGGCAAATATTTTTGATTTATGGACTCGGATGTCAATCAGCGAATAGGCAGAAGTTGACCCCACACATTTTAAATGAAAGCCCTCTCATTAGCCCAAAAGAAAATGGAAACTGCATCATGCAATGTAAAAGGACGCCGAAGAAATAACGTTGAAAAAACCAGTAGGAGAAAAATAACTCAACAGCAAAAAAATGCATAAATCTAAATCGACAATATACTTTAATTAATTTAATAATAATTTAATTATTGCACAATTATTGGCATATTTATTTTATTCATTTATTGAGTGATTTATTTCTTTCTTTATTTATTTTGGAATTTGGCAGTTTTGGTCCTGCGTAATCGAGCGATCCTTGTTCATGCTTATGAGGCCAGCAGAGAGCACACTGATAGCATTTTATCATTAATGGCTGTGATGTCCCCATAAACTGTTCTCAGACCTGTAGAAAGTTCACATATAGCATGTTACCATTGATAGCAGTGCGATCCCTATGCACCGTTCTTAGGCCAGAGGAAAACTAACTGATAGGACATTAATGATACTAGCAGCGACATCTCTGGACACTGTTCCGAAGCCAGTGCAACCATACATGTAGCTCATTAGCACAGTTATCAATGGTATCCTTGTGCACTATTCCAAGAGCTGGAGAAGGCGAATTGATATAAAATTTGCATTGCTAGCAGTGAAATTTTGAAGCCTTTAAAACCACATGGGTATCTTACTAGAATTGCTAGCAGTGCTACCCCTGTACACTGCTCTAAGCCCAGACGAAGGCACCAGCTCTTAAAGCATACCGACTGTACATTTCTAGCACTGCGTCTCCTATAGAGTGCACTGAAGTCAGTAGAACCACACTGATAGCATATTAGCATTCCTTGCAGAGCTGTCCCTGCACATTGCACGAAACACACCAATAACATAGCAAGCATTGCTTTAACCATAAGCTATTCTGTGTCCTCGAAATCACCACCTCTCCTGGCGTAACAGGCATGCGCAAACCGTGTACAGTACAAACCAGTCACCCACAGCTCCCCCTCTGTTACCCAAACACCTCACCCCAAAAGATAGACATCGCGAACAGCAAAGACTACGGGAGACATGCGCATGAGGTAGCATCACATAAACTGTAGCACCGACACATGCACCGAATCAAGGAGACTAAGAGAGAGAGAGAGAGAGAGGGAGGGAGGGAGGGGTGTGGAGAGTGAGTGAAGGAGAGCGAGTGTGTGATTATGCAAGAGAGAGAGAGAGAGAGAGAGAGCGAGAGAGACGCATGCTTGTGAGCGCTCGCTGCCGTTTGGAAAACCGGCGTGCTGTAGAAGAGCTGGAGAGGGAAGTCGAGGGTTGCAGGAATGCGGCACCGTCGACGGAAAGCAATGGAAGAGAGGGAGAAAACGAAAGAGAGAGAAGGATGGATATTCTCTTCTTCTCCATCAGAAAAAAGAAATCCCATGCAAGGTGAAGGAGAGCGCGGGAGATGGAGCGGGCCCGGCGCGCGGATGCAGATGGGAGGGGGTGGGAATTGGGGGGGTCAGGTATTGCTCGCCTGTACTGACCCCGGCGGGAGAATCGGCGCAGGCAGGAGGACTTGCAGAAGGAGCGGACGGCGGCCGGCTCCCAGCACCCGCGGCCCTTCATCACCTCTGAGGGCCCCGCGCAGGCAGCCGCGGACTGGGGCTCCACACCGCGGGAGGGTGGGGGGGTGGGGGTGGGGGTATGGGGGCGGAGGGGGCGCCGATTCTCCTTATTCAGCAACTGCTGCACACACTCGTATACACCCGCTCACGCCTGCGCATGCCCGTATACAGCGTACACACACACACACACACACACACAGTTTGAGTTGGCGTAGAGGGGATTACAGTCTCTCCTCTTGTGCCAGCATTCCGTGGCTTTGCCGCTAGCTCTCAGACACACACTCACACACACAGATATCCTCACTCACACACGTGAATGCCCTCTCTCCCATCCAGTAACACATGCTTCCTCTCACACACACACACACAGACACACATACAGACACACACACAAAATCAGCGCATTTGCTACTCCTCTCCACGTGCTCCTCCGCGTCTCTCAATGCAGTGTAGAGAGAGAGAGAGAGAGGGAGGGAGGGAGGGAGAGAGAGAGGACTCAGCATTCGGCAGTCATCCATAGGATCCGGACCAGAATGCACTGCTTCAGCCCGGTCCTCCAGGCCCCCTCCTTCCTGTTCCACGGTGAGACACAGAACTGAACTGCTTCACAAGGGCAGTGCACAGCGGACCATAGCGAGAGATTGTGAGGACTGTGTGTGTGTGTGTGTGTGTGTGTGTGTGTGCATGTCTGTCCGTTTGTGTGATCGCACTTGTGTGGGCACGTGTGATGGAGCACATATGTGCATGTGTGTGCACGTGTACTACACTACCCCAGACGGAGTTCCAGCTATACTTGCTTCGGGCAGCACAGAGTTCAAAGAGCCATTTTCCTCCACTTTTGTGGAAGGCGGAATATTTCTGTTTCATAACGTTTGACAAATCCAGTTACACCTAATATTTCTGGACACCAACCCCAGCCATCAAACAGCACAGGACTTTGAACATTGTTGTACAGACAGCAATACAAGGGGCAGGCAGCGAAGAGGTCAACTATAGTACAGTACACCATGTTCAGTGAGCTCTGAAGTTCTACACACAAAAGACTCCCAAGGACACACACACGCCTGCACACACACACACACACACACACACACACTCAGCAACCTCTACGCTGAGAGAGTATAGGCCAAGCCCAACCTCACTACACACAAACACACAACAGGTCAGCAGTAACCACCAGGTGATCAATGACATACAGCTGCCTCCGGCCGACAGACAGAGAGACAGGCAGCTGCCTCTGACAGACAAACAGACAGACAGACAGCAGTTCATCTCTGGGGCAGCCAGTGGCTCCATTCACTCCTGCCCTTTATTCCTGTTTACAGTCTCATCAGGCACCAGAGTTTAACAGCCCAGGCTAATCAGGGAGCTTTGCTAAAAATCACTGACACAGACAAGTGGAGCAGGTAGTGTGCATACACAGGCACCTATATACAGACACGTACTCTCTGAGCGGTAGGGTAACAGTTAGGCAAGCAGGGGTTCAGTAGACCCTGATGAAGTGGGTATACTCCATTAGGTAGATGGGTAGATAACTAAGGGGAAAGTTGGGAAACTCTCCAATGTATGTCAATGGCTTTTTGGTTGATAGGTGGGTATGCTGTGAACTAGCATCTGGAGGGATGACGTTGGTAAGAACACTGATCTTCAGCCCCTCAGCTAGGCTAGGCTAGGCTAAAATCGCTGTAGGAGCTTTACCCTTGTATCTCCCTCTTGCCCCCTCCAATTACAACTGTTCCTCAGGCATCTCTCACAGATCCCCATACAGTAAATCATAACTTCCTCTCAACATACAGGTTTAAAAACACGAGCTCTGTACCACTGCTAGTCTCTTGCTGAGAAAAGCTCTCAGAATAATTGCCGGGTGCCAGTGTCGTATTTCCGTGTTTGTCCCTCCGACATCTGCTTCAACTGCTCATTTACCTAATGCTGCACAACAATGCAAATTACAGAGGACGGAGCCGCAGAGACGATTTATTGTTACTGTACAATTTATCTAAACACAGGCAGCTCTGCGCCGCAGCTGCGCTAGCGTTTCCGGTAGCCCCGGAGAGGTGATGGGGACAGGAGACGCAGAGAGGAGTGGGGAGAGGGAGGGAGAGAGAGATTGAGTTTGGGGCATATCGGGCCGGGAAGATTAGAGGAGAGCAGATTTCGGCAGGAGGCAGGATAGCAGGAGGAGTGCTACAGAGGGCACATGAAGGAGGAAGAGGAAGGGGGGGGGGGGGCTACTTGAGTCACGTGACCACAGGCTGAGGTCTAGGGAGAATCTTCACCAGGCGGAAAACGTCTTTCACTGTCAAGGGCAGAAGCACACAAAACGAACGCGCAGTGACTGAACCACACAAACCTAATGCGCTATGGCTGAACCACACAGAGCTAACGTGCTACGTCTGAATCTCACAAAGCTCATGAGCTACAGCTGAACCACTCAAAACTAACATGTAATGGCTTAAACACACAAAGCTAATGAGCTGAGCTGCACAAAGCTAACGTGCTGTAATAGTTGAACTGCACAAAGCTAATGTGCTATAGCTGAACCACACAAAGCTAACGTGCTATGCCAGAACCTCTCTAAGCTAACTTGCTATAGCTAAACCACACAAAGCCAAGGAGTTGAGGCTGAACTGCAAAAAGTTAACAGACTGAAGGGAGAATGACAAAAATTATCACAGAGAAACCACACGAAGCTAACATGCTACAGCTCAACTTCAATTAAACCACTCCCCGCTAATCCCTTCAAAATACACTGCTAACAGGCATAGAACACTTTCAGACCATTTCCTGTCATACATCAGTTTTCACAAACATGTTTGATTGGCCTAGGCCAGAGGAGGGCAATGAGGGCCGTATCTGTCCCTGGTTTTCGCACCAACTTCTGGCCTTTACTTAGTTAATTATCTAAATTAGCCAAACTATTTATGAAATCTGACATTTCAGGCACATTTCTTTAAATTATCATGAATGACCAAAGACTGCTCTTGTCTCCCTACATAAAAACATTTCTCTTTGATCGAATCTTTGCACAAATCTATATTTGCATTTGCAACCAATTAGCTCAATTAGTCAGGGTAATTGATAGAAATAAAAACCTGCATACACACCAGCCCTGCAGGACCAGGATTGCCAACCCCTGGCCTAGGCTATAGTCACAATCAGTGTAGGATATAGTTGAGATATTAAAAAATTGCTAGCGAACAGCTGTTTAACAAAACCTTCATTTTGTTTCTTTTGAGCCATTCAAAGGTGAACTTGCATAATGTGCTTCGGATCATTGTCCTACCGCATAACCCTGCACTCCAGCTTTAGGTCATGATCTGATGGCCAGAAATTCTCCTTCAGGATTTTCTGATGGAGAGCAGAATTCAGGGTCCCATCAATTATGGCAAGTCGTCCAGGTCCTGAAGCAGCAAAGAAGCTCCAGACTATCACACTACCATCTCTGTGTTCAACTGTTGACACAATATTCTTTTTGTGGAATGCTGTTTTTGTCTTACCCCACAGGTAACAAGACCCATGCCCTCCAAAAAGTTCCACTTTTGACTCATCAGTCCACAAAATATTATGATCCCAAATGTCTTTGGGTCATCATGATGCTTTTTGGCAAAAGTGAGATGAGCCTTTGCATTCTTTTTGGTTAACTGTGGTTTTCACTTTGCAGCTCTCTCATGGATGCCATTTTTGCTCGTCTCTTTCTTATTGCGGAATCATGAAAACAGTGACCTTAACTGAGGCATGTGAGCCCTGAAGTTCTTTAGACATTAGTCAAGGTTATTTTGTGACCTCCACAGTAATTCAGCCTCTCCTGGGAAGGTTCACCACTGTTCCAAGTTTTCTCCATTTGCAGATAATGGCTCTCACAGTAGTTCACTAGAGTCCCGTAGCCTTATAAATGGCTTTGCAACCCTTTCCAGACTGACAGACAAAGACTTTGTTTCTCATTTGTTCTTTAATTTTCGTAGATTGTGGCATCATGTGTTGCTTTTTGTCTATTTCGCATTTCTGGGTGGTTTTTATTAAAGATACATTTACATTCAGCAGGGCTGGCAGTAATCATTCCTAGGTGTACCCAGCAAAATTGAACCAAATCATCAATGAAATTTGTTTCATTTACAAATTTATAAATGGGAAAATCACTTTTTCCATAAGGGTGAGGTAGAGCTGGAAAGGTTTAAGTGTGACAGATATAAAAAATACAAGGAATTGGGAGGGAGGCAAATATCACAGTACGGTTTCGACTTAACAATGGCTGGTGTAAGGCAGTTGGGTATCTGTGGTGTAAATCTACATATAAAAATCCTTAATTTCACATAAAAATATGTGCCCATCAAAAACATGCAATGTGTTAATGGAAAAATAATGAAATTATATCAAAAAATAAAGAATGTAAACAGGCCATTTAAGTTTAGGAAGCAATTTCAAACAGACGAGACACGAGCACACATACACACACATACGCACACACAGACACACTCAGAAACACACGCGTACACTCGCAAAAGTTCATTACTCCATAATTAGAAGGACATTTGAGCCCTCAAGGTTAAGTTTTTATTTATGTAACGTATCGCTCTTGACAAGGACACATAAAGGGACAGCCACAGAACCTCTAGATCAGAAGTCGCCATTGAGCCCCCGTTATTGAGCCCCAGGTTACGAAACGCCAGCTGGGCTCCGGAAGGGAGAAACGGCAGTTATTTTATTCCCCACTGACCGCCCTGTGGCAAAATTCCAAACCAATTCAAATGCATTCAAAATGGAGGAAAGGCAGAGAATTGCAACAGAAACAGGTCAGCTTTCCCCACATCTGTAAATGCGGAAAAAGGACACGACTGCCACCCCACTGCAGGAACTGGAGTACAGCGAGAACCCACAAGTCAACTGGCAGCGTGAACCACTCTAGTTTTTTTAATGCTAATTTACACACTTCGCAGGCCTCGCGCATACCTAACTGTATCTGATGTATAATTCACACCACCCATCATGAGGCCCCTGTCCTGTGCGAGGACGGGGGCGGGGGTCTGGTGTCAGGGGAGGAGACGATGACACAGGTCACCTCCATTACAGGGCAGTTAACCTTGGTAAATTCTCCACTCACAGAGTCATTAAGACCACAGCAGAAGCTGATGGGATTGGTGCCAAAGGGGACTGCAGGGGTTTGAATTCTGGAGTGTGTGTGTGTGTGTGTGTGAGAGAGAGAGTGTGTGTGTGTGTGTGTGTGTGTGTGTGTGTGTGTGTGTGTGAGAGAGAGAGAGAGAGAGAGAGAGAGAGAGTGTGTGTGTGTGTGAGAGTATCCCAAATGTCCTTGCTCAGCACACAGGGGTTAAAAGATCATGGAGCCAATCAGCATAGGCTTTCAGGCACATGGTGCTAGAGTTTAAAAGCCTTGCTCTGGTGACTCACCAAAAAAAAAAAGTGTCAACCTTGGCCCCACTCATTTGGTTCAGTTTTTTTACTTGAAATCATTTCACCTTTCTGTTTTTATACCTCTGGTGTCTGATTGAATGTCCTTGAGATAACTAGAGATGTGTCTGTCACAGACAGGACTAAGAAAATCCCGCCCCCTGCTGCGTTCAGTGTGGCTTTTGACTGAAGGAGCCATAGATATATACTGTGCACTCAAATGATAACCCTAATACTGAATTTTCTAAGTGAAAAAAAAAACTAAAAAATCTTTATAAAATGAGTTGAATCACTTTAAAAACTACACATTTACTCGTTCTCATTGTGATAATAATGCATGCAGAGTTTGACAACAATCCACCAACTCCGGACTACATTGACCCCCAACACCAAGCAAAAAATGGCAAAATATCCATGAAAATATCCACTTTCAAAATTGCAGGTGTTCAGGTTCTTATGGTGATAATAATGCGGGCCAAGTTTGAAAAGAATCCACCGAGTGGTTCAGGAAAAAAATGCTCTGGACAAAATTACATGCACATATGGATGGACAGACGGACGGACGGACCGACAAGCTGAAAATTCCGAGGCTGGTTTTAAAATCAGGGATGGGGAACCTCATCCAGAAAGGGCCGGTGTGGGAGCAGGCTTTCTTTCCAACAAAACAATGGCACACCTGATTCCACCAATCAAACAGAGTCTTTGCTAAAGACCTTGATTAGTATAATCAGGTGTGTAAGTGGTTGGACCGTAAGCCTGCACACACACCAGCCTATTCTGGATGAGGTTTTCCAGCCAGCCTAAAAAACATTCAACATCAGTTTTAGGGAAACAAATGTGATCTAAATAGAGAAGATACAAAAAGCGTGTGCAAGTACAAACATCACTAGGGGATCATAAGTTTGCTTTATTGCAGTTATTTGTTAATATAACCATAAATGGAAGGATTCTCTGGCTGTGTGTCCTTCAGTTTTCTCTACAACATTAATCTGATTGACTTCACGCTCGCTGGCTGCAGTGCTGAGGACCACAGGAAGCGCAATGTCAAGGGCAAAGTTGTTTGGTTGAGTGGTTATAGAGAAAGCAGCCCACAGCAGTACTCGGCCTGTTCATAACAGGCACGTTTTGTACAGCCACTGCACTGGTAACATCAGTGTGAAAATCTGGAGCATTACACCTTCAGTGCCAATACTGGTCAGGCAAAACAAACACCTGCACTTTACTCAGTCAAAGGTTTCAGCAACAAGCCCAATTCAAATACTAAGCGCTCTGTGAGAAGACCTGGACAGGGGTCACATCTTTAGCAAAACCCTCACAAGAATTTGAAATATGCATCGTCAGTATGGAGTACTGCCTTGGAGCCTTGAGGAACGTCGCGTCTGCCTGCTTGCACTATGTCAATGCGACAGCACACCGTCTGAGAACCATAGCAAAAATACGGATGTAGATAAGCTAGCCAACAAGTAAGTGTTCGTCTTTGAAGTTGTACACACATTAACCAAGTGGTCGTCATTGTTACACCTGTATAATCGGCTGGACTCGGATTGACTCTCGAAAATAATTAATGGAGTCATGTGCAACCATTTGTGACCAGTGACAGTAAAACGAGTCCTGATGACCAAAAATTCAAAAATGAGTTCTCCGCACCATCGTACAGATGACACGGATTTGCGTAATCGACGATGGATCAAATGCCTGCCAGGATAGGAGGGTCACTACTTCTAGCATAGCAACAAGGTTAATCTTCCAATGGCTACTACTGGCTGCTTAAGACGTGTAACATAATAATAAATACCCTAAATGGAAAGCGGGAATTCCGCATGTTATTTTGGTATATAGATAATGGAGATTCCCCAGCAAAAACGAGAACAAATTTATCGATGAAATTGGTTCATTTACGGCTTTGATTCACGTAATTTTCCCATCATGTAGTGAACTACTGTTTACAAATAGCCCATTTTCTACCATTTATCCACGTTTTCTCAGCAGGAAAGTGTACCAGGTGGAATTTTAACATTATAATAAAGTGGCTAAAAAAGGACAAAACTATTTTTTGAAAATTTGTGCCCTTGGGCAAATATTTGGCGTTTACTGGAACTGCATAGGCGCGACTGAAGACTCATTTTGCCGTCACGGGTCATGTTTGATAGTGAAATATGACATGAATCTTGCAGAATCAAGTGCGCGTGTGCGAGACTTCAGCATATCCAGGGTTACCATGTAGACATAACCTTGGACAGACAGTATTTGTGCTTTTGGCTCCGTGCCCCAGCGCCTGGATTCAAAAACAATAATAATGAGTGATGAACCACGCTAAGTGAAAGGTGTAGGGGCTACAGCCCTTTCACATCGTGTGACCCTCTACACACGCGCAGCGCTGCATATCCATGATGCTTATTTGTGGAATGTACCACCGGGAGGGCTGACGCGCCTGACCTTACACAGCTCCTCGCTAAGTCTCTGCTTCCTTTTCAAAGCGCTTACATAGCAGGCAGAGCTCGGCTACAAAGAAACACAGGGAGGTACACAGCAAACACATGACCTCCTATGATACGACCCTCAAACTATTGTTGCTGCCCTTGGCTGGAGGTGATTATGCCTTTAGCAGAAGGGTACTGTATTAGTTGAACAAACCTCTGTTGCGGGTGGGAAGTCAAGATTCAAATCCACTCTGGACTTGAATGCATCTCCAACTGCCAGCACAGACTGCTGCGGAGAGGCGAAAACAGCCCTAAGAACATTAGGGCACGACCCGGGCATCATTTCACCGAGATAATTCTCAAGACACCATTTATTAACAAATCAAGTATATGCAGTGTGTGTGTCTGCGCGTGTGAGTGTGTGAGGCCTTGTATAGCTATACTTGTGAGAACCAACTCTTGAGAAACCACAAATGTTGTGAGGACATCTGGGGTAGCTGGGACATTTTGGGTGGTCCTCACTGAGGAGTACAGGAGGTCATGTCTAATTGGTCAAGGTAAGAGTTAGTTAGATAGGGTTAGGTTAAAGCTTCAGTTAGGCATAATTTGATTACTATTTTAGTTCTGGAAAAGCTGTCCAGAGTTAATTTTAGTCAATACAGTGTCCTCACAAGTGCAGCTATACCAGCATGCGAGAGTATACGTGTGTGCGCGCGTGTGTGTTTGTATTTATAACTTTCTCTCTGTATATTCCTCGATACTGAAAACTAATTCAGCGCCACAGAAGTTGCACTGTACTGATCCTTCCAGGACACGTGAGGAGGTGTTCTGGAGTAAACAACAACTCTCTCTCTCTCTCTCCCTCTCCCTCTCCCTCCCTCTCTCTCTCTCCCTCCCTCCCTCCCTCCCTCCATTCAGATAGAAGCAATATAAACTGGACTTAGGAGGAGTTTTACAACTGATTGACGGACAAAAATAAAAAATAGTGGCAAAACCACCGCACCCGCTTGGCCAAACATGGTAAAAATGGAACGCCCCCTATTGGCCAAAGTATCATCCGATTTGGCTGAAAATCGAACATGGTCTAGACCTTATGACCAAATATTCACATATGAAATATGAAAAGGATCGGTGAAAAACTGAAGATGCTAGAGCGCAGACAAGCCAAAAGTTTACGCATGCACGCACGCACGACAGACCACCACTAAACACCTCGAGCATAGCATCAGCCTCTTGGGCCTTTTGGCCAAGCGGGCTAAAAAAGTCCTCTGAAATACCATCCTGAACTTGCAAGCGTCTTCTCTTGCAATTAAAAAAAGAGAAAAAAAGAAAAATAAAAATTACCCGATTAACTTCAATGTGTGACACCTCATGCGTGACCAGAATATTCTTGAACAAACATTCTCATGATGATGCAACAATCACTGCTGGCCATTTAAGAATCAAGCTGCAGAAGACTGGCATCCCAATAGCTAACAGTTCACTGGTCAAAGCCATGTTGATAAACATGGGTTAAATTATAAGCCGTCAGCACAGTCAGCTGCCAGTCAGCACTGAAGAATCCATCCATCAGCACGGGCCCTCAGAGGCGAGGTCCAGTAAGCACAATCCTCACCTTTTCATCGATTAGCGACAAAATAAGCTATTCGCTCATCAGCTCAGACGAATCAGCAGAATGACAGGCCAATTCATAGTTAGAGATCATTATTGTTAATTGCATCACTAAGTTGTGAGGCATTTTTGCATAAAATACCAAAACACACAGATTCTCACTCAACTCACAAAACATCCCAGATTTGCGTAAATTTATGGACCAGGCTCATAGGAAAAAAAAGCAGTTTTACTCCAAAAAAACTTTTTTTAAATGAGGTGTTCAACACAGGCATTTAACAAGATCATTTTTCCACTTTACATGTCGGCTTTTTAATGCTTGAAATATCTTCAGTTCCATCTTAAAATAAATCTCTAATAATTTTAAATTAATATTTTATGATCTCGGATTTATAAAAATTCATCAGAGGGAGATAAAGTTCAGAGAAAGTCAAGATAATACAGATTAATTCCAATGGGATAACCTTACAATGTAGAATTGTTATCACTTAATCATCACTGCTTAATCTTTACAGGCCACACATTTGTCCACCCTATTCATTAGAGAAATCTTTTCATTGCTAGTTAGGGGATGTTGGGGAAAGGCTTGCATCACTGATGACATCACCACCAAACTCCATGACATGTCTGTACTCAACAGTCACATTAACACAGACTGCCTGACTGCAGTGTCCATCTATCGGTCATCTCAGTCCACACTGCCATGAGCCTCTATTTGGTCTCCTTCAAAATAAGGACCACAAGGCCACATCTTTACCTCGTGGCACGTTATGCCCCAAATCCATCATAATCCAACTCTAATGAAACAGCATCTGTGCCAAGGGCAGGCTGGTCCGTTGCCCAGAAGGTAAGAGAGCACTGTACCGGGGAGCAATTTATCAGCGGCACACTCAGGGTTAGAGCATTATGGGTAATGCAGTGCAAAAAGCCCCAAACACACCGTTATTAGTTAACTGGGCACAAATCCTGACTGCATTTGAGACCAAAATTGGACACGGCCGAGGCAGTACTTAATTTAATACAGGCCAAAACAGAGAAAGCTGATGTCTTGCTGAATGTGGTCATGCAGTTTTTAATGAATGCAGTTACAGTAGAAGTATAGGCCTAGTGAATACTATTATCCTATGAGGTAAAAACTTACTGGAGAGAGGATGGCTTACAGTAAAGAAAAGATCCCGCTGATACATGAACTTGTGATGCACTATACATGCCCTACAATTTGAGGTGCATGTAATGTAAGGTGCTGCCATTTCTGAACAGTTCATCCAATATGGACGAAAATCCATCCTCAACTTGAAGGTGACAGTCCGCACTGCCTCATTGTCATTGTATCCTTACCAACTCAAAGTGCTAGAATCATAGACTATATAAAAAGATGGACGCAGTACCCAGGTCTGAGAAGTGAAGGCAGTGTGGAAATCCCTTAAAATTGCATTCTATTTAATGGCCAGCAGGTGGAGATGTCAGTGGCTGCAGAAAGAAGTTCAATCCTATAGAAGTCAATGAGAAAATGACCCTACTTTCTCACTTGATTTATTATTTCAATAATAATTCCCCACATAACTTTATGGTATCTATTGCAAGTTTTAAATCTCCTTCGATATATTATGTTCATTTTTGTAAATTATGGTCCCAAATGGATCAGAATAAAAGATAAAGCCAGATATGCTTTGGGGGCGTGGCTATCCTCTGGTCCTCGTCTGATATGGTGAGATCCACCCGTAGATCCACCCCTTGCTCTTCTCTGGATCTTCAATTCACGCTCTCGTCCAATAGGAATCACTTCCGGTCTCAAAATGATCTTCACTTCACGCTCTCGTCCAATAGGAATCACATCCGGTCTCAAAATGACAAAATGGCGCAGTTCAAATTGCGGCTTCCTAAATGGTATTCTGAAACCAATGGGTGATGTCACAGTTGCATCGTCCATCTTTTTATACAGTCTATAGCTAGGATACAAGACTAAAAAAACTGTGTCACCGTACAATTAATTGGTGGTTTGTTGCCTCAGCCTCCGAGAAAATAAGATGGCAGGAACATGTTGCCCTGTAAAAGACCCATGAGATACACTCCCAAAATACACTAATATTTCTACAAAAGCCCATAAATCCTGACAGGAGCTCAGGTGTTATCCTGAGAGTCCTCTGGACAGACTAATTTACTGTGCCTCTTCCGTCATACACGGCCCAGTCCTCTGGGGAGTGATGCAATCGTCCAGGCAAGATCGCTGCCATCTAGTCATACACGAAGGGGAAACATTCATTCTGCAATGTTATCGTCTTGAGCGATTAAGGATATTTGGGAAATCAGATTCTTAGACCAAGGGTTCTCAAATTAAAACAGTCAATTAACCCCGCCCTCCTCCCCAAAACTGCCTCCTCCCCACCCAACCCAATAATTTTACCTCAGACTTTCATGAGGTCAGTTTAAAATCTTCTTCCAAAGGAATCAGTTGCCGTAATACATGTCGAATAGAAGCAAGAGTTCATCTTACAGATTCAATTGTCACAATAAATGTCCCCGGGATGTAAATCAAGGACATTTATTCACCAGATCGGCATTTCCTGTCACTGTGGCCTTCGAGGCAAATCATCACACCATTAACAAAAACTCCCTGATCTACTCAGACTTGCAGGACATGAAAAATCAACAGCACAACCAATTATTCATCATAGTACTGGTTTTGCACCAATCACTCCAATTATAGTACAAACCTCTGCACTAAAAGGATTTGCATATTCCAAATCAGGGAAAATAACTCGCTTGCTGGAACAAAGCCATTGGGGGGTGGAGGGTTTACCAACTTCAGACAACTTGATGCTTTTCACTTTTTAAATTGGCGAAATCGCAGAGAAGAACACGTCCTCATTATCTGCAGGAAGAGCTGAAACACAGGCACCCAATTTAAACGCGGTGCAGTGCTTCTGCTGTCACTGTTCTCGCCTTATTAATTCTAATTTAAGAAGCCCACACACTCCTCGGATATTTCATTTCTTCTCTCATTCCATATCAATTTATGGTGCCCTTCTTTTCCTACCACAGATATCCTGACTAGACCCACTGAATTTAGCCAGTTACTTCCGCCACATCAAAAAATCATCCGGTGGATTGACATTGACTATGTTTATAAGCATAAAATATTCCAGCTTTTGCCCAGTTTTCTAATGGCAGTGAACTGGTTTGACCCTGTGAACACAACCTGTTACTGTTGTTCCTTCAACCACCTTCTTGAAAAGGTCGACGTTGTGATATTTGTGCGTATCCAGAAATGTGTCGTTGCCAAAGTCTTTCATAGTGTTTATCAGTAGGAGAATTTCTCTTTCTGACCAGAAATGGGGGCTTTGCTGACCGCAAACAGGCGGCCGTGTGTCGCAAACTGCCGTAAAAACGCCTGACTGAGATACATATTCCAAATGCAATGCACAAATGTCATAAGAATGCTTTTAAAACCCAAATAATATTGGCACATCCCACACATCTTAATCGAGAAATGCCACAATTGGAATCAGGCCTATTTCTAAATATCCAAGCGAAATACGCCTTTTACGTGACCCATATCAAATTTCGAGTACTGCCGTAACCGGAATAATGGTAGAATATGTGTGCATGTAAATGTAGACAGTGATGAAATGTTCAGAATTTGAGCGGCAACTAACGTCTCTGCTGGTCGCTACTGGAATCACAGACACAGGCAGCCAATCTGCTAACCCTTCAAACATCCATCCATCATATCGAGGGCTGACTGCAATAAACAGCTATGTCCAGATGTTATATATTGGACATAACTGTTTATTGCAGTCAGCCCTCGATATAACCCTCTTTTTCCTTGTCTGAGACGGAAGGCAATCCCAGAATTCAGTGGGTAAGAGGCAGGAAGTAGGAACACTTGCCGGCCCATCGTACACTCGCACTGATGGGCAATTTAGTGTCAATGTCTGGATGGCAGGAGGACACCAGGATTACGCAGGGAAAACTCAAATAAACACGAGGACAATCTCCACACAGAAAGGCCCAGGCCAGATTAGAACAACCTGCAAAAGCCGTGTTCCAAACACAAGCACCACAGTACCCTTAGAACAGATGCCTAACTTGTACAGAACTGTACCTAAACCCAGAATCTGATCTGCATTTCCACTGCAGACAGTACTCTTAAATGAAGGCAGGGTTGCTATCGGATAGCACTAGCCACTTCAACCACTCGAGTGGCAAGTTTGTGTTTAGTTCCTGTCGAGCAAGAGTGAGGATTCTCTCTTAACCAATCGACGGACTGCAGTGTTTCTGGCTCCACCTGTTAGTATGGGACGAGAGCGCTAGATACTTCACCAGAGGGGTAACAAAAACCAGGCCAGATTGAAACAGTTCTTTTGGAACCATGTACAACTTTAGAGAGAGGAAACGCAAACATTACCATTCCAATGTGTAACAAACTCCGCTGAACTGAACCGGACAGCTTGGTGTAAATGAGGCTAAACTATGAGGCAACTGATGCCACCTACTACACCACTGCACCGCCCTCCCAGTGCATCAAACACGCAACACCTCTGGCAAGGTGAGTCAAGTTATCTGTGGTTGCCATGTTTCAAATTCAGCTCTGGCTGTTTGTAATCCTGTATTTGTAATCCTGTCACTTTTATTTAAGCCCTACTGTACTAATCTTCTGTGATTGATTGCAGTATTTCTGCACACACATTGCTACCTCGGCTTTGCCTCCGATAATATTATCTCACCGTCTCTGCAGTAGCTCTAAGCAGCTACAGCAAACTAGGTCAGCACTTGGAGCTTTTTTATAATTAAAAGTACATGATCATAGCCCAAATTCAGGAAACATTATTTAGCCAAACAAAGGGCTCAGATATGGAATGAGGGCAATGGTTTCACTGAGAGAACAGCCCCAGGTTCTGCCCAGATATCAGCTCATGATCCTAATTAAGGTGCCCCGGCTATTTTTAGCCGGTTTTTAAAATTGGGAACTTTCAGTATTCGCATTTCTCCGGCATGTTCCAGAGCCGCAATGCCCTCAATGATCCATTGAGCACAGAGAAGCGCCCAGGCGAGCAAATCACACAGCAGTGCACTCAAAAATAAGCGCACAGACACGTCTCAAAGAGGCAGTAACACTGATTACAGGCACCAATGAGCACCCAAGCAGAGCATTACTGCGCTTACAGAGCGCATTTGGGTAACATTTACACCACCGAATGAAGATTTTAGCATACCTAATACCTGCAAGCGGTCAGAGACGGAAAAAGAAACATCCAACTGCCATTAAAATAGCCGCCTTCTGCCATAGTAACTGCTGAGTATTTTCATGCTGTTCATCTTCCCTCAAGGACAGTCATACGGTTCTGACAGTCCACACCCAACGCTGCTGTGGAGGTTCCCATGAGTATGCTGCACATGTGTGAGGCTTTTCCTCATTTTTTCCACCACAAAATTAGCTTGATTTTAATCCTTTAGTTAATAAAAGAATTCCTCTGCATGTTTATTTAATCAATCACAGCTTTTAATGAACTCCAAAAAATTACAGCTCCTCTTCAGTAAAATATAAAATCCCCTTTTTCTCACATTTACCGTCTTAACTAGTATCATTTCAGGTTATTTTTACAAATAAAAACTGCATATATTTCAGTAAAAACACAAGTTAAAAACTCTCTCCCCTGCATAAAAAAAAGACAGGCAGATAACTTTAAAGAACTCAAAATTTACCGTGACAGTACCTGTGTTCCAGCGAGTTCACCACGAGGTCTAACGCTCCCTCTTCCAACAGTTCTACCGTCCCGCCCCGGGGTCTCCAACAAGCCAAAACTCCACTCCACTCCCTCTCTCCCCGCACCGCTCACAAATCCCCCCCAGAATCCGAGAGGGCCCCCTTTTTACAGGCCACAGAGGGGCCGGCGCCAGCAGGTTCGGAGGCTCTGGTCAGGAGAGAGGGCAGAGACCGACTCCACTCACCAACCCCCTTCCACAGTTCATTTTCGCACCTCCTCCTGGTGAATAAGGCCTCCGTTTCCCACGAGGGGGGTGTCGTAACGGCCTCCTTTCAATTCCTCCAAGTTTTAAGCCTTCTCCCCCCCTCCCTACACCCACACCCACAGACCTGGCACCAGTCCCACAGAAGCCGCTCCCAAAGAGAGAACAGGCAACCTTTCGGTGGGAATTTGTGACTTGCAGGTACTAATCAGCCAGACATTAACCCTTAAAGCGCTAAATGCAGCTATTGTTGCTCAATGATGTAAGATATCAAAGTGAAAGCTGTTGAAAACCTATCATGTGGCCACTTGTTTAAAAGAGCTCCCGCAAGGGAGCTCTTTTAAACAAGTGGTCACATGATAGGTTTTCAACAGCGCAAGATAATTTAAAATTTTTATTAATTTATTTCAGCACTCTAAGGGTTAATAAAGCCGGAGAGTTACGCACAGTAATCAGCCTATTAGACACACATCAGTCGCTAGCATTAGCTGTGGCGCTGACAGAAATGAATAGTGGCAAGCGTTGGCGTGAGTCCACTAAATTTGAATGGCCGCGCATAGGATTATGGGTAATACTGCAGCAAAAGATGGCTCAGCTTGCAACTGGCTGGTAAAAATTATTGAAAGTCAAATGAGAACTTCATCAACGAACGGTTATAAATCTTGTAATCCGCTATTTTCTTTGCCACAAAAATAAACTTGTCGGCTAAATGATTGGAGAATCATAAGGAATGAGTGCAGAGCCAGACCAATAGCTGTATGAGCAGTATTGGTGCTTCCAGCTTTCTCGATTTCTCCAGAGCCGCCCTGCCAAACAACTTCAAACTTGACATGCCTCGGGTCCTCAGCAATACAACAATCAAGTCTGAAGGTGATTGGATGAAGGCCTCTGGAGACAGACAGACAGAAAGACAGACAAACACATGCGAAGACCGAAATTCCTTGCTTTATGATAACAAAAGTACTGATCGTATCAATTTGAAGGCGCACGGCTCGTATATATGAGAAACAGCTTCATCCTGTATACCATTAAAGGCCAAATCTCACCCACGAGAGATGTTTTATGTAACCCTAACCCTAACCCCAACACTAAGCCTGAGCAAAAGGAACAGTCAAACCTATCCCATGCCTTCAATGGCTGTAGGCGGAAAAAAAAAAGTTTATCTGTCAGAAGCATTATTGATACATGCGTACCAGAATGATACAATTCTAGGAGATGAAGAAATGACAGTTTTCTATTGCCACCTTCTGGCATCCGAGGAACAGACATTTCTCGTATATACGAGCAGTGCGCCTTTAAATTGACTTGGTCCAAAAATGGTTATCCCGGTACAAAAAGGCCATTTTAAAACTATTATCTTCTGGCACTGAAATGCTGTACAACAGGAGACGGGTGTTCCATCTATGGCAAGCTAGTGCTACTGAATGGCGCTATGCCGTCACCCACTGTTGACACATCTCTAAGGACAGAATCTCTGCGGTTGCAGCCCAAAGATGGTGGATCTCTTAAGCTACCATGCAGAATAAATGACGAGTGAATGAAGGTCGCCATCTTCGCTCCACAACATGGCAGACAGAGAGAAGCCACTTCACTCTTTAGCCCGTACAGTGCTGAAATACATTTTAAAAATATATAAATTTTATTATCTTGTGCTGTTGAAAACCTACCACGAGGTGACTTGTTTAAAAGAGCTCCCCTGCGGGAGCTCTTTTAAACAAGTCGCCACATGATAGGTTTTCAACAGTTTTGATTCGCCACATTATAGGTTTTCAACAGCTTTGATTTTGATATCTTACATCATTGGGCAACAATAGTGGCATTTAGTGCTCTAAGGGTTAATCTGAGCCACCAGTGTCCCTAACAATCAGAAATAATTTTGAGTCTTTATACACAGACAGTCAACAGATTTCTCAAATCGGTGGATTTTCGCTGCTTTTCTTCTGCATGGAGAAAAACTAGTGTGAGTAATGGATGAGTCATGGGAGACTAAAACTATTAGCAATTGAAGTATTTTCAAAGATTTTTATATATATTCAAAATTTATTGTATTTTCATTAAATGCCTACTGCAGTGCAGGTTTCTGAATCACAATACCTGGGCGTTTTTTTAAGCGCAATAAGAGACTTGCGTGGAATTAACAGCCAGGGTTTAAGGGGTCGAATTCATGCTGGAAAAATCCCATAAGCCTGGACTGTACATCCAGCTCCGAGGTACTTTAGGCCAGGTTACAAAAACTGTGGTTGCAGCTGCCCCAATATCACCATCGAGAATCCCCATTTATCGATGGACAGTGAGGGACACTGCCCTCAGATCTGGGCTACAAGCCAATGAACTTTGCAATGAGCCGATCACTAAATATACAGCACAGTCAGTAAGTATGGGGACAGTCACCATCTAGAACAAAGGCTGTAATTCCTAAGAAAATCACCCAAAATGGAGGAAGACGCCCTCAGACTGAAGACGTTCTACAGTGCCCCCTACTGTGTGGACGGTTTTTATTTCACCCTCGTATTCGTGGCTTACTTTCAATTTTCTGAGGGCAGAGCCAAACAAACAACCAAAAAAACAAAACATAATAATGACAATAACTGTGCAACTGCCCATGCTAACAGACTGCACTGTGTGTGTGAGCTGAAAATTTTAACCCTTAGAGCGCTGAAATAAATTTTTAGAAAATATAAATTTAATTATCTTGTGCGGTTGAAAACCTATCATGTGGCGACATGTTTAAAAGAGCTCCCCTGCAGGAGCTCTTTTAAACAAGTCGCCACATGATAGGTTTTCAACAGCCTTGATTTTGATATATTACATCATTGAGCAACAATAGCTGCATTTAGCGCTCTAAGCGTTAAGCAGCTCACATAGGAATAAAAACCTGTTTTGTTCAGGGTCACGGTGGCTAAAGCCGGGCCAGATGGCAGCGGTGCCCTACTTCTGACAGCCCAAAGACACGCTTGTCAGAACACATCGCGTACCGCGCCAGAGCAGCCGGGCATGCTGGGAAACTAATGAGGAATCATGTCTACCACTGACCTAGGCTGGCATCGGACCGACTGGTAATGGCAGCATATAAGCGAATCAGAAATTCCCCTGGGTACTGGGAGAAAAAGGTGAGCAGAGGGGAAAGTTTGCGATTGGCTGACCAGGTCTGACTGACTGCTGGCTCAGGTGGATTCTGATAGGTGGGTCCAGAACGAAGGGACTTTCCAACCAGTGAAACACGTGTAACGAGAAGGGTAACCTGGTTTTTGGAGGTGCTGCAGAACTATCACGTGACCCATTTGCCATCATGCGTACGTTGCATGTGTCATCGTACAGAACGTGCCTGTGCTTGCCTTGTAAATCATCTCAACTACCTTCTCACAAGTATTTGGTGAGAGAATACAAAGGTACTGTCACCTGTAGTGGCCACAGGAATCTAATAACTGTCATTCCCGCCAGAGTGGAGCAGTTACCCAATCAGGGCGACGCCTGTTGAATTTCCGAGGGGTGCGCAGCCAATCAACGAGTCTCGCGTTCCATTAAGAAGGATACCATTCTGCTAGCTAAAAAATAAAATATCACACATCCAGCCATGCATTCCATTCCCCAGTCTTTGTTATTCTAGCACTGTTTCGTGGTTGTATTCGACGAGAGTGTTTACTGTGTGCGTGTGTGTGCACACGCATGTGTGTGTTTGTGAGTGAGTGTGTACATGTGTGTATGCGAGAGAGAGATAAAGAGGGCGTAGGTGCTGTGTGTGTGTGTGTGTGTGTGTGTGTGTGTGTGTGTGAGAACGCATGAGTGTCACACCTACATGTGTCTTTTGTGTGTGTGTGTGTGTGTGTCTTTGTATGTGTGCATGTGAGAGAGAGAGAGTGTATTCAAGTGTTTGAGTATTGGATGTGCGTGCATGCATGCCCGTGTGTGTGTGTGTGTGTGTGTGTGTGTGTGAGAGAGAGAGAGAGAGAGAGAGAGAGAGAGTGTATTCAAGTGTGTGAGAGTATTCGATGTGCGTGCATGCGTGCCTGTGTGTGTGTGTGAGAGCGAGAGTATTCAAGTGTGTGAGGGTTTTGGATGTGCGTGCGTGCGAGTGTGTGTGAGTACAAATGCGTCCCACAGTGTTTGCGAGAGGAAGGGAGAGGGAGAAAGCAAGAGCAACAGCAGGGTATGTTATTTCTACATGTGTTACTACACTGTCCATCCCATGTAGCGCTATTTACCAAGAGAGCAGGGTTTGGCAGAGGGTCTTAATGACTTACAGATGGCAGCTGATCTTCAGGATCCAATTAAGAACAGACTGTGTGACCTGATCCTCCACACCCAGTGAGGGAGAGGGAGAATAACACTACACTCCCCATGAGAGAACCTACAGTACAAACAGCAGCGCTTCCACAAAACACTTTCAGTATGTAGTACTCTTAGAACCAGTACGGACCGGTACCTAAATCAAAGATCTGGGCCCATATTCACAAAGCATCTTATCTTACCCCTAGGAGTACTCCTAAGTCGCACTAAAACATTTTATGTGGGAGTCAAACCCTGAAAGTTATTCACAAAGCCGCTGAGAGCAACTTTTAGTAAAGAAAACTGGTAACTACTAGAATAGGAGTAGCTCTGAGATAGGTGGGAGTAAATCTCCGTTGCTATGGACGACGTCAATTCTCATGCACGAGTCTTGGGACAATGAGCACGGTGATTGGTTGTTTGGTGACAGGGCGCCCATTGACAAAAATATCCCACATACAACCCATGGAGGAAAAAATGAGGAAATAGTCCAAGCGGCTGGTTTGTCCCATAAAATAACAACATATTGAGCACTCCTGAAAATGCACTATGCGCAGTCCTCACATATCACGCTCTAGGCAAATAAACATACATAGGAAAGAGATAGTTGTAAAGACTATCCAATAGCATAAAACGAGTCAATAATAAAACGTGTCATTTTCCCAAATAATTAGCAACTTATTACCCAATGAGAACATGTTGCAATGCGATCATTTAAATGTCGAGCCGTTCAAGTTTGTTCGCCCTAAACTGTCATGGATTAAAGTTCAAAAAGGACGCAAAAGCTCAACTGGAGCTACGACCGGTTACTGCTGCTGGCCCAGTTGGTGCTGGAGCGAAAGTATGTAATCAAAGGGAAATTTGGCTCGGGAGTGAACAGCATATTCTCAGACGACAGACGACTGCGAGAAGCGGTGGTATGGGCTGCAATCGCAGGGGAGGTCCGAGATTGCAGCCTATAAACGGGCTATCGTTTAAAGAGGAAAGCATACCAAGCTTGGTTTGTAATTTATAGCCTACAATTTAAATATGTATACAAAATATGACATAGGCTGGTATTATGATGATCTATTAAATGTAACCCTCGCTCAACAGCCTAATAAAATAATTCATGCATAGCAGGAGGAGGTACAGCACCAAAGCCACTGTCCCCGAGCAAGTGGCATCCGAAAGCGAGTCGAGGGTGGATCCTGTCCATTTCGCAACAATGTCCAAATCATTGTATTCGGCATCAAATATTATCTGAATGTTGATAGAATGAACTTTTTTTCTGTTTACAAATACCTCTTCATCTTAGGTCGGAGAAATAATTCAAATATGGGTCTCGTCAATAGCACCGATGATACCGGGCATAGGCTACCTGAGATGGGCATGAATTCATTTTTTGATTCTGTGTTGTTGGCGAATGTCCATTGGAAACCGGATAAACTGTCGGATGATATGGGCGTTCACAGAGCGCATTGATTGTTTGTTGAATTGAGAGACTGACAGATGATTGTGAAATCCCTAAATTGTCCGCGTTGCAAAGTTGCATTTTTCTGGGGGCCAAGTAACAAAGTGTTGTCAAACATTTTATTTCGGGGGATATTGGGTTGTTTCTCATGGTTGGAGACATAATTCTCTCCTTCACCAAGTCAACAACAAATAAAATCTCTTCACGGTCGATCCGATATCTTTTCAACAACTGCGCATCATTCAGAATTTCCAAGTCATTCCGTCTTTCAACAGCAGCAGCCATTTTCCAATTCTTTGTGAATAGATTTTAGCGAGTTAGGAGTCCTCTTGACTACTTTTAAGCTCTCCCAGACTTATGAGCTACTTTTAGGCCTAAAATGCTTTGTGAATAACATTTAGTAAAAATAAGTAGGAATCCTAAATTTACGACTGACACGCCCATTTTTTTTTTTAGGAGTTTCTCCTATCCGGCAGTTAGGACCTACTTCTAGCGTTAAGATGCTCTGTGAATACGGGCCCAGGTGTGCACTCCCAGCACAGACAGTACTCCTAAATGCATTCAGGGTTGCTACAGGATGGTAACAGTTGAGTCACCTGTAAGAGTGCCGAGTTTGTGTTTAGTCCTAGTTGAGCAAGAGAGACCATTCTCTCGACCAATCAAAGGACAGACACAAACATTTACATACACGTGTACACTCAAAAGCAAACAGATATACTTGCATGCATGCACACTCATTCACGCCGATGTACATTCACAGTCAACAAATACACGTACACATACGCACACACACACACACACACACACGCGCGCGCGCACAGTCAAACACATACAGTAGGGAAAATAAATATTGAACGCTTCAACATTTTTCTCAGTAGATATATTTCTAATGGGGCAATTGACATGAAATTTTCACCAGATGGTAACAACCCAAGTAATCCACACATACAAAGAAATCAAAACAAATAAGTCCATGAATGAATTTATCTGTAATAAGGTGAAATGACACTGGGGAAAAACTATTGAACACGCTTACTGAAATTTATTTAATACTTCGTAAAAAAGCCTTTATTGGTAATGACAGCTTCAAGATGCCTCCTGTATGAAGAAACTAGTTGCATGCATTGATCAGGTGTGATTTTGCCCATTCTTCCACACAAACTGTCTTCAAATCTTGAAGGTTCCGGGGGCCTCTTCCTATGAACTCTAATCTTCAGTTCTTTCCATAGACTTTTCAATTGGATTCAAGTCAGGTGATTGACTGGGCCATTCTAGCTGCTTTATTTTCTTTCTCTGAAACAAATGGAGAGTTTCCTTGGCTGTGTGTTTGGGATCATTGTCTTGCTGAAATGTCCACCCTCGTTTCATCTTCAGCATCCTGGTAGATGGCAGCAGATTCTTATCAAGAATGTCTCGATACATTTCTCCATTCATCCTTCCTTCAATTATATCAAGTCTGCCAGTACCATATGCTGAAAAACAGCCCCACACCATGATGTTCCCACCTCCAAAATTCACTGTTGGTATGGTGTTTTGGGGGTGATGTGTAGTTACGTTTGTCCTCCTAACATTATGTGTGCTATGACATCCATAGAGTTTAATTTTTGTCTCATCTGACCAGACTATATTCTCCCAGTATTTCATAGGCTTGTCCACATGTTGTGCAGCAAATTTTAAACGAGCTTCAACATGCTTTTTCTTCAGCAATGGAGTCTTGCTCGGTGAGCATGCATAGATGCCATGGCGGTTGGGTGCATTACTTATTGTTTTCTTTGAAACAACTGTACCTGTTAATTTCAGGTCTTTCTGAAGATCTCTGCGAGTGGGCCTTGGCTCTTGGACAACTCTCCTGATTATTCTATTGACTCCTCTGTCAGAAATCTTGCAAGGAGCACCTGGTCGTGGCCGGTTTATGGTGAAATGATGTTCTTTCCACCTCCAGATTATGGCCCCAACAGTACTCACTGGAACATTCAGAAGTTTAGAAATACGTGTGTAACCAATGCCATCAGTATGTTTTGCAACAATAAGGTTGCAAAGGTCTTGAAAGAGCTCTTTGCTTTTGCCCATCAGGAGATGCTTCTTGTGTGACACCTTGGTAATGAGAAACCTTCTTATAGGCCATCAGTAAGGACTAAACCAGCTGATATTAATTTGCATTGATAGGAGGCAGGATTTCTTACGAAGTAATGACAGATTTCAGCTGGTTTCTGGGCTTTCCGTGTCTTTTTGCCCCTCCTTTTCTTCATGTGTTCAATACTTATTCCCTGTGTCATTCCACTTTATTACACATAATTTATGGACTTATTTGTTTTGATTTCTTTGTATGTGTGGATCACTATGGTTGTTACCGACATCTAGTGAAAATTTCATGTCAATCGCCCCATCAGAAATATATTTACTGAGAAAAATGTTGACGCGTTCAATACTTATTTTCCCCGCTGTACGTACACACATACACACACCCATTACCAGACACGCACATGGCACCACAAATAGGATTCACTGGGATAAAGGCCATTCCTCTCTCACTCTTCTGAGAACACAATGGGGTGTAAAATGTAACACGGACAGACAGACCCTCGGTCAGAGGGAGAGGGGAGCCCCAGACCCCCCTCGTCTGTCTGAACGCAGACTGGCCCTCTTCTCTCAGACAGAAAGAGCCTCCCTGATCAGCAGCCTTTCCCCCACAACAGGGTAACTCCAGATCATCCCAAAACATGCAGTTAGGAAACTGGGACACAGTCTGCCCGCTGTCAGATGGGACGGGTGGAGAGAACAGCCCATATAAAATGAGAGAGGGAGCGAGGGAGAGAGTGAGAGAGAGACGGAGTCCACACACAAACAGTTACAAGTGTTTTTTTGTGGGTGAAAGAGGAGATGGCATGTGAGAGATTACGGGGAAGAGTGAGGGATGAGTGGAGTATGTGTTAGTGTGTGTGCCTGCTGTTGAGTGTGTGAAAGAGGAGAACGAGTATGAGGGGAAAGAAAGAGGGGTAAAGGGAGGGATGGACAGAGAACGTGTTTGGAAGTGTGTGAAAGAGGAAAGGGTGTGTGCATGCGAGAGAGAAAAGACTGAGGGAGATAAGAGGCAGAAGAGAAAGAGAACAATAGGGAGAATGGAGAAAGAAAGAAAGAAAGAAAGGAGAGATGGACAGACCGAAGAGAGACAGACAGACACATGTGGACAAAGACGAAATGATGGACAGATTTGAAGGGCTGTAGGTTGAGGAATCCCTCGGTTGGTGGACACTTAAAGACATCACAGTGATGCGAGCAGCCTGTCCTCACAGCCAATCCTTCACCCCACAGACTGAGTACAGCCAGCGGCCTGAGAGACCTGCTTAGCCCTGCTCTAAAGCCACGGGACCATAAAACCACAGAGCCACTGAACCATAGAACAAGAGAACAAGTGAACCAGTGGACCATGTCAGCAGGGAATCAGCAAACCAGTGAACCAATGAACCAGGGAACTGTGGAAGCAGTGAACCAGTGAATCAGGGAACCAGAGAACCAGGGCCTCTGCAGCCTGTCTACACTGATCAGTACAGAGATCAGTACAGAGATCAGTGCAGAGATCAGTGCAGAGATTACAGAGATGAGTACAGTAATCTGTACAGTCATCTTTACGGTGACCTATAGAGAGACCAGTACAGTGATCTGTGCAGTGATCAGTGCAACATCAGTACAATGATCTAAAGAGAGATCAGTACAGTGATCTGCACAGAGATCAGTACAGCAGTGCATGCCACGAGACGGGCGCGATTGCGCTGGCGCCCGTAAACGCCCGTCAAGTCCTCCTCACAGGCGCGATTTAACACGCCCGTCAGTCACTTCACGGGCGTGCCACTATTTGATCCAAGCGTTAGCCCATTTGCTAACCCCGGTCGACCACGACGATGATGACAATGTCATAATAAAAACTAGCAATCGCAACATTCTCTCAGATCAAGGCAACCAGTGGTACAGTGATCTGCACAGAGATCAGTACAGTGATTGGAACAGTGGTCAGAACAGAGGTCAGTACAGAGATCAGTACAATGGTCAGTACAGAGGTCAGTACAGTGGTCAGTACATAGATCAGAACAGTGGTCAGAACAGAGATCAGTGCAGTGGTCAGTACAGAGATCAGTAAAGTGATCAGTATAGTGGTCAGTACAGTGATCTGCACAGAGATCAGTACAGTGGTCAGTACAGAGATCAGTAGAGATCAGTAGAGAGATCAGTTCAGTGATTGGTACAGTGGTCAGTACAAAGATCAGTACAGAGGTCAGTACAGAGATCAGTACAGAGGTCAGTACAGAAATCAGTACAGTGGTCAGTACAGAGATCAGTGCAGTGGTCAGTACAGAGGTCAGTACAGAGAACAGTAAAGTGATCAGTACAGTGGTCAGTACAGTGATCTGCACAGAGATCAGTACAGTGGTCAGTACAGAGATCAGTAGAGATCAGTACAGAGATCAGTACAGTGGTCAGTACAGAGATCAGAGCAGTGGTCAGTACAGAGATCAGTACAGTGGTCAGTACAGAGATCAGTAAAGTGATCAGTACAGTGGTCAGTACAGAGATCAGTAAAGTGATCAGTACAGTGGTCAGTACAGTGATCTGCACAGAGATCAGTACAGTGGTCAGTACAGAGATCAGTAGAGATCAGTATAGTGATTGGTACAGTGGTCAGTACAGTGGTCAGTACAGAGACTGGTACAGTGGTCAGTAGAGAGATCAGTACAGAGGTCAGTACAGTGGTCAGTACAGAGATCAGAGCAGTGGTCAGTACAGAGATCAGTACAGTGGTCAGTACAGAGATCAGTAAAGTGATCAGTACACTGGTCAGTACAGTGATCTGCACAGGCATCAGTACAGTGGTCAGTACAGAGATCAGTACAGTGATTGGTACAGTGGTCAGTACAGAGATTGGTACAGTGGTCAGTAGAGAGATCAGTACAGAGGTCAGTACAGTGGTCAGTACAGAGATCAGTACAGTGGTCAGTACAGAGATCAGAGCAGTGGTCAGTACAGAGATCAGTACAGTGGTCAGTACAGAGATCAGTGCAGTGGTCAGTAAAAAGATCTGCACAGAGATCAGTACAGTGGCTCTGTACAGTGGAGCTGGGAGATGCTCTAAACTAGGGGAGATAGACACCAGCCTGACCTTGAAACAAACCTGTACACACACACACACACGCACAGTGGTCACAAAAAGATCACTGCACACACATGCGCACACTAAACTAGGGGAGATAGACACACACACAAACCACACACAAACAAACGTGTACATAGACATATACAAACAGACACATAGACATATACAAACAGACACGCACGCACACACACACACACACACACACACACACACACACACAGATTCAGGCTAACAGAGAGGGGCTGTGAGGTTAAGTGGGGAGGTGAGGGGGCCTGTCCTGCTCCTACTGACAGAGAACAGCAAGAGAGAGGGAGAGAGTGAAGGAGAAAACCAGAGAAGAAGAGAGAGGAACAGCACCTCCTAACACAAGAGTTTCCTCATTACAGTACATACATCAGTATAAAGCACACACCCACAGAGCAGTGAGCGACACCCCAACATGAGCTCACACACAGAGAGCTGCACTTCACCCTCACGAACCCCCACCCCCCCCGCTGCCGCCGCCGCCCAACATCCACATCCAGCAACACCCCACTCCGTCAGTAATTAGCACCTGTCACAGCAATGGCCACAGTCAATCAGTGCGGTCAATCAGAGGAGACCAAACACAAGGGGAGAGATGCCTGAATTAGCCTGAGAAGAGAAACACACACACACACACACACACACACACACACGGGTATACGCAAATACACACAAACGGGAATATGCAAACACACAAACATACACATAAACGCACAAAAACACAGAAATACGCAAACACACACAGATACACATACACACATACATGGTCATACAGGCAGACACACACACACACACACACACACACACACACACATACACATACAGGCCTATGCACATAAACACACACACACACACACAAAAGATGAAATGGAAAAAATGGAAATCACAGCCTCAGAGGCCAAATCATCTCCACACTTCTGATGCTGGAAAATGAATAATATCCTCCATCTGCCACATTTTTCCAGGTCAAAGCGGAGTCGGAGCAGCGGAAAGAGAGAGGCAACGCAAACAGAGATTGAACGCACATCCAGCCCACCATACACACAGACCCACGCAACGCTATTCACAAAGGAATAAATAAACACAATACTTACAGCCACTGTGGAAAACTTCAAAACCAACTGACGCTTCATTGCGATGTAGCTGAACACAGAACAACTGCGCCCAGTAAAATACGCCCAAGCCTTGTGCTCTACAGTCTGAGAAATTTCTAGCACAGACATCAAAATAGTGAAAAAAAAAAAAAAAAAAACAGTTTGGCAAAGCTGTGCGGAAAATTAGTCCGACAACTAGAGAGAGCGCCGTAAAATCAATCCAGTATTAGAACAGACAAACTCCCTTCTCAAAGCCCTGACGATATCACAGCTGGAACTCAAAAAACACAGACAAACACATGTGTGCACACACATACACAAACATGCACACGCACAAACAAATAATCACACACACACACACACACACACACCATGAAAGAGCTCAAAATTGCTTTCCTTGCTAATTAAAATCTAGCAGTGTCTCTCCTAGTTCTTGCCTCCACTCTGCCCACACACACACACACACACACACACACACACACACACACACACACACACACACACAGATGTAAATGGGAAAGGTAAAGCTGTTGTACTCACAGACAGAAGGCTGAGTGCGTCTGTCCCAGCTCGTCTCGATCGCCCCTCGCTCTCCAACTCTCGCTCTCTCTCTACAGACGCGCTCAGGCACAAGTCTCACTCCCACCCAATCACAGAGGAGCAGGGAATTACTGGGAAAGGTCACCTGACTGTGGGACTGAGCCACTCTGAACAAGTTAAGCTGCTCCTGTCTTCACTGACATGCACACACACACACACACACACACACACACACACACACACTCTGAAGGGCGTACAAAGGGGAGAGGGAGAGGAGGGAGAGAAGACAGGGTAGAGAAAGAGAATAAAAGAAAGGGAGAAATACAGGAAGAGAAAGAGAGAGGGATGGTAAGAGAGAGAGGAAGCGAGGGAAAACAGTGGAGAGGGAAGAGATTGCAAGAGGGAGAGAGTGAGAGGGAAGGAAAGAGGGCAAGAGAGAGAGAGTGAGAGGGAAGGAGAGAGAGAGGGCGAGAGGGAGAGAGTGAGAAGGAAGGAGAGAGAGAGTGAGAGGGAGGGAGAGAGAGGGAGAAAGTGAGAAAGAGGGGAAGAGGGTTAAAGCGACAGGGCTGATTGTAGCAGACATCACCAATCGATGCCCGCATTCACCCAGCGCACCCCCACCAGTACTGTACTGCCACACTGAACACATAAGTACCATGGACAGATACCACCCATCGCTCATTAAACAATGAGGGAGAGAGAAACTTCTCTCTCCCTCCGCCACTCTGCCCCGCTCTCTCTCTCTCTGTCTCGCTCTCTCTCTCCTCCCACCCTCTCTCTCCCTCTCCCATTCTCTCTCTCCCTCTCTCTCTCCCTTCCTTCTCTCTCTCTCTCTTCTCCCTCCCTCCCTCTTTCTCCCTCTCCCCCTTCCCTCTCTCTCTCTCCCTCTCCCTTTCTCTCTCCCCCCATTTTCCCTCTCTTTGTTTGAATTCAAATGATTTACAGGCATGTCATATTTCAAAGTACTTGTTACCAAAGCATTGTGAATCACAAAAACTAAATAGTGATCACATAGTACAGAGATGCTCTCTCTCCAGACTCCGTCCTCAGACTGCCTCTGTTCCACACACCCGAGTAACTCTCTTCTGTGGTCTGGTTAGAGTCATATGACCTTTTAGCCTGTGAGATACATTCACAGTCAATACAGCTAAACTCACTCAAATGCTCACTACCCACTGCCACACATAATCCAGGTAATATTACACATCATTTACTGCACAAAGTCTGCACAACTGGGTGGTCCTACGACTTCTCCGATTCGCCATGAGGTCGCCATGGTGACAATGCAAGGCCCAACTGACCACAGGAGGAATGGGAGTCTGTCGTGAACCGTCTCCATGGTGATGAGCGAGGAAGTGGTTGAGATGCGAAAGAACCAGGAGCAGGTCACACGATCAGTTCTACAGTGCCGCCCAGCAGGTGGGATCAGGTCTCTTTGTGGGGGCCATCATCGGTTACCGAGGAAACCAGGAACCCACCCCACAAGTGGCCAGGGGAAGACAGGCTCCGCCCACTACAGTCTGGCTCCTCCTCATATCTCTGCCTACAGTGCAGCGTTTCTCCCGTCCACTGACACCAAGGGGGAGCTGATTTCGGTCATGAAACTCATTATGAAAAATGTCTTTTAAAACAAATGTTCATATAAACTGATGATTAAATTTTTTTTCTTCTCTTTCTGCCAATTAGGATACTTCAGCTTGCAACGATGAGGCAGAACTAAGTTCGACACTGGGGGGGCTGAAAAATCAGACCAGATAAAGGTGGTGAAATGCCCAGAATTCTCTTAAGTCCAGACATCATTCGATCGATCCCTCGCTCACGCAGGAGGAAGAGGTAAGGAGCAAGGGAGTGTGCTGAGAGAGGGGGAGAGAGTAAAGGGGTGGGGGGGGGGCAGTTGGAACACAGGGACTCACAGCAGAGAGAAGGGAATCGATGAGCCACTTACACACAACAGTACAGCCCAACTCACTGAACCCGCTGTGGAGAACTGAGCAGGACATGTGTGAAAGTCTGTGCTCTGATCCGTTTATTGACAGTCTAGTTGCTCTGCACAAATTGAATGGTTCAACACAACACCCCATGAAATTGGCCGTATAGCAAGAGGCAATAGGAGCTGATCAAAGCCTCTGGGATCTTAAATCATCAAATCTCTTTTCTCCATCGTTTTACAGACCTTGGGCGTATACAGTACACATACAAAGAATGAGAAGATTTAACTACTTTTATTACTTTTCCCTAAAGTAATTCACAAATCTAGACTTTCCTCTTCCAGTAGCAGGATTTAAATTTGCTGTGGGCCTTTTCATCCAGAGGTGACATCACTTCGTACCCAATTTCATTGGTTTAGAGTGCAACCTATCACAGAGCCGACTTAAATTACCCCAACCCTGAAATGTTTGTTGTGGCCACATCCTTACAGTCTGCGAGAAAACTCTGACGAGTCTATTCAGTCATTTTCATATGCATTTCATCATACATATGTTCATATTTTTTTCCCCCAAACTCTGCTGGATGCTTCAAACAAAGTTAATTTTGAAATATGACGTCAATTTTACAGATTGATTCTCCGTCCCCGGGGACATTATCTGCTTTGAGTGGTCTTACTCCCAACAAGTCAGCAAACGCACAGAATCGTCTCAAACGCTCTCTTACTCCTCCCCTCTCTGAGTTTGAAGTCAGAGAGTGAAGGAGTTGCATAAGCACCCTGGCGATGTCACTGCTCTGACCCAATCCAGTGAAATACAGTCGCACACCAAAGTAGGGCCCAATCACCACGCTCCACATCTCCTATGGACCATTCTTTTCGTTTTGTATTTACAAGACACCAGTGGGTAGCAAGACGGTTGGGAGCAAAAAGGTTGCGGGTTTGAGTCTTGCCTGGGGCCTTTCTGAGTAGGGTTTACATGCTCTCCTCATGTTCACATGGGTTTGCCCCGGTACGCATAGAGTGCGGGTGAATGGTGTGGGCGCTCTGCGGTGGATCAGCAAACTGTCCACGGTGTGTACCTGCCTCTCAGCCATTGGATGCTTGGATAGGCTCCATCCATGACTGTATAAAAAGATGGACGAAGCAAAGGTGATGTCACCCATTGGTTTCAGCATACCATTTAGGAAGCCTTGATTTCGGCAATTTGAACAGCACCATTTTTTCATTTTGAAACCGGATGTGATTCCTATTGGACGAGAGCGTGAATTAAAGATCCAGGGAGGAGCGAGGGGTGGATCTGACCGCATCTGGACGAGGACCAGAGGATAGCCACGCCCTAAAAGCGTACTCTGGCTTTATCCTTTATTCTAGTCTATTTGGGACTATAATTTACAAAAATGAACAACATGATATATTGAAGGAGACTTGAAACTTGCAATAGATACCATAAAATAATGTGGGAAAATCATTATTGAAATAATAAATCAGGTGGGAAAGTAGGGTCATTTTCTCAGACTTCTATAGAATTGAACTTCCTTCTGCAACCGCCGATGTCGCCATCTGCTGGCCATTAAATAGAATGCAATTTTTAGAGATTTCCGTATTGGCTTCACTTTTCAGACCCAGGTGCTGCGTCCATCTTTTTATACAGTCTATGGCTCCATCAACCCTGCGATCCTGGTCATGAATGAGCGGGTCAGATCCTGGTTGTGTGGATGGATGGACGATGTCTTCCATCACACCCCAAAGCTCACTCATCAAGTGTGAGTTTTTTGCAGTGCTTATAGTCCTCAGTCTACATATTCAGTTTTCCAAAACTAAGTCACTTTCACCAAGCAGTCGTGATTGCAACTTCCGCACAACACTCCTCGGCAGAAAAAAAGGGCCACACTGAGTTACAAATAGATCAAGTAACTGAATATGAGACAACTTTTCTCTTTTATTCTCTTTAAATATTTAAGCCTCGTGGGTAAACTTGCAGACAGCTTTTCGCAGACAAAAAAAAGAGTTGAAAAATAACATTGGATTGTTTTTCTTCAGAACACAACTTTTCAGTTGCGCTGAGCCATTCTGCACACTCCAAAGCAATAACTGACTTTTCGCACTGAAACAGCTCAGCTTCATAGTGAAACAGTCTCCAGCTTTTTCCCATAACACTTCACTACAGCAAAAGTTAATGAGCAAATGGTGGGTCACAGCAAATGGGAAGGTCACAGGAGGGCATTTGTTTAATTCTTTCTTATTTTCAGACCAGTGACTAACATTTGTGAGACTATATAAAGCTTACAATTTTTCCATTTTGGGCCAGGCCCTTTTTTTTTTTTTTTTTGCCCCGGGGTGTAGAATGTTCTGTAGAGAATACTGAAATCATGTTTCAGTGTTACCGTTAAAATGATTAAAACGGTTACAAATGAGCGCAGAGCAGATGGCGATGAAGCCACACGAAGGTCGGGACTACTGAAAAGGAGAAGGCCAGTTCAGGTAGCATAGTATGCAAGTGAAGTGTACTTAATGACACACTTGCAGACGGCAAGAGCACTTTAACCCTGCGGTGGATCCAAACGCGCGCACAGAGAGAGGTAGTCAGCGGTGGGACAGATCTAACACCAGGTGGGCGGGGCCACTGTAGGGACATGGCACCACCTACTGGAATCAATAAAACACTACAAGTGAAGGAGAGGAGTCCAATCTTTCACAGTCTGAGAGAATGTAATCGACCCACAGGCACTTAATATAGCTCACTTAAAAAGGCCTCGTGCCGCCGCAGAGCTAAAATAAGTTACAAACACAGGTTGTATGTAACAGCTGTAAGCAAATGGCTGAGCCTATCAGTTTATTTCCAGTTGCAGTCAGACCAGCTCTGAGGCCTGAGTGTAATGTGATGGAGTTTCAATACAGGCTCCACCTCCAGACCGTGGCTTCATCACACCAGAGTGGCTCAGAACAGGAGTAACAGAGAAAAAACACTGAACGCTGAATTACTTTCATTCACACAAATACACACGAACATATGAGTACACACACATATATTAGGACACACACACAAACACACATATATTAGGACATGCAAACAAACACACACACAAACACACATATATTAGGACATGCAAACAAACACACACACAAACACACACATATACGTGCACACGCGCACACACACACATACGTGCATGCACACATACACACACACACACACACACACACAAATATGCGCACGCACACACGTACACACGCATCCTTGTACTTCTATCTTCGCGAGGACATCACCACTGACTTGCATTCATTCTTCGTGTGTCTCGACAACCTTCCCAAATCTTAACAATAGGCAAAGCATGCCGAACCCAAATCCTTACACCAACCTTAACCTATCACTTCCCGATAATGTCCCCACTCTGTAGGAAAAAAACATTTTCTAGCCCTCATTGTGTAGCAAATACAAGAAAGAACTCACGCACGCACATGCACACACATACGTACACATGCCCAGGCACACACACATGCATACAAACACGCATTCACTGAGAAGCTGAGAGCCTTAATGAATGAGCTATATTTGAATGCGAGCTCCAGAGTTATTCTCGATAGGAAAAGGTGACCTACAATTGCTCCTGCCTCCCTAAGGAAATCAATACGTGGCAGAAAGTCAGTTATGCTCCCCTTAGTAGCAGGGAGGGGAGGTTTCTCATACATAACCCACCCAAAGGTAGATTTTCACTATCGTCACAACAATAGTTCCATTACAAACTGCAAACATTATCTGCATCGCCACCAACACGCGCTCTCCATTAGCAACCTGTCCACACTTACACAAGCTGCTTTACAGTGACTAAAACATCCAGTACAAACAAGCCTTATTATGACACCTCGATGGAATCATTGCTCGTGCATAGCCAGCTAACACAGGACAAACACTGTATGTATGCAGGGATAAGTTAGCAGGGCAGGCTAGAGCAGAACAGATACTGTATGCGCTGTGACAGGTTAGCAGGGCAGGCTAGCACAAGATAGATACTGTGTGCGTGCTATGATAAGTTAGCAGGACAGGCTAGTGCAGGACAGATACCAAGACACACACAAAGTACACATGCAAACACACACACACACACACACACACACACACACACTGTTCATTCTCACACATACACCCAAACAAATTTGAAGATCCTCAGACCAGTTCTAGACACCTTATTCAGAAACAAAAAATATGCGGAACACAAACACTTATTCACACGGCTTTAGGTAACACACACACCCTCGGCATCCCCGCTCTCCCACTGACCTCAGCCTGGGCCTCAGCCCCCCACCCCCAGCCGCCCAGTGTCAGTGGAATCCCTGTAAAAACAGAACCCTGTAGATTCCTCACATACGGCAGACGGGGGCACATTCTCAGCAGGTAAACCTCACTGAGCAGCCCCCACCCACAAAAAATACACTCTGCGCACGGCGCCCCCTTTCATCCCCAACAACAGATAAATCATAGGGGCCCAGTGCTTAACACTGCAGAATACTTCCTTTAAAGAAAATCCCCCCCAACAGTGCGAGCGCAGCCAATGCTAACCAGCATACCAGCACCCTCCATCCATTATCCAGCCCATTCATACCAGGCCAGGGTCATGGAGGGGTTGGAATGTATCCCAGCAGGCATTTGGCAGGAGGCAGATACAGGACATATGCTGTCAAAATGACTGGCTCTATATGAAATAACCGATGATTAGATCACCGCCCCATCTCTCACAGTCAATTGGACTGGACTCTAATTACCGGCAGGTCAGCCAATCGTCAGCCTCCTAACATATGCAGCCTTAACCCAGCAAAGTTCCGGAAGTTTGCAGTACCATTCACGGGCTCCTTTGTGAAGTCAGTCAAGCTGCTCAGAGCAAAAGATTTAAAACTGGCGTTGGTCTGAAATTTCAGGGTTTCCCAACCCTGTTCCTGGAAATCGACAGTCCTTAAGGCTTTCACTTCAACCTGGAAAAAACGCACCTTATTCAACAGCAACATCAGCTCATTTACACGTGTGAAATCGGCGCGGAGATGAAAATCGGCAGAATGGCAGACATCCAAGAACAGGAATGAGCTGCTCCTGGTTTAGCAGATCATATATAAGCAGTGAATGCAAGGACACCATCCAGAATAGGCATGGGCAATACAAATGAATAAAATGACAACATTTCTTGAGTTGCTGAGAACAAAGTTTTTATTATTTTCTAGTGATTTTTTGCAGGTAAGTACAGAAGACACAGATGAAGAGTTTGCCACAAGTCCAACGCCTTTACAGGAAAGGGTCTCAGAGCCACAGGGTCCCAGAAATGGCTGATTTCGGCATTTTTCAACAAAACCCATTGTGAAACTTGGGGGGTGAAGCCTGACGGCATTTTCGAAAATGCAGTCTACTCAGAAATAAACCAGGCCAAATTATCCATTAGGGTACCCTAACAGAAATAATTGATGCTAAAGTCATCTACCCCTTTTCTGAAGTACAGCAGCGCCCCCTAGGCCCTTCTTAATGGACGATGCATTGAATTTCACCCAATTATGTTCAACAAAAAAAAAAAATGGTATGAATGGGTTGCCTGTTAAGTTTTTTTGGATCAATGGCCTGCAAAAATGTCAAAATTATCGGTGGGAGGGCAAACATTAACGCTACTCGCCCATTAGCTACTATATAAAATGCAGTGAAGTCGCTGATGCCGGCAGTTGTTTGCCCTCCCACTGCAACGAAATGAATCAAACGTTCCCCCTTCAATAACCCGTGGTGATTTAAAAAAAAAACAAAAAAACTTTGCACTGTTTTTTACTATGTCCATATACCCTTCTCCCATGATAGTTTCAATGAGCTACTGTGAATAATTCATAGTAAAACACAGTGACGCGCAGTCGGAGGTTAGTTTGGTGAGCCAGAAATTTCCCCTTTGCTTGAGTAGCAATCGGACGATTAACTAGTTTAGTAAGACTATTCGGCAGAATGACGGGCCAGTTTAAGTTTCCGCGGCGTTATTACTCAGTACATCGAACCTGAAATGCTCACTAGACAGCAGATTTGCGCGTACTTGCTTCCAGGAAGCCAAAGCAATGTCATCAACAAATATTAAAACAGTTCGACTTATGCAGAGTTCAATGCTTAATCAAAATACAATGTATTCTCCGTTAAATACGCGCTTTTACACCCAAAAAACAAAAGCGGGCGCTTATTTTAAGTCTTCTTTCATAATCCAATTAACAAAATGTTTAAACGATATACAGAATTACCGAGAGCCGAGAATTTTTCCTAATTGATTATTCAGATTTCCATCCTTGCAGTCTCGAATTGAAGCGTATACATGAATGAATCTTGTGACCGGCGGGCTTCAAAGGCCTGGCGCCCGTTTATTTCTTGGTATATTTTACTGAAACTTCACAAATAGGGTCACAGGATATTCTGTCAACAAACTATGTAGGGTAGAGTAAAAATACACTCACCTTTCTTGCTATTGTTGAGAAGAAATCACGGCGAACTCGCGACGAACTTCACCAACTTCTGTCAAACTTATTTCACATCCCCTGGAGGTCTAGCCTGGACGAACAGACTCGTAGTTTCTCAAATTAGATGGCTGTAAACTAATCAGGGCCGTAGCAGGGATATCACGTCGGCGCGGGCTACTTGAAATTTACCTCCTAAATGGATATTTTTGCCACGCCGTGCACTTGAAAATTTGTAAACATGGCGCAGATTGAGGTCACGCATTCATCCAACGGGCGAACAATAGCTCTGTTCAAATCACGTTTTTGGCCGTAATACGCAGAGTTCATGTATGAAATGCGGGTATCCGATTGAAAAGGTTGCTTTTAATTAAACCATGGTGTTCTTTTTGTACGAAAATGGTATTTACATCATTTTTTTAAGTTTTCTGAGGCTTGTTTACCGCCCCAGTTCAGCTGTTACGCATTGCATTAGAGTTTATGCAGAGCGTTGCCCATGCCTATCCAGAATCCTCAGTCCTGCCTAATTTTTTGCTCCAAGTTCTCAGTACTCACTGCTAAATTTTCTTAAACATAGGAGTTAACAACTTCAGTTTATCTCACAACTTTAGTGCAACTTTACTTTAAGTTTTATTTCCTTTTTAAGCAGAAAAATGGTTTGAGAGGACATTTTAGCAATCCCACAATGGCTCTCTCCAGAGCTTTAATCTCCTGAACACTAAATTCTCCATACAGCAAAACATGACCATGCAAACTCACATCTGGGGATCGCAATATTCAAATCACCTCCCACAGCACAGACCGGTGAAAATCTGTCACACACACACTCAGGCGTACCCAGCCAGAGCAGCAGCAGTGCGAGCAAATGGGCCGCTAATGCCGGATTTTCACGGGCATGACTGAGATCCTTGAGAAGTGAATGCAGAGCGGAGTGGGTTTGACTGGCAGAGATTATTACAGGCGGTCTGTGAGAGCTGGTGACAGTCACACTGATAATTACTGCTAAGCGCATCTTCTGCGGTGTGAGGGGTCAGAAAAAACAGCCAGAATTAGAGGAATTCACTTCCTTCTCTCTCTCTCTCCCCCTCCCTCCCTCCCTGTTCTTCAGCCAACTAGCAGACTTCACTGAACAGCTCTGGCTGATGACCTCTGCACCTTACCCTCTGACTGATGCCCATCACTACCTGATCTGTGCCGGAAACCAGATTTGTTCTGCACACGTGCAAAAATGCGGCTACTCTCTGTTTGGGCTGTAGTTTTACGTCACTGTCGACAGTGTATTTCCTTCATATTATATCATGGATTCCTTTGTCTTCCATTGTCATTAGTGGGAATACCTTTTAAAAGGTTGAATACAAGTAGATTTTAAAATGGAATAACGAAGAGTTAAAGCGACACTTTTCCACCACTATAACGCTAGCGCTAGCAGGAAGTAGCCACATTTTTGCACGTGTAGAACAAATCAAGTTTCCATTTTGGATCGATAGAGACAGTGGCCACCCTCTGACCTGCCACAACACTCTGACCACTACCCTTTGATTGATGACCTCTGACCTCTGCCAAATACCTACAACACTCTGACCACTACCCTCTGACTGATAACCTCTGACCTCTGCCAAATACCACAACACTCGGACCGCTACCCTCTGACTGATGACCTCTGACCTCTGCCAAATACCCAAAACACTCCTACCGCTACCTTCTGACTGATGACCTCTGATGCAGAGGTGCATTATGGGAGTTCAGTTAGCACAGTGCACAATCGTCTGCCGCAAGTGAATCAGCACATAAGCTCAGAGATGAGACCTCTGCACAGAACATAACCCAACCTGCTGGGATGTTAAATGTCATTCCCTCCACAGAAATTTCCAGAAACAGCAAAGTCTCAACTCCAGCAGTCACAGCTCTTAAATTGCTTTTCTTACTGACATGCAGAGCAAGATGGATTTGAAACAATGAACGAAACAACCCCAGAAACCTGCTGTGTTTCGCTCTGTTTGAATAAGACTCCCATGGACATCATCACAGGAGGCTAATTGTGCTCATTGATTATCAAGTCAAGCGGATGTAGAGAGGAGACCGTAAGCTTTTCCACCCCTCTGCTTCTAGCAGTGGCCACACGTTTAAACACGGACAGCTGTGCTTAACTAAAGCCCACTTTAATTACAGCGGCAGCGCAGGGCCAGGGTCTTTACAGGACAAGATCTACACGCCATCCTCTGTCTCCACACTACATTAGAGCGAAGAGCTCAAGAGCACGGCTCCTGGGATATGAGACATGAGTGTTACCCACCCCTGATTGGTGACTGATGACATCACTTTCAAGAGTGATGACATCACTTTCAGCAGCTCAGTGATTGGCAGGTTGTGTGGCATGAATGTCCAATGTGGAACAGCACATCATAGCAGAACAGTTTGTAACCAAACTTACACAAAAACACTCATTTCAATCAATGAACACACAGCCATTTTACCGGAACATTTCAATACCTCTGATTTATAGAAGGTAATACATAAAAGCAAATTTCAGATCGGTGCAGTGGTCTTTGATTAAACGACATAATATTGACGGGTCCTTGAAATATACTTGCTGCTATGGCTCCCTCTGGTGGCCACCTTGTTAAAAGGCCAGAAGCATCAATTCAATGCAATTTTATACCCCGAGTCACCTCACTTTAAAATGTCAGAGGACAGCACCATCTCCCATTAAAGTAAAGCCAAGAGGAGGGCGCAGTATCATATGTGAACCCAGGCATGACAGCCATAACGGCACGTACGTCTGTAAAACAGCCAACTTCCTTACAGAGCAAACCATATCATTACACTACACTACATTGGTCTTTCATTTAATACATGCCCAATATTACCGTACCAGAGTGGATATACCTGCCCAATATCACGATGTCATTGTGCACTTTGCGAAAAATATCACAATTCTAGTGTAAACCATCTGCAATCACAATAACAGAATACACAATCGTCCCTCTATAAAAAAAAAAAATCACAATAGACTACCCACCCTATATCCCATTACCAGTGTAAACCATCTGTATTACATAACAATAACAGAATACCCTGTCTGTCCGCCATCTTGACACCACAATGCACTATATTCCTCATATCACAATACCAGGGTGCACCATAGTATTACAAAACAATAACAGTATACATCATCTATAATTCATCACAATATCACAACACATCATCCATCCTACATCACAATCAGAGGGCACTATCTGTTTTACATAACAATAACAGAATACACCACCTGCCCTCTGTCACACAACCGCAGCGCACTTACTGTCCACCCTATACCACGGTCCCAGGGTGCAGACTGTACCAGGAGATCGATGGTCTCTACGGCCCCGTAATCACATTTCAAAGTTCTGTAATGAAATCTGGCTCATTACACTGAGCGCCACTCGACATTGAGGAAAAGGTTTGCGACTCTGATGCCCATTATCCTACGGCAGCTCATCACAGGCAGAGGAACACAACACAAAACAGGAGAGTGAAAACAGGCCAGTACAAGTGAATGAAAGACCCTAACATAAAACAGGAAAGGATGAACATCAGAGCAAAAATTAAACTCCAGTCAATGATTTACGGAGAAAAAAAAAGACAGAATGAACGAAGGAGAAAAACTGAATAGAGGAAGAGAATGAATGACAAGGTTAGCAGGAGGAGAATAGACGACAACACACAAGTGAATGCATGAATAGGAACTACAGTGAAATAAGAGAAAAGAAGAGAATGAATGATAGGGTAAAATGAGAAAAGAGGAATATATAAGAATAAAAGAATAGAAAAAGGGAAAGGATGATTGAGAAAACGATAGGAAAGAGGGAAATTAATGACAGAGAAAAATAATAAAACAGGAGAATAAACAACAGAATAACAGAAAAAAGAATAAATGACAGTAAAACAAAGGAAAAGATGATAATCAAAGATTGAGAAAGAAAGGGAATAAGAGGAGAACAGAGAGGAGGAGAGTGGACAGGAAAGCAGGAGATCGGCTGACGGAGAGAGAGAGGGAAAAAGCGGAGCGGACTCCTCCCTCACCGGATTGGTCGTGCATCATGCGGATGGCCTTGGCCTTGGCCAGCTCCAGAGCGGTGATCCAGCGCTGCCGCTCGACCTCTGACCCCGCCTTCAGGTGGTAGGTGCGCCCGCCACTGCTCAGCACGATGTTGCAGGCGTCCTCTGTGTCGATGTGCGCCGTTGCAAGGTTAATGGTGCCGCGACAGGTGTGCGCCATCTCCGCCTGCGTCCTGTGGGGGTGGGGGGGACGGACGGACCCAGATGGACACACGAAGGAGCGGATGGACAGACGACAGGGGAGAGGAAGCGAAGGTTAGGCTGAATCGTGCGGTTGGATGCACAGCCACCGGTGAGGAAAACTTTACACTGTCCTACTGGCGAATGCAGGACTGAGATGTAGCAACACTACAGTACTGCTGCCCCACAGACGAATCCCATTACCATATTATACAGGCAAAGTCATAAAGGACACAAATCTGACTACGGACAGACAGACAAATCCAAGAAATACACTTTCTCTAGTGATACTGTTAACTAACCAAAAACTGAATTTTAAAGACACAATGCAATCAAATAGGGGCTTTTGCACACAGTCATATCAGCTATGTTTCAACCATGCATATCGTTGCATTGTGAAAATTCTGCTTTGTTCACAATCTCAAAGTGGGCTACGATTTTCCCGTAACTATACATTCCATCTACAAAAGGTAACAGAGCAAACTTTTCCCAGGCTGTGATGTCACTGGGCGGGAATTTTTTGAGACTCCGCCCTCCCCTTTCCTCTCCTCCCACTTCCCCATCCTCCTGCCCCTCCCCCCTCTGATGGTTAAAATAAAGTTTTGTATACAAACTCAGGCTACGTAACCCCCACCTCCAGTTTTAGACACGTCCCTAAAATTTATGCATCCCCGGCCTACAAAACCTTGTTTTTTTGTTCAGAAGTACATCAAATACAGGATGGTAAATGCTGCCAACTCCCCTTACACTATATCTTTTAAGCTACATTTCGAGCTTCAACACAAGATTCAAACAGAAGAATGTCTGTTGCCAGCTCTTGATAATCAATGGAAAAGTGGCACGTGAGCAGCTTAGAGGCAAAATGTTTAATACTTGAACGAAGAAGCATGGGGCCTCTGTGTGAGTTCAGTTCACACAAACTTGGCGATTACAACTGAATCACTGAGTTTCCAAAGGGCCCAACTCCAATGAATCAGAGGTCTGCATATCTTATAACAAAAAGGGGAACTTTCCCATAATTTCAGCCAAAAGTATCTCAATGACACTTTCTTTTAAAGAAATAAACTAAAAATATATGGGTCTTAACATATGGGCAAAAAAAAAAATTAATTTTTCCTTTTTGAAAAAGAGTGTTCCTTCGAGTTGGGCCCTTTGGAAACTCAAGGATTCAAATCTGCTCATCTACAGGTGCATGTGTGAGTGTTCGCGTCAGTAAGTGCGTGTAAACTAGTTTTGCATGCCTATATACGTACATGCATCGGTGTGTATGTGCCCATGTGAATGAGAAAGAGTGAGAGTGTGTTTATGAGTGTGAGTGGGTGTGTATGCGCGTGAGAGAATCGGAGTGTGTATAACTGTGTGTGAGTGTTTGAGTGTGAGAGAGTGAGAATGTATAAGAGTGCGATTGAGTATGTGCATATCCATTAACTCATCCACTTCTTTCTCATCAGCAGAGCTGGAGGCTCTCCCAGCTCACTATAGGCGAAAGGCATGTACACACCCTGGACAGCTCGCCGATTCAGGGCACACGCAACATACACTCACACACACAAACCCACTGGAAATTTAGGGTCTCCAAGTAGCCTAAAATGCATGTCTTTGGACTGTAGGAGGGAACCAAAAGGAAAGGAACGGACAGGAAACCCATGAGAACACAAAGAGGACATGCAAACTCCACACGAGAAGGCCCCAGGCCGGATTTGAACCCACGACCTTCCTGCTACGAGGAGGCAGTGCTACCCACTGTATGTGTGTGAGAGAAAGTGTATGAGTACGTGAGAATCTGAATGTGTACATGAGAATTTGAGTTTGTGTGTGTGTGCGCGCGTGTGCGTGTGTGTGTGTGTGTGTGTGTGTGTGTGTGAGCCCTGCATGACTCTATAGAACACCCCAGGTTCAGAAACACAGGCATACTGAGAGTATGTGAACTGGAGCTGACAAACACAAAAAAAAACGGAGAAGTAAATGCATAAGCAGAAGTGAAGGCAGAGCTGCCTTTAGGACCTCTAACTTCTGCCCAACCACTGACCCCAGATCAGGTTTATTTTGGCACACTATGACTCGGCTTCGATATCGCTTGACTCCTTATAATGGAGGACATTTCACACTCCCTTTATATCCCATTACCCTTTGCCAACCAGAGAAGGATGGGCTCCCCCAAGGTAGCCAGGATCGTCCCAAAATTTCAAGGAGTGTCTGTGAAAGTTCTGTAAAAAAGCGCAATTCAAATAAAACAAGCCAACAATGAGCACCGAGAGAACCCCACAGCCCTTAACTAAATATCAATAAATAGTGGCATACACCTATGGCAAGGCACAGGTCACAGTGCCAAGGTCAAAAGTCAATTTCACTTATGACCCTTCCGCTGCACAGCGACCTCTCACAAGGAATGTGCATACCAAATTTTAAGCTGCTGTGGTCAGTACTCTTGGAAATATGGCCTGAGAGCTCCACAAAAATTAGGAGACCAGCTTCACGAACACAGATTAAGCCCAGCTCTAGACGAAATTTGATTATGAGCGGGGATTCGCCATCCCGAGACAAAGCTTCATCTGCGTCTTAGATACCAGCTCCAACAGACAGAGCCCCTTTAAAAAGCAGTGTTCTAGCTCAATCCAACTCTTCACTGCTGCACGGCTACAGTTTAACCTTCACAGATGGCCGACCAACTATGGCAGCTACCATCCGACAGATATCAGGTATCCAGCACGCAGAATTATTTTAAGTGACTATGCAATGCAAATGAAATTCTCAGTCATTCTGAATTCGGTTTTCTATTTCTTGTTCGAGCAGAGAGTTCATAAGGCTGGCTGAATTACTGCTGGGGGGGGGTTGGTGGCTTGAGAATTTAATTTTCACTTCTAATATTCGACAGCGTAATGCGCCCCACGACATCAAACCCATAAAGAACAGCAGATCACGATCGATGACACCAATGACCTGCAGTTTCTGTGGTTACCCAAGAGTCATCATACAGTTTCACATAGATTTCATGAATTCATTTACATGCGTGTCAGTGTCTAAATGCTTGCGTCCACGTTTCATGACAAATTCGTCCAAGACCATTTCATAACCGTCCCCCCCTCCCATGAACAGCAAGGTCCACATGCACATGGGCTGCAATTCCTATATGGGTCACTTGATGCGAAACTCAGTACCCTCAAGTTCAAAGGCACAAGTTAAAAGGAGTGGTATGGTGTCTCTGAGGACTGGCACCGTTTCCTCACTGCAAGATGGTCATGGGTCAGAATCCGGCCTGTGTGGGGTCTGCATGTTCTCTCAGTGTTCCCATGGGCATAGTCAGCACACTCCGGTTTCCTCCCAAAGCCCACAGACATGCATGTCAGGCGAACTGGAGACTCTACACAGATCACTGGTATGAGTGACAGAGTGAACAGTATCTGCTTTGATTTCCAACATGTTTTAAAACATCACAATATGCGACATGAAAAATTGTACGCAGTTCGTGCTCCAGCTGACGATACGAGGCCGGTGAGCTGTAATATTTTTCTTCCCCCCGATCTCCCCTACTCCGCCTCCGATTGGTTTATTCAGACATTCTTACCTAAAACCTCACTAACCTCACTCCTCATGCCTAAACCTAACCAACCAAACCAAAGACCGCACTGAGTACCAGCCAATCAGGGCCAGAGTAGGGCAGTTCATGACTTCGCCATCCAAGGAAACAAAATTTGGCATCTTAAATACAGTGTAAACCAGCGTGACAAGCTTATGCAGGTTTGAGCAAAAATTTTTGGAAGGTCACATCTGTATGAGGTGAGCGTTACAGCATACAGACCACTGAAATTGTGTCTCAGTTCATACGCAAACTTAGCTCACAGCAAATCACTGTTTATTTGCTAAGACCAAGTCGACAGAAAGTATTAAAACCCTGTCCCGGTTCTTGAGAGAGACAGAAAGGTGATGCATGGGCACCCATAGCCACATTCCTCTCATACCTACAACGCCATGAGCAGCGATTAAGAGGTGACTGATGAGGAGTATAGAGAAACCAGTCTATTGCGAACCAACAAATGACTGCGCTAATGTCATTACTACATAGATGGATGTTTAGTCATTTATTCGGCTTTTCCCGACGCATCATCAATCTGCAACGACAGAACACCAGGTCTATGATATACGATCGCTTAGGGCTACGGGCTAATGCACTGAACTTTATTTCACATTTGCATCATAAAAGACCCATTCTTTATAATATTTTCTGTTCGACATGTTAAGAGGCGCAGTACCCTCTGACGTTTTAGAAGCATTTCAGGACGAGTTATGAGCTCGCTGAAGAATGAGCAAACATCGGTTTACCGCCAACAGATTTCCAATTAAGTTCTCGATAGATTTACAATGGTGTAAATATTTAATTGCCACTTACATCAATGCTTGTTTGCTTATTCCATAATGAGAGATCCAAGCAATCTGTGATTACACTTAGACAATGACAAAAGGGCATTTCTGGATCAGCTTAATCGCCATTAAGAAAGAGTAAGTCTAATATTTCATCGATAGCTAGCCTAATTGGAATACGTACAAGCATTACTAATGTAGGCTATTATCGCCACTGTAAATGCTGTTTATTAAGAAAGATAAGTGGGCCAATGGCGCGCAAATATGTGACTCATGCACGATTACCCCTCAGAAGAACATGAGTCCTTGCAGATGTTTACTGATACCGTGCCCTCGCCTCACGGGAGCAGATTAGAGTAAGATTAATCAGTCGAGATGGCTCAGTCCTTCATTCAATATGGAGACCCCAGCAGATTGAGGGAAAGTTTGACTGGAGTCCCTTCATTGAGGGAGTTGCGACACGAGGGTCACTGCAAAATCTGGTCACATGACGCATGGAGCCATGTTGTCTCCATCGCATAATTTAATCACGTTATTTAGGAGTTTTCTTTCAAAATATTATCCAAACAGGGTATTAATTACACAGCCCACTCAGTTTCAGGGACTCAGATGTAACTGGACAAATTGGCATAATCAAAAATGTTATTGCCATTTTTAATACTCGGTACCAAAACTTTTGCAGCCAATGACTGTCTAAAGTCTGGAACTTCTAGACATCACCAGACACTGAGTTTCTTCCCCCGCGATGCTCCGCCTGGCCTTCACTTTGCATTCTTCAGTTACTGCTTTACTGTTGGAGTGTTTTGCCTTGAGAAAGTGAAATGCATGCTCAAATTAATTCAGCTGATTTGACTGCCAAGTCCATGGTGGAATATCCTACTTCTTTACCTTACAATATTTTGGGTTGTTTTTGCAGTATGCTCTCAAGTCATCATCCATCTGCACTGTTAAGAGTTTTCCAATTAGTTCTGATGCATTTAGCTGAATCTAAGTATATAATATAGCCCTGTACTCCTCAGAATTCATCATCCAGCTTTTGACAACAGTCTCATCACCAGTGAAGACAAGAGAATCAGCTCCATTGGCAGCCATACATGCCCATACATAACCACTCTTCACAGATGAGTATGCCTCAGATCATGGGCACTCCTTTAATTTCTCAATATCCTTCTTGTTCTCTCTTCCTGATATAAACTGATCTTGTCTCATTTGTCTATTGGATGCTGTTCCAGAACTACACAGACATTTTAAAGTCATGGATACACAAAGCATAGAAACAAATTATGATCAGGACTCAGATATGCAAATGAATCACTCACTCACTCACTCCGCTGTTAGCAGATCAATATCAAAATGTTATTTTGCCTGCTACCAAGGCAGAGTTCGAAGTCGCTATGAGAAGTACATTTGGACTTTCATGCTATCCATAAGTTGGCCCCAGGGAACCTTTGATTAGATTTTTTTTTTTAACTATCCTCTTTTTGAGCCATAACAAAAATTTACACGTTAAAATAAACCCTCTGTATTTAGTCCGGTGAAGTCTCCTCTTGATTGCTGACAAAGGCACTGATACCCCCAACTCCTAGAGAATGTTCTTGATCTGGCTACCTGTTGTGATGATGGTTTTCTGACCCAGGAAAATAATTTTTCTACCATCCAACAGTTATTTTCCATGGTCTTCCTGGGCTTTTTGTATTCCTGAGCTCACCAGAGCTTTCTTTCTCTTTAAGAAAATGCCAAAAATTTCAGTCGGCCACTCCTAATGCTTTCTCCTTTTCTCTGTTGGGTTTGTTTTGATTTTTCAGCCCAAAAATGGCTTGCCTCACTGGCACTGACAGCCCTTTGGATTTCATACTGAGAGTTAACAAAAACAGATTCCAAATGCAAATTTAACTTGTGAAATCAACTGTAGACCTTTTATGTCTTCACTTTATATTAGGCAATAAAACACACCTGGCCATGAATGAGCTGAGCATCCAATTTTGTCCAAATACATTTGGTCCCAAAAAATGCTGAAATTCCTAAACCTTCCACCAAATTTCTGATGCACCAACCCTTAAACTGAAGCAGAATGTCCTCACTTTGAACAAATATTTATTATTTCATTTCGACTCCAATATTCTGTGGTCGACAGCTAAAATGAAAATAACCTTTTACTTGCCCAAATATTTATGGACCTAACTATACATTCCAGCCAGCTTGTTTTTTTTTTTTTTTTTTTTTGGAACAATATTATATGCTGCTCACAAAAAGAAAGGGATGTTCAAATTTGACTAACAAGCACCTGAATTTAGATGTTCATGAGATTTTTGAGTATGTTTGTGGTTAGCCATTGGCACATTTCCATATGTACCCCATAAACCGCTAGGTGTTTCAAAATTTGCAGAAACAGGGCGCCCAAATGCACCTGAGGGTGCATGTGAAAAGTGACATCATGTCTTCAGGGTACAAATGCTGTCATGCACATGCTTATTGTGCACATATGGGTATGAAAGCATGCTTAGAACCACACTCATCCATCACTTTATCACTTTTGATGATGAGAAGACTCATGGAAGAGGAAAGATTGTGGGTCATAGGGATGCTCCAGGCTGAAAGAACCCAGGCTTACACAGCCTGACAACTGTGCATCTCACAGTCCATCATGAGCTGATTGTGGGCATGCTATGTTGCCACCGATAGAGTCCAAGACAAACCTTGAAGAGGGCGACCAAGATGCCCAACAAGGCGAGATGATCACCAGATCGTCAATAGAGCTCTGTGTGACAGGCGACTCAATGTGACACAGCAGCAACAAGGGCATCTGCAAGCTACAGGAAACCTCATCTCAATGCAGACCATACAAAACCGTCTGCATGGTGCCAACCTGCGAGCCCGGCAGCCATACATCCCGTTACCCCTCTCAGATCGTTATCGGCAAACAAGGAGACAGTGGTGTCAACAGCATCAATTACTAATGGTCACGTGTAGTGTTCAGCAATGAGTCACAGTTCACGACGGTCTTCATTGTGTTTGGCATTGCCCAGGTGAACGTTATCAGCAAGCCACTATGATTCCACATGATCTTTATGGGAGAGGGTCAGTAATGGTGTGGGGTGGAGTCACTATGACAGGCAGGACTGACCTCCACATCTGTCATGGGAGAGTCACAGGGGTGTACTACCGTGACATCATTATCACTCCACATGTGCTTTCGTTTACACGCCGTCATGGAGCTGGATTCATCAACCAAGATGACAATACCAGAGCTCATCATGCATGCATCGTCCTTGACCATCTCCGAAGGCACCAAATCCAAACCTTGCCCTGGCCTGTGATGTCCCCTGATCTCTCCCCCATAGAACACAAAAGAGATATGCTGGGACGACGTGTTCAACAGCGGCACCCACTCTGTCAGGCCTTGGTACAGCTGGGTGCGGCAATCCCAGGAGGAGTGGCAGAGAATTCCTCAGGCTGACATATGTCGTCTCATTAGGAGCATGCGGTGCCAGTGTGATGCTTGTTTGGATGCTAATGGCAGACCAACTCATTACTGATCACTATGTGACTTTTGGGGTACCACCCCATGTGACATTTTGTACCTTCAGAAAAAATTCTCAATAACTTAAGTGATGATAAGGTGTCACGAACTTCATCTTAAATTGCTTGCCAATTAAATAACATACTTTCAAAATTCAGAGTTATTTATCTTTTCTTTTCATTAACCCCTACTTTTTGTGAGCAGTATAGATCAAATTGGGGATAAAATGGATGCAGATGGATAATTAAAGGTAGTAATCATTAGTTCTGGTAAGCATAGAAAACATCCACTTTTAGAAACCTAATACAAATGTCAAAGGTATGATGTCATAAAATGACTGCTTTACAGAAGCTGTTTGTCAAATGATTGTCTAATAGACAAAAATAAAACATAAAACAAGCAAAATAACTGTAAACAAAGGCAGAGGAAACTGTGTGTAAAGGGATCCTAGTTTCATAGAAAAATTACCTGAAGTACAACAGAATGCTTTTAACAAAGAAAGAGTGCAATGCATTATGTCACTCCTTCTCATCAGTTAGTTTTTCCCCATTCTCTCTTTTCTCATGTCTGAACATGTTCCCCTCTTCAGTTTTGCAAAATGGAAACAAAATGGCATCAAATCATGAGTTGTTGCAATGCTCTCTGTTAAGAGACTAGCACTGCTTTCAAATACTTTTTTGCCAAGACAAGTTACCGACTCTTCAGACATGACCTGGAAGTACTTATATGGCAGCCATGATAAGTGCTGTATGAATTCTCCAAATGCAAAGGAAAGGTGCTTCAACGTGTCCTCGGTTACCTCCTTTAGCGTAGGGTACACTCAACCATCCTTTACATAAAAAAGGAGATCACGCCATCCCGCAATTCCTTATGGTAGCAATATTGAAAGCCATGCATCCTGATGGGGCAAGGGACGCATGAGAACATTGCCTCATTTAAGTGTAGTTGGATTCTCTAAGCATCGCAGTCGGATCCTCTAAGCACCGCAGTCTTCTCTTCCTAAGTCCTGATTAATTCTCCTTTACATCTGTCCTTAACCTCATGACATTTTCCACTGAGTTCAAGGAAAAGTGGAATTTGACAATAGGACTTATTTTTTTGAGTATCTGAATGCGGCCTAGGTTTGACTGTAAGTGCCTAAAGGTTTAACTGGGATGACTGAATGACTGTTATTGATTGGTCACTGGCTGCCGGCTTCACAAAAGGTCTGGATTTCTATCTTGGCGCCAAGGGAATCAATTACGGTTTGAAAAACACAGTGAAGGAGACCACATCGAAAAGGACGTTCTGTCAAAATAATGCTGAAACAAAACTGCCAATATAGGGCATGACTTAACATCAATGTTGCCCACCAAAATAACTGCAGTTGGAAGAACAAAAATCTACATACACTGAGAGCACATACTGGCATCTCTTTTTTAATCATGGCAATTAAGTGAAGTGTTAAAATAGAGCTACTGATTGCAAATTTGTTGTCAACACTCAGGGAGAGGTTTCACAATTAAAAACATCAAAAACAATCAGCAGCAGAGGATCCTTCACTGATGGTAAATGAATACTGAAGCTTTTAAACTGCCTGGCCTTCATAAGGAAATTTAATTTCATATCTTGACATCAAACACTTCTGAAGTGAGTCTCTCGCGTATTTCACCTCCTGAGACACAGACTTTAATTTTGAGAGCAAAGCCTAAATCGGACGTCCTCATATGAGAACACTGAGTCCCAGGAGGTTAAGATCTGATCTTCGGATTTAAGATGGCACCGTTTTTTAATTTACTGCCATAAATAATCCATTAACCATTTTCATTATTTAAGCCAGTAAATTAAGCATATCGAACCATTTATAATTTAGCAGTCCAATTCTATAGACAATTTATCTCCAGTCTCCTAAGCAACAAAGACTGGCTCTATTAAGACGATAAAAGCAAGCATGCATATTAGTGAAATGGCAATTTAATTAATTATTTAATTTATTTAGTTAATTTATTTATTTTTTCAAGCTGGGGGTCTGATCAGTACTGAGTGTGCTTCTCAACTGTGGCCGCATCAAAAAAAAAAAAAATCAAGCACATTCCAAATGCTACAGAAACAAGTTGAAATAATTATACAATAAATAAAATTTGAGAGGTTGCAGTTAAATGTCCAAGCCTTGCCAAGGGTGACACTAGAAAATTTGCATTTTGATATACACCCCTGTCTTCAGCCAAGGACCGGATACAGTAGATGGTTTCAGCGCACAAAACCAGTTTTCCCTTTGCATGCATGCATGTGTGGGATTGTTGATGTATTGTCTTTTTATTGCGTTTGATCCACCAAATACAATACCGTAGCTGTATATTGTACAATCAGTATGTTTAAATGCACAGTTAAGTCGAGCTATGGTAATAGCTTGATTAGGCTTTTTAATTGGACTACTGTCCTAGTCCCAGTGTACGTTGTACATGCACAAGACGAAATTCAATTTATTGACCGAAGCATGTCCATCTCCGCTACGATATGTGGTGATATGCGCCCTTTCAGCTTGTTCGTGTCAGACCCTTTTCTGGTTGACCTATTACATCACAGAACAAACAATTGACAAACAAAGTTAGCTGGCGGCAAACTGGTAGCATGTCGAGTGGTGAGACAGTACGATTCCTTTCAGACTAACATGTTTACATGCTTTTTCAGAAGTCCAGTTATAGTTGGACTAACTAATCATTTGATTTTTTCGAACATAATATAAACTCACTCAATGGCTTGAGGTTGCGTTGCGAGTGAAGAGTATCAGTTGCTGTGTTTACCGGAAGTGCACATTCTGACAAGGTGAATTGACATCCTTTAACCTCCAGCCTGTCAGTCAATCACACAAAAGGATTTGGTGAGCATAGCAGTAGCACCACCGGCGGCAAAGTTCAGAAATTTAATTGCGATTCCTCAAATTGGTATTATGCTCGCAAAATGGAGATCCCTTTAAACAAGAGCAGTTATCATCATAAAATGACTTGAGCATCGTTTTAAATTGCCCGAGTAGGATTAGTCCCTCCAGTTTAAGGTGACGTTAGTGGTGGTTGTAGAATTTAATGTTTATTTAATAGCTCAAGCACTTCTTGCACCCTACAGGTATAGCACTGCTGTGATGTGAAATCACAAAATCCCACAGATTCTTCCTGGGGTCTCCTGCTGTGATGATGTCACAAAGGATGATGTCACCTGCTGGCTGCAGTTGTTCTCTCTGCGTGCACACTGAGAGTGTAGTGTAAACATTATGAGCAGTCCACCTGTCCCCATTGTTCAAGCGTGACTGAGAACGGGAGAGCTGAATCTGGGCTGCCAAGCCTTGTTTCAGAAAATCTGCCACCCTCCAGGCTTTCAATTCTGTCCTCACTCTGCGCAGCCGACTCTACACCTTGGGCGGTCAATGGGATATTGCGCAGCTGAATGAGACGTTTATTGTTAGGATTGGAGTGGAAAACTGAGAGGACAGGAAGTCTTCATAAACAGAACCCAGGCAAACCTGCTCCATTTGTCGAGCCAGGCGTACATTGTTTGAGTTGGAGTAAAACCCTACAAGAAAGCACGTATAAATCTACAGAAATAAGGGTTAAATTCAAAGGAATGTCAGAGACAGGGAATGATAGGGGAAAAAAATAGAGACAGAGAAAAATAAAGAGGCAAAGATGGAGAGATGACATGAAGACACAGAGATGGACAGCAGCACTAGCTGATGATGTCACAATAAAAGGACAGATATGGAATGTCAGCACAAGAGCTTTCATAGCCCTAATGTGTGATATGTGGCCTTTTCTGTCAACAAAACTCCCACTGAGGAATGATATCAGGAGAAGAAAATTTTTATTCCTTTTATAGAAATAGAAGCTTTTAAAAGGCGACTGAGTCAGACCCAAGGGACATTTCTGAGAACTGAGAGTCATTTCTAATGTACCATGCAAGTAGTGTGTCTGTGTGTGCATGTGTGCACACACACTGCGTGCACACACACACACACACACACACACTCGCATCTGAGTGTATTTGTGCTGTCAGTACGCAAGTGAGAGTGTGAACTCTGGATAATTCAGGATTATGCGTGTGCACATTCGTGCATGTGTGCACACGACCTCTACTCTAAGTTTGTGAGACCTCAGTAACCCAAGACCTACACAGGGCAACATGAGCCGCAGTCTTGAGCTCGAACGCCATCCCCCTCGCTATACCCCTCTCTCCACACCCTGTTTGGGGACACCTGGGACAGGGCCAGGAGGGTAGCATGACAGAGGGCACCAGATCTGGGCAGATCCACCCCAGCCAGGGCGAGACAGTGCAGGAGGCATGTGCAAGCAAGCAGGCAGATGGACAGAAATAAAATAAAAGTAAAAAAAAAGAAAATTTAAAAACAATTGTGTTGTTTGTAACTGGCACACCTGTAATACAAAAAAACAAATATATGTCCCCTTTGGAACTCCATTCGTGTCCTCATCCTGCAATTGAGATTTACCTAGAAAAGTGTGGCTTGATAGATTGATTTTAAGCAGACGCATTTAGCTAATTAGCATTCATATTAAGAGGAACAATATATGTAGAATCTTTTGTAATTTTGGTTCAGACATTTCAAAGTAAAAGCCATTTTTCCAATATTTTGTCCACCTTCAGTATTTGCGATCTCCAACTTACAGGGTTGATCAAAAGAGGAGATGGGACTGAGAGAGCGAGATCACAAAAAGATGGACAAGCAGAAGCTAGACTTCAGGTGCAATATCTTTTTTTTTTTTTTTTTTTTTAATAAATTTGGCATCTCCAATCCCACCCGAATCTGGAATGCCCAATTGGTGAACTATGTACAGAGCTTGCTCAGTATCACGACCTGCTGCCAACTCAGGAGAGCGAAGACAGTTCACGGCTCTCCTCCGAAGCACGTGCCTGTCAGCCACTGCTTCTTATACACTCATTGGTTGAATCTTCGCAAGTTCAGAACGAGGGCGGAGGATACCCGGACATGAACGGACTTAGAATCTTCCTGACGAGCGCCCGTCCGGCCAACAGGAGGCGCTTGAGCAACAAACAAAGCTATTTATTTATTTCCCTTTCCCGGCAGTCCCTTCCCAATTTGAAACCCTGTAGCGCGATGGCCAATTGTGCGCTACTCTGAAAAAGCTGCCGACCACTGCCGGTTGGTACGACCGGGGCTCGAACCCGCGACGTGAGAGTCACTTCTGCACTGCAACGCAGTGCCTCAACCGAGTGAGCTATCCGGCAGCCCTGACTTCAGGTGCAATCCAGATCTTTTAAAGACCACAGGCACCTCCTGTGTCCTGGCTATTGTAACACTGCCTTAAACACGTTTAAATATGAGAAATATGCATACTACCTGGGCACAGCAACAGACAGTTTGTACCCATTAAGCTGTAGCAAGGTGCTACTCTAGCTTCAGCCTCTTTGACAACCTACCAATGGATCCCAATCCACAGTAATGGAGACACTGGATGAGGAGCTTTGCTCTCAAGCACTTACCCAGTACTCCTCATACACAAGCAGCTTGCCAGGGTTATTGTTAATTGTCAACAAGCTACTTGCACAAAATATTTCATTGCCGTTGATTTTTTGCGTAAACAAAGTCTTCCACGAACCAGACAGTCTATACCATCCTTTTCCAACCTAGCACTAGTGTAGACTTCCACGCCCAAGCCAGTTTGTAGCTACCGAGTAACCAGGGGACCTCAAGAGCCCATGTCACCACTTAAGTGGAGCAAACAAACCACAATACAAGCCATATTTGCATAAGCAAAGTCAGCTATTTGCCCGCTAGGTGTTTAGTATGTCCTTTAGAACAAGTTCCATGAATACCAGAAGCCGCCTTGATTTTATTTGCCAGTGTTGCAGCTTAAGCCCGAGCCAGATTCACATTCGCTTTAATGGTCTGCTCAGGCAGCGGCTCTGGCAAGTAAAATTTATACTGACAATATTATTACTGGCAAACGTATAGCGGCCAATGCTAGCTCTAGACATAGAGGATGGTTAGCAAAACTATCAGCAGGAGTTTTTTTAGTCAACACATCAAGCCAAATGAGCTCAAGTCATGTTTTGAGTGGAATGCCCCTTTAAATTACCAAAACTGCAAAACAAAACAAAAAAAAATCCCATAAATTTAAATGCTGAAAGACTATCTTTTCCCTGCATCTAGTTGTTTATACTGCAAAAAATTTAAAAGGGTGCAAATTCCTCAATGAAGTCAAAACAGTTTTTCCCAGGAACAGAACCCACATCGTGGGATTTTACATTCCGGAAAATCAGGCAATAATTCCCACCAAGCCTGAATATGTAAATCGTGTTTCACAGAAAGGCCTTATCAACCCACACAATTCATATCCCATCACAAAGGGCATGTAGCATTAAATCCCCCTGATAAAACCGCCACCGCAATTAGACGACATGACTGCTAATGTCACACCTTCTGCCAAAGCTGCAAGGAAAAATATACACCCGTGAGACACCGTGTTACCGAACTGCGGAAAAAAAAACTTGAGCTGCAGGCTGACAAATCCACACGCTCTCCACAGCACAACCACAAAAACCATCAGCATCATTTACAGAACACTCAAGGATAGGAAATTAACACCCTGTTAATTCTCAAAATATCCCTGAAAATCACAAGGCAGAAGCAGATATTCCCATGGCTGTTGAAATCATGATTTTGTGAATAATTCATTCAAAATATTCTGTCTGAATGAAGCCGTTCCTCAACCCTGTCCTTAATCACCCCAGCCAGATCCAGGTGTTTGGTAGGTTCCACTTTCGGCAAAACTGAAGCAACCAATCATGGGCATGAAAAACATGCAGGCCAAACGGAAGCAGGGAAAAGGGCAAAAGCTGGCAGGGAAAGGGAAATGCAGGCAGTAATCAGGGCAAATGCAGGCTGGAACAAGGCAAAAGCAGGCAGGGAATGGCAAAATCAGGCAAAAGAGGCAAATGCAGGCCAGGAAAATGGCAAATGCAGGGAGGGAAATGGCAAATGCAGGCAGGATATAGGCAAATGCAAGCAGTAGAATGGGCAAATGCAAGCACAGAATGGGCAAATGCAAGCAGGAAATCTGCAAATGCAAGTAAGAAGTAGGCAAACACTGAGAGGGAATAGGCAAACATAGGCAGAGAATAGGCAAATGCGGCTAAGGACAGGGTGGATGCAGGCAGGGAGTGGGCAAAAGCAGGCAGGAAATGATACATGCAAGCAGGGAATGGGCAAATGCAGGCAGGGAAATAGCAAATGGAGACAAAAAATGCAAATGCAGGTAAGGAAAAGGGAAAATGCAGCTGAGGAAAGGGTAGATGTAGGCAGGGACAGCGCATATGCAGGCAGGGAATGGGGAAATGCAGGCAGGGAATGGGGAAATGCAGGCAGGGAATGGGCAAATGCAGGCAGGGAACGGAAATTGCAGGCAGGGAACGGGAATTGCAGGCAGGGAACGAGCAAATGCAGGCAGGGAACGGGAAAACGCAGGCAGGGAATGAGCAAAATGCAGGCAGGGAGCAAGCAAATGCAGGCAGGGAGCGAGCAAATGCAGGCAGGGAGCAAACAAATGCAAGCAGGGAGCGAGCAAATGCAAGCAGGGAGCAAGCAAATGCAGGCAGGGAGCGAGCAAATGCAGGCAGAAAATGAGCAATGCAAGCAGGGAACGAGCGAATGCAGGTAAGGCAATAACAAATGGGTAATGGGTAAATGGAACAAGGGAATGGGCAAATGCAGGTAGGGAAATGGGAAAATGTAGCTAAGGAATGGACAAACACAGGCAGAGATTGGGGAAATGCAGGCAGAAAATGGGCAAATGCAAACAAGTAGTGGGAAAATGCAGCTGAAGGTAGGGCAAATGCAGGCAGAGACAAGACATATGCAGGCAGGGAAAGGGCAAATGCGGGGATGGGGTGGACAAATGCAGGCATGAAAAGGGCAAATGCCAGCAGAGAACAGAAAATGCAGACAGGAAATGGCCAAATGCAGGCAGAGAAATGGCAAATGCAAACAAACAAGCAAATGCAGGCAGGGAACGGGCAAATGCAGGCAGGGAATGGGAAAATGCCGGCAGGGAACAAGCATATGCAGGCAAAAATGAGCAAGAGCAAGCAGGGAATGAGCAAATGCAGGTAAGGAAATAAGAAATGGGTAATGGGTAAATGGAACGAGGGAATGGGCAAATGCAGGCAGGGAATGGGAAAACGTAGCTAAGGAATGGACAAACACAGGCAGAGACTGGGGAAATGCAGAAAGAAAATGGGCAAATGCAAACAAGGAGTGGGAAAATGCAGCTAAGGGAAGGGCAAATGCAGGCAGAGACAAGATATATGCAGGCAGGGAAAGGGCAAATGCAGGGATGGGGTGGGCAAATGCAGGCATGAAAAGGGCAAAGGGCAAATGCCAGCAGAGAACAGAAAACGCAGACAGGAAATGGCCAAATGCAGGCAGAGAAATGGTAAATGCAAACAAACAGGCAAATGCAGGCAGGGAACGGGAATTGCAGGCAGGGAACGGGAAAATGCAGGCAGGGAACGAGGAAATGCAGGCAGGGAACGAGGAAATGCAGGCAGGGAACGAGCAAATGCAGGCAGGGAATGAGCAAATGCAGGCAAGGAATGTGCAAATGCGTGCAAAAAATGAGCACGTGCAAGCAGGGAACAAGTGAATGCAGGTAAGGAAATAACAAATGGGTAATGGGTAAATGGAACAAGGGAATGGGCAAATACAGGCAGGGAATCGGAAAACACAGCTAAGGAATGGACAAACACAGGCAGAGATTGGGGAAATGCAGGCAGAAAATGGGCAAATGCAAACAAGGAGTGGGAAAATGCAGCTGAGGGAAGGGCAAATGCAGGCAAAGACAAGACATATGCAGGCAGGGAAAGGGCAAAGGCAGGGATGGGGTGGGCAAATGCAGGCATGAAAAGGGCAAAGGGCAAATGCCAGCAGAGAACAGAAAATGCAGACAGGAATTGGCCAAATGTAGGCAGAGAAATGGCAAATGCAAACAAACAGGCAAATGCAGGCAAGGAAAAGGGAAAATGCAGGCAGCAAAATAGAAAATATAGGCATAGAAAGGCCAAATGCAGGCAGATAGTGGGCAAATGCAAGAAAGGGATTGAGCAAATGAAGCACGGAGTGGGAAAATGCAGCCAAGGAATGGGCAAATGCAGCAAGGGACAGGGCATAAGCTGCCAGGGAATGGTCAAATGCAAGGAAGGAAGGAGCAAATGCAGACAGGAGAAGCTTATGTTGTGGGGAGGGAATTGGCAAATGCAGACAGGAGAAGCTTATGTTGTGGGGAGGGAATTGGAAAATGCAGACAGGAGAAGCTTATGTTGTGGGAGAGAATTGGCAAATGCACACAGGGAAAGGGAAAATGCAGGCCGAGAGAGAGCAAATCCAGCCAAAAGGAAGAAATGACAAAAGAAACAACAAAGCATGGAAAGCAACAAGGAAGTAAAAATATGTGACCGAAAAGGAAAAAGCCCATAGTAATTAAGAGGCGGGCAGAGTTTTTTCACTTACGTAGCCGAGGATTCTTCCGTAACCGAAGAAAATTGTTTCAGCACCAAGTATCCAGTGGGTAATGGGCACAAAAATGAACTACAGGTTCGAGTGAGCCTGAAACTCAAAAGGCCTGCCACTCTGCCATGCTCATCTGGGAGCAGGGTACAAGGCTAAAATGTAATGCCAAACTAGTTTATGTCCTCAAGATGTTGTATGCAAAGTTCCATCAAATTTGATTATTATTTGTAACCTAAAAAAGGTGAGAAAAATTGTCATTTATACAATCCCAACTCAACAACCAGAGAAGTTAAAAATTGCAAGTGTGCAAAAAAAAAAAAAAAATTGTAAGGGTGGGTTTCTCATTTGCACTCTATAACCCCATGCGATTGGATGAGGTCATGTTTCTCCTACCAGCTGAAATCTATACTCCAATCCATTTAGCTAAAGAAACAGCTCAATGTTGCGGGATTGCACGAAATGCATTATGCCCTCCGTCTCCTGATCAACCAGTCTATCATTAAAGTTTTTTTACCCAAGCGACTAAAACATTTACAGGCTGTGAATATTAGGGAGAGTTTGTTCAGGGAGAGTTTGGCAGTCAAACACATTTAAGCTTACTCAAATATGTGTGTTGATTAGATACTTAGAGTCCTGCAGAATGTGGATGCGTGAGTTTGAGTATACTGAGCTTTTGGGGCTATAAGCATGCACTGTGCCTACAAAAGTACTCCAGTGTGCCAACACATGAGCAGTATGATGCAGAGTATGTTTGAAAGCAATGCATTATGCACAGAAACTACCAAGATGATGGTGTTAAGTATATTGTGAGCATAGAGTGTTGGTACAGACTGCATAGGGGGTTTGAAACATGCATGTTAGTGTATATTGTGTTAACTGTACAAAGCGCATGTGTGCAGGATTTACCGTGTGCGTATAGTGCAAGTAGTGTGCATGTTATGTGTGTGGCATGAACAGTGTTTATGGTGTACTTGGTGAGTAGTGTGCACTTGTGATGTGCATAAAGTACATCGCAAGTACAGTGCACAGTCTGTACATTTGTGCAGCATGTATACATAGCTTGCGGCCTTATGCACAGTGTGCAGGCAGGCCACAGCATTACTCTAAGACATTGACTGGCCTAGCCGTCATCCAGTCTCTCCCAACCCACCAACAAAGCAGGACCACATTAGCAAGCTGCTGCACAGGGGCCACAAACAAGAGCCACAACTAGTAGCAAAGAAGACTGCTCTTTAAGGATCCTCAAACAGACAGGGTCCCACAGACAACCAAACCAAAAGGCAATACAGCGGGCAGATATGATCCAAAACAACAGTATAGAACACAGGAGACAACTGCAGCTTACTCTCCATTTGAAATCTGTCAGCGGGATAAAAAAAAGCTCAATCGACCCCTCCACAAATACCGTGCTCATTTGTAACTCCGTTACCGACCAGTTTTTTTGCCGTTTTCACCAAAAATAAGTCAAATAAACAAAATTAGCTATTTTGTTGTTTGAAGTACAAGGGAAGACCTACAGAAAGCTATTAAAATTGTAATTCTATCTTACTTAGTTCTGGAGCTATGTTACGAAATACACCAATTTTGTAACTCCTTCACTGCGAAACCTGGCCCATATGTAACCCAACTCAAAGCTCTTCCAATGTCACCCAACTCAAAACCTTCCACTATGACCCAAGACAAACTCTTCCACATAGAACCCAACAAAAACCCCTCCACACACAATCTAACTCTAATCCTGCCACTTGACCCTCCTGTAACTCCTCATGCAGCCTGAGCCACCAGCTCATTCCCTCCCAGATCTTGTGTCCATCCCCACCTCATGCTGACGCAGACCCAGTTTGACAGAGCAGTAAAGCAGGCAAAGACAGAACACATGCATTCGCAGTCTCCGCAACACCAGGATAATGGGATAAGCTCACCAAGTCGCCAGCCTTCCTGCACACTCCATCAGTTCAGAGACATGCTCAAGCTGTAGACCATCTGCCGAGCCACAGGCCACCCCACCAACAGTCACTGGTGATGGCCCAAGGTTCGAGGCCACCGAATAAATGAACCGGCATGTACAGCAGGGCTTGGCGACTGGCGAGCCTGTGCCTGGCGTGCATGGTGTGGAGATCCCCTAAAATTGCCCCCCCACCCCATCCCACTCCACACCTCGAAGCTAACAGAGAGCATTCCCATAATGCTGTCTCAACTGAGCCGGAACATGAAGGCAAGGCCACGGCAGTCAGGCTGTAGAAGCAGGGACCATCATGCACAGCCACATTCCACAGGAAGTGCGATTAGGAATCATCTCTAGGCTTTTGCTCTCTAATGCAAGCGGGGGATTTATATGGCCGGGCCTGAGTGAGGATAGAGGTCCCAGAGGAACGGCCTGGGCTGAGGGGGGTGTCACTCAGAGCAAAAGCATAGAGAGGCTCAGCTCTGGGGGGGGGGGGAAGCTGGGAGCTGGGAGTTTTTACCTGTGTTCCCCCTGAGCACAAATGGTCATAAAACACACATCCACCGATCTGAGCGCATGGAGGGACAGGAAGACACATTCAGAAACCAGCACAGAGACATGGGGGCCGAGAGAGAGAGCGAGAGAGAGAAAGGGGGGGAAGTGAGGAGAGGGAAAGATGGGGAGAGATAGGAAAGGAAAGGAAAGTGAGAGACAGAGGGAGAGAGAAAAAGGGATATAATGGGATGGGGAGTGAGAAAGAGGCACAAAGACGTGTACAGAGACAGATAAAAGGATGACAGACAGATAGACACAAAAGAATATGACGAACCAATCGAGAGCACAAGATGACGGGGTGCGGACTTAAAGAGACAGAGAGAGAGTGAGAGGGAAAGGGAGGAAGACAGAAAAATGGAGAGAATCCAAAGGAGCAGGGAGAAGAAACAAGAGGAATACAGACTCCAGCAGCATCATTTAGGCACACTCCTGATCAGGGGGTATGGACTGACAGACAGAGGGAGAGACACAGTCCGCCATATTGGGCCAGTGATCGGGACGTCCCATCACCCATTACCCACGCCCCCCTCCCCCAGCCAACTCCTGCCCCCGACAGTCAGGGTGGCTCGGGAGGGTGCGTGGTGGGGGGTGGGGGGGCTGAGGTCGAGGCCGGCTGGTACCACAGCAGAAGGAAAGGCGCAGCAGTAGCAGCTCCTGGGATGACACAGGGCTTTGAATTAGCCGCACGGCTAATGCGCTAATGCCCTGTAATCTCCATTAAGGAGCTAAGTGGGATTTACGCAACGAGGTGTGAATAAGTGCACAGAGAAAGTTAAAGCTGAGAGGTGAAGTCGATTAGCCCATTAAAACCCAAGGGAGAAGTTAAAAAAAATAAACTGCCGCCAAAAAAAAAAGGGGTCGAGTAGGATTCCCCAAAAGTCTCCAATACACACTTCTCTGTGAAGGACAGGACAGAAGGGGGGGGTATTTTGCCTGGAAGTGACTGCAGAGCTGGACAGTAAGATGGACAGTGCTGCAAGTGCCATGTTGGTTATAACTGTAATCACTTTATATGACCATACATGCTCATGTACACACAGCTCTGCCCGGAGAGCTCGTGCACCGTGTATGAGCCAATGGGACTGCAGCATCTCCAACATGGTTCTCCTGATGCAGGACTAGCATTAGTCTTCATAAATGATCAGTGGACAGGCAATCAAATGGATCCTTTTTAGGTTGTGCTTCACCGCCAGCCGCAATATTTGATGTTGGTGTTGCTTTCAGTCGGGCTGAGTGTGTCTGCGCGTGTGTGTGTGTGATCAAGTCACACAACAGTGAAACGACTATAAAACTACGGGGCGTCCCGGTGGCTCATCGGTCTAAATGCGCGTACCATAAAGGCTGTGTCCTTCCTGCAGTGACCTTGGTTCGATTCCAGCTCAGGTCATTTGCTGCATGTCTTCCCCCATTCTTCTCCCCAAACTTTCCTGTCTCTCTACACTGTACAACTGTCAAATAAAGGAGAAAGTTCCCAAAAAAATAATCTTTAAAAAAAAAAAAAAAACTACTATAAAAGCCATTCTAAGTATTTCTGCAGATGCTGACATGCATGCAAGTGTGTGTTTGAGGACAATTCTTACAAACACGATAGCATTGCAACCTTTCAATGTTGCGGTCACAAAACATTACAGGCGAGTAGTTGGCAGAAAAAGGACAAAAAGGACGGCTGAGTTCGAACATGGTGTGGTCCGGGTACGCACTCACTGAACGTGATACACTGAGGACTGTTACACTGAAAACAGTGCCAGCATTGCTGTCGCATCTGATGCCATCCCAGGGGGTCTCTAATTTCACTTCCAAGAATGGGCACTACCTAAATTGTACTGACACAGTGTGTGAGTCTTGTCTGTTGCATTACAGACAGTATCACAAGTATTTCAAAAAGCAGTGTACTTATACACAGTAGTAGAAGTTCCAGAAATTAACTGGCGACAACCAAAATAAAATATTTCTAAACAAAAACATAAAAAATAAAAAAACCAGCGGCGCCCTACTTTGGCAGTCAGGGTGGCAACTGCAGCGCTATTAATAAGAGCACCGAACGCGAATGGCAGCAGAAATAATTTATTGCTTCGAGGAGAAATGAGATGTCAGTGCTGGCTTGCGACAGCAGACAGTGTATGGAGGCCCCACAACTATGTGCTTTGTATACAGTCTGTCTGCTCTACACAGCCAATGTGAATGGTACTCTCTAGACAACCAATCTGTACTGTACGTTCTAGACAGGTACTCTGCACTGCATGGTCTAGATAGCTACTCAATTCAATACACTCTAGACAGTCATTCGGTACAGTACGCTCTATATTGCCACTCTATACGATGTGCTCTACTACAACCATTCCATAAGGTATGCTCTAGACAGCCCCTCCACATGGTGCGATCAAGACAACTATCCTGCACTATATGCTCAGACAACTACACTGTAAGGAACGCTCCAGACAGCTACTCCGTACAGCACGCTCTAGACAGCCACTCCGTAAAGTACACTCTAGCAACAACTTCAAATGGTACGCTCAAAACAACCATTCTAAATAGAACGTTCTAGACAGCTACTTTGCACTCAAAGCCACTCTGAACGGAATGTTCTAAACAGCCCCTCCGTATGGAACGCTCTAGACAGCCATTCTGTATGGAATGTTCTAGATAGCCACTCAACAGCCACTCAGGAATGGAATGCCACTCTACACAAGCACTTCATACGGTACACTCAAAACACCCATTTCATACGGTACACTCAAAACACCCATTTCATACGGTACACTCAAAACACCCACTTCATGCAATACAAACAAAACACCCAGTCCATTAAGTATGCTCTAGACAGCCACTCTAAATGGAACGCTCCAGACAGCCACGCTGCACAGTATCTTCTGGACAGCCACTCTGTATGGAACGCCCAAGAATAGCCATTCCATATGGAATGCTCTAGACAGCCACTCCATACGGATAGCTCTAGAGAGCCACTCCATATGGATAGCTCTAGATACCCACTCCGCACTGCACGCACTGTACACGCTCTACACGGGTCTCTGTACGGCAGGGGTGTTCAGCCTTATTCTGGTGAGCAGAGCCTCTAGAACACAGCGTTGACGTGACTTGCTGATGCAGCTAGAGTCTGATCCTCCCTGAATGACTAACTCCTTGCTTACAGTCTCAGTGAGAGAGAGAAGACCCCTCTTTAATTTGAATCAAAACATCCCCCCCATCTCTAAATGTGCATGTTTCCTTTGGAGGGAGGGAAAACCCCAGAGCATTCCAGGAATTAAAATGTACAGGAAATGAGTCATTTACAGGAGTCTCTCCCACTCATACACATACACACACACATAAACTTACATACAAACATAGATATAAATACACACACACAAAAACACACACACAAACAAACTTGACACACTCAAACATAAATGGGCCTGGTCAAGGGGAAGTGAACATTTGTCTGTCCGTTACCAAGTTTCTTTTGCATATTATGTATATTGTACACTATAGCAGATTAGGGAAATTATTAAGCAAGGCCAACTTACCGAATTGAAACAAAAAGATTCATCATCCTGCATACCATAAATGAAGTACATTGTTAAGTAACAGTGTCCGTCCGTTACTTCCCCTTGACCAGCCCCAAATCGGACACCCACACACACACCCGCCAGCGCACGTATACAAACACACAAACTTACACAGACACTTACACAACCGCTCTCACACATACATACATACATGCATAGGCACACGCGCGCACATGACCTGGCCTCATTATACATGCAGGTCATCTTAATGAGGAGATTTGTTTGCACTGTTGGCTCTGCGCTCTCAGATGTCAGACAGCTCAGCTACCCGTACGACACGGGACAGCAGTCACCTTCCAGCACAATGCTCTATTAATAGAGGGAAGGGAAAGGAACAGAGCTCTATCCCCAAAGAGCGAGCAGCACACATGGACCCAGGACAGGGGCGCATCCCCACGAGCGCTCCAGGAATTAAGAGGACGGCTGGCCCACCTTGTGCATGTAGCAGAGAGCCCGCATTTCAATGTCACTATACAAACAGGCCCCAGGACAGAAGCAAACCAGAACAAAACGGGACAGAAATTAGTTCATCTTTTCCTACTCAGATGTACGACTATGGCAAAAGGGTAAAAATAGCCAGAAGGTTACGACGGTCTTGTAGACCCCCAGTGACTAAAGCAGAGGATTAGTGGTTCATTAATTTTTCACAAGACTAACTGATGCTGGGACAGCTGACTCCAATTTATCAATCCAGAACAATCCATAATCCAGAGTGGAGTGATATTTTAGCCCAAAGGAATAATATTAAACTGATTCATTTTAACCATAGTTCATTAAAAGCATCAATTTGAGGCAATACGGTACATTTTACAGCAAATTGAAAGCATAAACATTCCTTGGTCAATGTAAATAACCGGGCCAGTCAATTACTAAAACACTGAGGGAAAAGTCTTCGACGAGAAACATTTGTCAGAAATGAGTTTTCAGGTATTTATAGATTGGAATGAAAATGATAAAACTGTCTTTACTCTGCAAAAGCAAATGTCGAGCAAAGTTCTCAAAAGGGGGAGAATGTATTTTTTATTTTATTTTTTTAAAGTCATTACTCAATGCACTAGTTACCCCACAGGTCTGCGCGCCCTGAAATACGGCCTCGCTATTAACAAAACGCCTCTTCGCAATCTGCAAGGCAAATGCTTAGTGATGTACTTCCTTCAGCTCATTGAGAAACTACCTGGGCGCATTGAAATCATGATCATCATTACAACATTGCACCAAGCCGGTGGATGTCTAGAACACGGCCCGGGTATTCTCTATGGACGATCACGACCATTGTCTGGCGCGACTGTAAAACTCAAGGGAAAGAGACTGCAGGCACCAATACACCAATTAATTAGCCATGAAAAACCGGGCTGGCCGAAAATGACTGCCGTCTAAGTGACAGTCGATACCCCGGCACGCTCCCTCCCCTATCCCCATCAAAAGACTGAGGGAAATATGACTCCTGTCCATAGGTAACCCAACAACAGGTGTCATTTACCCAGCGCACAGGTGACAGCTGTAAAACAACGTCTTCCGCACGCGTTCACTAGTCAGGTTCCCGAGCATCCAAGCTATCTGTCGATATAGACTTTTATATAACGAGCCAATTTACTGCAACGTTTCATCATGTTAATGAATTTATCCTCCCAAACCTACGTTGTAGGCACATTTTTGGGAATCTCGTCTCGACAACCCATTTTTCACGACAGACAATTAAAATGTCGTTATATTTAAGTCAACCTATCCATTCTTCCCTCGATAGCCATCATGACTAGTTTACTCAGTAACTTCAGCAGTGCAATCACCTCCGTAATAAACACAGCGGAGGAACGAAATGACTAAAGCTGCTTTGACGTCTTTGCATCGACTTTGAATGTAATCTGTAGTGCGAAAAATTCGTTTCGCGTCCAGTGTGAAAGCGGCTTTACAGGTGCGAAAACCAAAAATTATTTGGCACTAGTCTTATAAGCTTGCAGACACACCGAGACAGGATTGCCATTTGCCATTTTGGATGTCCTTACTTTGACGTTCAAGAGTATGTAGCCAGTTGAGGAATGTAACCGTTTATATTGTCAGCTAAGCTCTCCATCAAAACCGAGCGCGCAACAGAGGCCTTGAAACGGTGCCGCGAATCGCTCGCGGAGCGGACTGACGTCACCTCGAAATGCAGCAGAGGATAAATAGCTAGCTTGCTAGCTAGTCTGGAGAAGTTGCGTGCTTGACAAGTTGAACGCTGGCGCTGAGCACAAACACGCTGCTCACTACCTCACCTCCATAGCACAAGCGAGCTAACTGACAAGCTAGCCGACTTTCGGCATCCCCCAGTAATGAAGGATTGACGATGTTAGTTTAGGTTAAATGCTTAACTTCAAAAAAATAACCAAGCGAGTTAGCAAGCAAGCAAGCCGTAACAATTTAAGGCACCTTTTAGCTTGCTAGCACGCTAAATGACAAGTGACAGAATTCAGTTGACATCTTCAAAACAGTGTAATGTTCCACCCTTAAGCCGCTTTCACACTGGACGCGAAACGAATTTTTCGCACGACAGATTATATTCAAAGTCAATGCAAAGACGCGAATACACGCGTGTATTCGCGTCTTTGCATTGACTTTGAATGTAATCTGTCGTGCGAAAAATTCGTTTCGGGTCCGGTGTGAAAGCAGCTTTATTAGAGTCCAGAATGTTAGATAACGTACCTGTAATATGACAGCAGGCCATTGCTGAGGACGAACCATCGGCGCTGATACCCTTTCAGATAGTTTGTCCATTTAAATAACCAGCCTTTGTAAGTGTCCGACCCAGGAGCCGGGGCCCCGGCACTCGTAGATGCCGAGCCCTTTCCCTGGTCGCTCATCCTCCGGACCTCCGCAGGTTGAGGTTTGCAGGATAAACAGGGCACCGCGGTGAGAAACGACACTATCCTGCTGGAGCCACTACAGGGAGCGCCCGCTTTCCCCATACACCTACCGCCGATACGCTGGGGAAGCTCGGCGGGGGAGGGACCCGAAAAGAGAGAGAGAGATGAGGGAATACTAAACGCCCCCCTCACATGACGCTGGAAATGAGAGGAAGGACGAAAACCGTCCGATGCGAATGAGAAACGCAGTACGGTGTGACGTGGCAATCCAGAATTCCTGAAACATCGGGAAACACGTGACACTCCGCTGCTCCGCACCGCACGAGCTGGACCCGCGCCTGCCACAAGTGTTTTGTCGCCGAGCCTCTTTGTCAGAGTCGCGGCCGAACATATGTTCTGCACATTTGCAAATCTGAGTGTACTGGGATGAGTTCCCAGTACAATGCGAAGAGCGGTGCACACCCATCTGGATTACTGAGATATTAACAACAGCTGGACTACGCAGCTAGAAATAGCTTTGTCAACTTGAAACGTTTCTGAATGTAAAGGTAACACGGGTAATAAATTAGACGGTACACAAATCTTTGAAGAGCGCAAGACGCCTCGTCTGTTGCAAATAGCCTCTCACTGTCAACAAAATGCATTATCAGTAATGGGAAAAAAATATCATCAGCAATGAAAAGGAGCTTACTTACAATTTACTTTTTCGAATGAACTGGCATTAACTCCTTTCTGAATAATATGTCATAAACGATGAAATACGGGCCGAAAAAAATGTCCTTCCACGATGGGCGGTTTTGGTTTACTCGTGGCCTATTTCATGGGTGTGACGAAAATGGCAATGCCCATGATTTAGGCATCATTTCTAAATGTGAGAGACATGCGTGTTCTGCGGTAGATGTTAGATCAAATGTTTGAAGTTAAGACACAATGACAGACTTAGCAGGTGTGTTACCATCGGAGAGTTGCATACATGCCAACTCTACCGCTTCCGGGGCGTCTCATTCTGAAAAAAAACACCCCAAAAGCGGTAGAGTTGGCATGTATGAGGTTGCTTTGTTCAGATCACATGCTGCGATGCTCATGTTCGATCGCTGGGCGGCAACCGAGCGTTTCAGCAATGGCCCATTACAACCAACTGTGGGTTACCTCAAGCATCAGACGAGCTAATATTCCATTATTTCGTTGCAAAACAACTGAAGGAGGAACTTGGTTAAATTGCACAGGATACTTATGCATTCCATGCAACGCGCTTGACGTGGATGATGAGCCCACACCGCTGTACGATATACCGATGGGTACTGCATGAAAATCACCTCAAATAAAATAGAACGGGGCATTTTAATTATTTTTCACTGCATCAATTTAATTTTTTTTCTAAGTAAACATTTATCTCAACTTTGCCTTTGCAAAGTATTTAAAAAAAAAGTCGAGACGGTAAAATATGAACCATTTTGTAATATTGCCATTCCTTTTTACAACACTTAAATGTTTAGGGACTGAAGACATTAAGAGTTTCAGGTCTGATATCGTCTCCGTCTTCCTTCAAACAAGTCTTAAGGTGTGCAACAGTGCTGGGTTTTTGTTATCACATTTTGTGTTTCAACATGCACCTCATGCTCTTCATTAGGGACAAGATGGGACAGCAGGAAGGCTAGTCCAGCATCCACATCCTCTTCTTAGGCAGCCATGCCTTTGAGACGTGTCCAGGATGCGGTTTCGTGTTGCCTTGTTGAAATTAGCAAGGGCGTCCCTGGAAAAGATGTCATCTTGAAGGAAGCATATTTTGCTCAAATCTCAGTGTACTTTTCAACTCTGACAAACCGGGGCGTGGCCACGCCTTTCGACCACGTTAACACCTCTGCAATAGCCGATTATCCTTCCCCTCGCTCTCAGTGCAGAGCGGAATTTCAGCACCCGGCACAGCGGCCAGAGAGTGCTGCACTCCCTAGACTTGCAGGACCCTGGACAGTTCCCACCAGCTGCGAGTCATAAGGCTAAGCGGGCCTGGGAGAAAAAGGCACAAGGTAACACAGTTGCACCTCATGTTAATTAGAGCCCACCGCAACTTAAAAGAGGGAATCAGGCAGTTGTGGGGAGGCCAGTGAGGAGCCCGAATGTAAGACGCTTGTCTACCCATTCTCTTTTCTGTTCTTTAAGAGTTCGATGGTGGAGAGCCTGGGTGTTCGAGAAGGGAGCCGCTATGCCAAAGCCAGCCCACTCCCTGAAATAACAGACAACGACAGCTCTATATAACATTGATTTAAAGTGCTCAACTTTATTCGGGCCTGTTATGTTCTTGTTCTGTCTTGTGTCCCTTTAGTTTTGCTTTAGTGTTGCCTTGTGTCTGTTTCGAGATCCTGTCCCGCACTGCCAATGGAATCCTCCTCATGTCTGCGTTCCAGTCCACATTTTGTTTTCTTGAGTGCATGCGCTGCTGCTTTGCTATTGGCTGGCTGTGGTATTTCCATTTTTCTTCAGCGCTGTTCTGGTTTCAGGCCTTTCTAAGCTTAATGTCAATTAACTGTTTTTAGTTACTAACAGCTACTAACATTCACAGGTGTTTTTCTTAGACAGGCACTTTTCTAATATTACTAATTTAGGTAGGGTGTTAATTGTCATGATTTCCCGCTTCAACATTATTTCAGATCTTGCTTTACTTGGCTGCATAACTTTTTTCATGTTTCCTTCAATCAGCATACTTCATTGGTACTTAGCTGAGCACGCCCATTTTCTTAATGTCATTAAGCCTTGTCCAATGTCTCATGCTCATGCTTTGTTCCCTCCCTGTTCTGCTCAGGTGTTCCTCGTTCTCTCATCAGCCCTGTACCTTCTTATTCTGCGGAGACAGTTCAGTTGGCAGTCGGTCCGTTGGTTCTATGCCCGTTCTCATGCCCCGTGTTTCATGCGCTTGATCATATCACATATATACTACCCTATTTGTTTCAGCTGTGTGTGCGTGCCTTTGTGCCCTCCTTAATCCAGCAGTTTTTTTCAGTTTGGACTCTTCAGCTTTTCAAGTGGAGGTTTTTTGTTGGCCTTGTGCCTTCCTTTTCCCCTGCATTGTTTCTGTTCATTTGTGAAGTTTCTGTTGGCCCACGTGCCGTATTTGTTTGGAATCTTTTGTTCAATAAAAATCATTCTTTGGATTCACCACTCCCTTCTGGTGTCCTTCCGTGAACGTAACAGGGCCTTTTCTGTTTTGTTGCATGAATATTATTAAAATTACAGCCCCATGGGCCGGTTTTGACTCAACCTCCCGCCTAGTCTGAGCCTTGTTTTCTACACAACAACTTTTATGCCTTCACAGAAGTGCACGTTACCCTTGCCAAGGGCACTGACATAACCTCATACCATGACATGTCATGGCTTTTGGATTTGTTGCTGGTCTTGGTGGTCGTTTTATTTAGGCTAAAGCACACAATGTCCATTTCTTCCAAAAAAAAAAAAAGACCTGAAATATTAATTTGTCTGACCACAATACACATTTCTACTGTGTGATGATCATTTGCAGATGCTACTGACCCCAAAGCAGTCAAGTGTGCTTTTAGACACCATTAACATGAGGCTTGCTTTTGGCACAGGTTTTTACCAGGCATTTGTAGATGTAAATACGTATTGTAGTACTTACCAAGGTAACCCTAAGCCCATGTGACTATAGCACTTATAAATAAATGAGGGCTCTTGATGCAGCGCCATCTGATTGTTTGGAGATCACAGGAATTCATCCCTGTTGTCCCTGACCTTTACACACAGAAATTCCTCCGGATTTGTTAAATCTTTTAATTATGTTATTCAATGTAGATGGTGAAATATCTTCACCCATTCCCATCTTTCTTTTAGGAGCATTGTTTTTAAACCTTTCAATGATTTTATCACAAATTTGTGGGAAAATGAGAAAATTTGGCCCATCCATGGGTCAGAAGGACTAGGCCTTTCCTAAATGCTGCTTTTTAAGCAAAACTGTGATTACAATCACCTGCTGACATTAGCAGTTTTGAATTAATTCTTTTTTTTTTTTTTACCTCATTATCAATCCTAAATTGCCCACATCCCAACTTTTTTTGGAATGCATTGCAGGACTGAATGGCAGAAATTAATGAATATTTGCAAACTAACTAAATAAATAAAGTTGACCAGACATAATGTAAAAATTTTGCTTCATACTGTCTGTAATGAAATGCCGGTCAAAGTAAATTTAGACATCATTGCTCTCTGTTTTTATGTGCATTTTCCATGCGGTCACAACTCTTTCTCAGTTGAGGTTGTATAGCCTTTGTTGCAGGTACATTTATGGGAGTAACTGCTTCTGGTGCCTGAGCACCTATCGCCCCCCCGCTCAAAGTGCTGAGAGTGCCTCTTTGTTTTCATGAAGCAGTAGCTTTATGTTTACGTATAGCATATGCTGTCATACTGTGAATTTTTAATATTTCATGGGCTTAGTGTTTTTGATTGTCTTTATCAACGCCAGAAACCTACAGACTCAGATACAAGTTTGTCAAATAAAGCTGCTTTATTCAAACCTTGAGAACTTCAGTCCTATTTAAAATCCTGGAAGTGATCCCGAGGTTTACGACAATCCCAAATATGTCCTGTTGAGTTGCAGGAAAATGTGTGTAAATGACGCACAAGATCTAGGTATTTTCCATTTGAAGAAATGTTGTCACCGTAAAAAAAAAAAAAAAAAAAAAAAAAAAGGCATCCTGGGTTAGAATATTTATCTCGATATGATTTTGATGCAGGTGTAGTTAAGCCTTACATCCAGTTGATATAGAATATGTATTTGACATTGTCCTGCAGTATGAAAAAAAAGTTTTTTTAATGTTGAATTTGTTGAGGGGAAAACCGAAGTGGAAATGTTTGAGTTTTCAGGATTAATTGTAATGAAGTGATGCTATTTTAACTGTGTATTGCGCATTCACTTGCTACCTGTTCCCGGCATGAAGGTCTCTTTGTTACCATTATTTAACCACGGAGGTTCCACTGAGAACATGTTTCTCTTCTTCAAGGATTCCCTGGGAGAAATTCCTGATTTAGTAGACGCAAGAAGTGTAGAGTGAAACAGGGATAAAGCCCCCTGCGCAACTTGGGGTTTTAGGGCCTTGCTCAAGGGCCCAACAGCAGAGTTTTTCCAGTTCCATCTGTTCATATGAAGTCAGAATTTCAAGCCCCACCAGAGGCTTGAACCAGCAGCTCTTCAGCTCTTCAATTACTAGTCAAGGTAATCGACCACAAGACTGCTGTGCCAAAAACTCACTGTTGAAAAAGATTTTTGCACAGATTTTAATGTGCAGATTTGTTTTATTCACTCAATTTACATTAACCAATAACAAATATTGAATATGTTAACTACCTGAATTCTCTTTCTCATTATGTAATGAAATAGAAAGCAAAATGCCATAAATCCTTGTTATTCTTTGTAGAATCATGAAATAAACAGGACCGCTCAGAGAGTGTGTACCTAAGGCAAAACAGTCCCCCCACATGTCTGAGACACATACAAGTAGCGTTATTAGGTGCCACCACACAAGTAGATGAAAAATTCCTGGATCCAGAATTTGTCCCGGATCACTCTCAAAAAGAAATCACTTCTCAAATGGACCAAAAAACTCCTCTTGTAAACATTTCATAAAAATCTATCCATAACTTTCCCCGCAATGTGGCCAACAAATAGGCAAACGAACAAATGAAAGGTCGTTCTTAAAATGACGACTTGCCAAAATCAAAATTTAAAAAGGTGAAAAGATATATCATATTGTCTAAAGAACAGAGTCACAAAAATTAATTTTGGCTAAAATCGAAAAAAATTATGTCACATAGTGACGTCATTTTCACGCACTTACGTCAAGAGTGACTTCATTGCGACCCCTAACCACTAGAACCGCATTCCATTGACGAAAAGAATGGCCTTAGTTTCAAGTCTCTAGCTTAATTAGAAACAAAGTTTTGGATCAAAATGTGTACTCTACCTCTTGTGTGACCTTGACCTTGACCTTTGGCATAGAAACTTAAAAAAAATGTGGCGAGTAACCTATGCTAGCATGTCTCAATGTTTTGATAAGGTGCAGGATAAATGGCAAAAGGGTGTGTGACAAACAAACTGACAGACAAACAGACGTCAAATGCAACCGGCTGATATACTTGCGAAATTGTACGATTTTTGCAAGTAACAAACAACAAACAATGAAAAACAATAAACAAACAAACATACCTCCAAACTGACGGGAAAATATAACCTCCTTGGCAGAGGTAATAAATACAAGGCAGTGCACAGTTACTTTTGTTAAGTTCCACAATTTATTCAATCTTCCAGCTATCAAACTAAAACACTGGCAACGATTCAACACAAAATAAAGAAAAATACAACAACATGAGTGTACCAATATTCTCAGATTTAGAAAAGAGTAGCCCTTTGAGTTATAATATTGACAAAAAAACCCATCCCCCACACCCACCCTCTAGTAAGTACAAACAGACTGATAACAATATTCAACAAACAGTCATTGTGCATGTCGCAGTCATTCCACAAACTATACAGGCTCTGACACTCAACATCCATGCTTTCAAGTCACAGCTCTCAAATACAGTGTAAATGCTACAGTCACATACTTAATTTATGTGCTACAAAAAAGTTATTCCACAGCAAATCATTTTTTGTGGATGCGTTATAAAATAGCTTAAGATGTCATGCAAAATCCTTGAATTGATATGTGACATTGACATATTCCAGTATCACCCAGCAAAGAAAAACGGCACATCAGATCCGGGGATTTATTCAAAAATATTTCCTACCCGGAGGTTGCTCGATTTTTTTTTTTTTAATCTGATGCCCCTCTGGAAGGACATTTTAACTGACTATTGCTGCAGTCCCCTGGAAAGAGACACAAAACAGCGTTCCTGTGGTTAGTAAACCTGCACAAGAGCGCCATCTTGTGATTAATAGAGAAGTATTTATGTTTTTTTTTTTTTGATTCGCTCAGCTCTTTTAAAGCTGCTGCTACTGCGTGAATAGTTGACGTCGGTTGACGCTTCTGCTCGGTGGTGCTATCCGACCACAACCCCTAAATATAGTTATTTTAACAAACAATGAGGCATGCAGATCAACACTTATCACTGTTACCCACTGATCCTCTCATTCCCTGCTTTATACGCACAGTTTGGGACATTTTTAGGCAGAAAGAAGGACGCGGTCTTTCGGACATCCTCTCTCTCTAATATCTTTAAAGCATATTTCTGTCTTTATGACATTACAAAAGACCTCGCTGGTTCACAGGTGCAGAGATATGGAGTATTTTTGGCACAAAGTTTGTGTGCCGTGCCCGTGAATATTATCCAATATATCATGCAGCGCGTGCAGTGTGCCTGAGCGTGTGTATCTCTTTGCAAGGGGGATATTTCCTTGCTGATTATTACATTATCATCCCTTCATAGATAGAATTTGTCCGTCTCTATGATATGTGTCAGATACTGAGGTTATATACAAAAGGAAACTTAAAGGAACCAAAGAGTGTAATTAGCAGGTCCCATTGCATCCATCCTTACACTGGCCTCGTCCTACATATCCCGCCACTAGAGGGCGTTCACGCCCACACTACTGGGCAAAAAGCACATCCCCATTCGCCGTTAATTGTCAGTTTCATAAATAGCTGGTTGACTGTACAAAGCAAAACTCAGAACAGCCGTTTTAATTTTTGTCCATGTCCGAGATTTGGAGGGAGTCCGGGTTTTACACAGTGCACTTATCTGGCGAGTTCAGTAATCTGTCTTTTTGGAGCAATAATGTTTCCAAAAGCAGGATTCCTGAGTAAACCAGGAAGGGCCCCAATTAATCTAGAACCCTTGTAAAACTGGAGCACAGATTGAATTAAAAGCAGCTGGACTGGGTATCGTGCTTTGTAAATACCACCACAGGAGGTCAGCTAATTTTCTGAACAACTCCCTTCTCCTCTCTCCCAAAGCACTCCAGTACCAACCAATATCTTCCATGTCCTTTCTGATCAGCATCGAGCATCTGAGTCCCTCATCTGCATTCCTCTGACAATGTTGCAAAGGGCTTGTTTGACTGCAAATGGAAGACGTTCTACATTGTTATTTTTATGATTATGGTAGCTCCCTTCTCCCTGTCCCAGTGGTTAGTGCCATATTGATTTCTTTCCCAGGAAACATGGTTCGATTGACTGAGAACAAGTTGATGAGAGAGGCGTGTAAAATTGCTAGTTGTGATGGAGGTGATGAAACATCGTCCCATCGGAGAGCCCAGCGTGATGATGTGCTGCAGATGCCAGGCCGCGGCTCGCAGATGATGCTAAAAAGCAATTAGCGCTAATAACGGCAATCATGGGAGAAAATAAAAATGACACTCACTGCGGTTCATAAACATTGCATGCAGCATACAAGCCCTACAGCCCTGGGCTCTGTTTCAGAGAGCAGGATCATTGAGTTGGCAGGATAACACCACACATCCATCCATTACATAACCCGCCTTTTCCTCGTCTGCATTGCCGGTATAGCAGCCCAGATTAACCCCCCGCCAGAATATACCCGGGTGTAATCTGGCCTTGGCCAAAATATACCCCGGGGTATTAAATGGCCTAGCCTGGTTTACACCCCAGGGTCTGTTTTGGCCTAGGCCACACTAAACTCCCCATCACATATTTATACTGCATCTGTCAATATTTTGTGACTAAATGTGGGGGGTATAATCTGGTTTGAGGAGGTATACACTGGGCTGGCCCAGATTATACCCTGAGATATAAAGCAGGCTAGCCCACTTTAACCCTGGGTATACTCTGGGCTGGGAGAATATTTTGGGCTGTTTCACAACAACGCACCCTGGACAGTTTACCAATTCATCACAGGGCACACACTATTCACTCACAGACTGGCATGTATGAGCAGTTTAGACTCTCCAATTAAGCTCTGACATGCATGTCTTAGACTGATAACATAAACCCCCAGATGAAGTCTATGTGAATATTTAAACTCCACAGAGAAAGGCCTCGCAGCCTTTGCCTGAAACACGAGGATTCATAAAGCTGACCAAAAATCCAGATGTAGACACAAATACAGCTTCACCATCACAACAAAATATTGTTTGTGGCAGGTATACCCAGCGTGCAACCTGGGGACCCCACACCACTGATCCTCCCTTAACGTGTCTCCTGATTCAAACAAATGAGGAATTGAAAGGGCCTGTAAAGTTTCTGTTCTCACCTCACTAGTCAAAATCAATATCTAGTTTGGAAACAAAAGAAATCACAACAAAAAGGTGAGGCAAGTTAATTGTTAGTTTCTGTTCTCACCTCACTAGTCAAAATCAATATCCAGTTTGGAAACAAGAAATAAGGTGAGGCAAGTTAATTGCACAAGCGGCCGCTCTAAGTGGACAAGTAAAGCGCTTAATGAACCGCTCCGATTGGATGATGAGGTGCTGAATGACAATGCAAATCCAGCACACTCTGCGACCCCCCAGCACCTGACCTGGGGAGCCCAGTTCAATAAAGAATAAATAAATAAATACAGCCCTGTTTCCAAAAAAGTTGGGTCACTGTGTAAAATGTAAGTAATAGCAGAATGCAATGATTTGCAAATCAGTAAAAGCCTTCATTTAATTTAAAATAGTACCAAGGCAACTATTCAGATGTTACAATGGATAAAGTGTATTTTTTTAAATATTTGCTCATTTTGAACTTGATGCCTCAGATTTCAGAGGACCCTATTAATGCTGTCTGATATATACAGGTTTTGGAGCAACATATACTGCCAACTAGATGTGTTTTATAGGGAAGACCTTGCTTATTTCAGCAAGACAATTCCAAACACCATATTCTGCACAAATTACAACAACATAAAAGAATATAGCCGCAAGCGGCAATTCCGGGGTTCAAGCTAAGAAAGACCATTAGTAGTAGCAGTCAACAGCTTTAACAGCTTAATTAAAAACCTCTTTCAGAGCATGTTGCAGGTATTTGGACATATCCTGCAAGTTTTGTGGTGATAGGACAAACAATTTCTGATTTATAATCTGATTTGTGTAATACCACGCCCCTTTTTTGCATTTGTGGCGCCCCCTAGTGGTCGATTTGATTGAAACTTTCAGGCTATGTTTCAGGTTCTTATGTGGACATATCCTTTGAGTTTTGTAATGATTGGGAAAACAATTTATGATTTATAGTCTGATTTGTGTTATACCACGCTGCTTTGTTTTGCATTTATAGCACCCCTATCAGTCAATTTGGATGATATTTTCAGGGTATGTTCCAGGTACTTACAGGAATATATCCATTGAGTTTTATGGCTATAGGACAAACAATTGCGGATTTATAGTCTGATTTGTGTCATACCATGCCCATTTTTTGCATTTATAGCGCCCTCTATCTAGCAATTTGCATGAAACTGTCAAGTTATGTTCCTGGTACTTATATGGATATATCCTGCGAGTTCTGTGATGATTGGCCGAATGGTTGTTGACTTTTGTCCATTTATGTGCTAAGCCATGCCCCTGCTGAAGTACATTGGTCAATATCCTGGAAATAAAATAAAATTTCAACAAACCTTATGCAATTTTTTGATAAGCTTGGTCCAATGATGATCCACAGTGAATTTCGAAGGAGTCAGACCTACAGCCTAGGAGATCTCAAAAATGTGTTTTTCAAAAAAATTCAAAATGGCGGAAAATCCAATATGGCAGATCTTAGGGGTCCTTTGGGAAAGTTGTAAAGTTTGGACCAAGGAATGTCTACACCAAGTTTCGTGTAAATCAAACTTACAGCGTTGGAGTTATGACCTTTAAAGTGAAAAACTGTTTTTCTTGAATTATAGCGCCCCATCAGGCCGATTGAGTTAAAAATGCCTTGGGCAGCATTTACACACAACTTCCAACCAATGTGCGAAATTTCAGGTCTCTACCATTTACCATCTCAGGGGAATTTGCAAAAACATTTCTGAAGAAGAAAATAAATAATAATAATAATAAATATAATAATAAATATAGCGGCAATTCCGGGCTTCAAGCCAAGAAAGACCATTTGTAGTTGAAAGCTTTAACAGCTTAATTAACAAGTGTTGCCACTAAACATGGCCATGTCCCCCGCCAGGTGACGAAAATCGACTGGGGTTGGCGTATCACACAAATACACATTGAAGCCACAGATGAATAAAATCGGTCAAAGCGTTCTTGAGATTTTGCGTTCACAACAAACAGGACGTGATGGACGGACGGCCGGACGGATGGACTGACAGAGCTGAATACTATGTCCCCCGGCCCTAATACACCTTGACACCAAAGATGAATGGAATTGGTCAAACCGTTCTTGAGATATCATGTTGACAAGGTATTTGTAAGTGGTCAAATGGTCGTAATGACCTTGAGAATAATGGAAAGGTCACATAAATCGAGTGGGCTGTGAGCACTCCCCTAATACACATTGACACCAAAGATGAATGGAATCGGTCAAACCGTTCTTGAGATATCGCGTTCACAACAAATGAGACATGACGGACGGACGGACGGAGCTGAATACTATGTCCCCCGCCCCTAATACACCTTGAGACCAAAGACGAATGGAAGCAGTCAAACCGTTCTTGAGATATCACGTTCACAACAAACGGGACGGGACGGACGGACGGACGGCTGGACAGACGAATGGAGCTGAATACTATGTCCCCTGTCCCTAATACACCTTGACACCAAAGATGAATGGAATCGGTCAAACCATTCTTGAGATATCACGTTGACAAGGAATTTGTAAGTGGTCAAATGGTCTTAATGACCTTGAGAATAATGCCAAGGTCACGGAAATCTACTGGGGTGGGCGTATCACACCAATATACCTTAACACCAAAGATGAATGGAATCAGTCAAACTGTTCTTGAGATATCGCGTTCAGAACAAACGGGACATGACGGACGGCCGGACGAAGCTGAATACTATGTCCCCCGCTCTGCTCGCTACCGCGGCGGCTGGGGACAAAAACCACTTTAAGAGTGTGTTGCAGGTTTTTATGTGGACCTATTTTGCCAGTGTAATGATTGGACCAACAACTTACGATGTATAGTCTGATTTGTGTTATGTTAGGCTATTTTGGGCATTTGTGGCGCCCCCTACAGGTTGATTTGATGGAAACTTTCAGGCTATGTTTCAGGTACTTATGTGGACATATCCTGTGAGTTTTGTAATGATTGGGAAAACTGTTTATGGTTTATAGTCTGATTTGTGTTGTACCACCCTGCTTTGTTTTGCATTTACAGCACCCGTATCGGTCAATTTGAATGAAATTTTCAGGGTATGTTTCAGGTACTTATATGAATATATCCTGTGAGTTTTATGGCTATAGGACAAACAATTGCTGATTTATAGTCTGATTTGTGTCATGCCATGCCCATTATTTGCATTTATAGCGCCCCTTTGGGCCAATTTGCATAGAACTATCAAGATATGTTCGTGGTATTTATATGGACATATCCTGTGAGTTCTGTGATGATTGGCCAAATGGTTGTTGAATTTTGTCCATTCATGTTCTAAGCCACGCCCCTGCTGAAGTTCATTGGTCAATATCTTGGAAACAAAATGAGATTTCAACAAGCCTCTTGGATAAGCTTGGTCCAATGATGATCCACAGCGAATTTCAAAGGAATCGGACCTACGGCCTAGGAGGAGATGTCAAAAATGTGTTTTTCAAAAAGTTCAAAATTCCAGCAAATCAAATATGGCGGACCTTAGAGGTCTTTTGGTAAAGTTCTAGAGTTTGGACCAAAAAATATCTGTACCAAGTTTCGTGTAAATTGGACTTACAGCGTAGGAGTTATGACCTTTAAAGTGAAAAACTGTTTTTCTTGAATTATAGCGCTATTATCAGGCCGATTGAGTTAAAAATGCCTTGGGCAGCATTTAAACACAACTTCCAACCAGTCTGTAACATTTCAGGTCTCTACCATTTACCGTCTCACGGGAATTTGCAAAAACATTTCTGAAGAAGAAAAGAAATAATAATAATAATAATAATAATAATAAACCAGCACAAAAACAATAGGGTTTCAGCCCTACGGGCTTGAACCCCTAATAATAATAATAATAAACCAGCACAAAAACAATAGGGTTTCTGCCCTACGGGCTTGAACCCCTAATAATAATAATAATAATCAACCAGCACAAAAACAATGGGTTTCTGCCTTACAGGCTTGAACCCCTAATTACTAAACTGGCCTGCCTGCAGTCCAGACCTGTCTGCCACTGAAAATATTTGGTGCATTATGAAATGAAAAATGAAAAAATAAAAAATATGACAAAGGAGGCTGTCGTTGAGCAACTGAAATACCACATCAAGTAAGAATGGAAAACATTTTCCTTTCCAAACCACAGCTATTTGAACCCTCGTCCTGCCAGTCGCCGATATATAGAGGACCAACACTTGTTTCCTAGTGTGCCGGTCGTCGATATATAGTTCCCTGGTAGCTGTTTCCCTGTATGCCAGCCCTCGATAAGCATTAGCCTACAGGCAGGGCCAGGGTTCACATCTGATATGTTGTCTTTGTACTATTTTTAATCAAATATAGATTTTTAAGTGATTTGCTCATCACTGTAATCTGTTTTTATTTACATTTTATACAACGTCCAAACTTTTACGGAAAAAAAGGTTGTAAAAAGAAGAAGAGGCCTCTGGGTGTTTTCCAGCGTTTGGAGAAGAGGGTGCCCCCCTGACTGCGTTTGTGTGTGGGGGTCACATGACTGAGCAACGGTTGCGCTGTAGTGCCCCCTGCAGGCGGATGGAGGTGTGATTCTGGCGCAGGCCTCGAGACACGGCGATGCCGAGCAGCTCCTTGAAGAGCAGGGTGACGTGCCAGTTGAACTTGGCTGAGCACTCGACGTAGCCGCACTTCCAGGTCTTCTTCACCAACACGGAGACGGCACGGCGCGGCGTAAAGCGCTGCCTCTGGAGATCCCGCTTACTGCCCACCACCAGGATAGGCACCTCATGACTACTGCCCTCCCTATGTGAGAGAGAGAGAGAGAGAGAGGGGGGAGAGAGGACAGAAAGAGGAAGAGAGAGAATGAGAGGGAGGTGTGAGACAGTGAGAAAGAGAAAGTGAGAGAGCAAAAGAGAAAGAGGAGTAGAAGAGGACAGAGAGAACTTGCTGTTATCAGGAGAGATAGCCTGTCACATAACCCAAACCCTTTCAGAGCCCCACCGACACAAAAATATAACTGCGCAAGAAATGCAACTACATTCCTCCTGAGTGTGCTATGAGATGAAATTACCTTTCATCAGGCAACATTTTCCCATTCATACAAAAACACAAAGACTCCAGCAGATCGTCATTTAAAGTGAAGGAGACAAACTGCTCGATAAGGACGGCATCATTAGTCTGGGCTTTATTACTCAGTCTCGAAACCAATCTCTTCCAGCACAGAGGGGAAAATGTGAACTAAATATGTAATATCAACCTCACGGGGGAACAATATGAATTAAATTCAATTTTTTTAAATTCATTAAGACTGTGAGAGGTGAGGAACGCACAACCTCCTCACTATGGCAGAACTATACCCGACTCCGTCACGACAGTCACGCTAAAGTATCTCATTTATTTCCAGTTTAAAAATGAAGTGTGATACAGTTCCATCCATTCTCTATACCGCTCCTTCCTCATTAGGGTCATGGAGGAGCTGGGGCCTATCCCAGCTGACTCTGGGCGAAAGGCTGAAGAGCTTGTCAATCCATCACAGAGCGCAGACGCCATTCACTCACACCTATGGGCAATTTTGGTGTCTCCAATTAGCCTGAAGTGCATGTCTTTGGCCTGTGGCAGGGAACTCACTCGAACACGCGGAGAACATGTAAACTCCACACAGAAAGTCCCAGGCTGGATTCGAACCCACAACCTTCTTGTGAAGTTTCCTATGGTTAACTGGTCCCAGGTTAGGGGCCAGAGAAAATGCAATTCGCTAGACTCCTATGATACGGCCCTTGAAAGTTGCAAGAACCTTGCCCGTTATAAACACACCAGGTGCCAGGCTGGGAAGGGAGCTAGTAGATGAGCGTCCGGTGGCTAAGTTTTTATTGAAACCCGGCCAGGCTTATTCCAAAAAGACTACGGGGAGCTACCTCTTTGTGGACCCGCCACTAAGAGAAGAGAGAGAAGAGGTTGGGTGCACTGTGGACTGGTTAGCACTAAGGGCAGAGACCCAGGCGTTTTGGGCCCCGGTTATGGCAACTGGCTCTTGGGACATGGATTGTCACCACACTGGTGGGGAAGGAGCCAAAGCCTGTGCAAGAGACGAGGCAGTATCAGCTAGATATAGTTGGATTCACCTCTACGCATACCTCTGGCACTGGAGCCAAACTCCTCGATAGGGATTGGACTCTCGTTTTCTGGAGTTGCCCAAGGTGAGAGGCTGTCGGCAGTTGTGGGGATACTTAAGTCTCCTTGGCTGAGTGCTGCGGTGTTGGAGTTCACCCCGGTGAATGAGAGGGTCCCCACAATGCTCTTGTGGGTTGCGGAGGGGAATGCTCTGACTGCTGTTTATGCTTACACACTCAGCAGAAAGTTTAGAGTATCCAGCCTTCTTGGAGTTCGTGGGCGGGGTCCTGGAGAAGGCTCCAGCTGGGGATTCCATAGTTTTGGTCTGAGACTTCAATGTGGGCAATGACGGAAACACTTGGTGGGGAGTTATTGCTTAGAATCGCAACTTGATCTGAACAACAGCAGTGTTTTGTTACTGGATTTCTGTGCTAGTCATGGATTAGCTATGAAAAACACCATGTTTGAGCATAAGGGTGTTCATGAGCATATGTAGTGCCAGAGCACTCTTAGCCAAAAGGTTGATGATTGATTTTCTAATTGTGTCATCAAATCTACAGCTGCATGTCTTGGACACTTGGATGAAGAGAGAGGCAGAGCTGTCAATTGATCACAACCTGGTAAAGCACTGAATCAGATGCCAGGGAAGACTGCTGGGCAGACTTGGTGAACCTAAACATGTTGTGACGATTGATGAGACGTTTGGCAGAGGATCCAGTCCAAAGGATTTTCAACTAACACTCCTAGCAGAGCTTTTCCTGTGTCCCATGGGAGGCTGGGGACATGGAGTCTGAGTGGACCCTGTTCAAAGTCTCAATTGTAGAAGCAGCCGCCTTGAGATGTGGCCTGAGGTCTGCTGGTGCCAGTTGTGGCACTAATTTAAGGACTCGTTAGTGGACACCAGTAGTGAGGGAGGCTGTCATGGGGAACAAGATGGCTTTTTAGGCTTGGTTAGCACAGCGGACTCCTGACTCAGCAGGCAGGTATTAGCAGGCCAGATAGACTGCAGCTGCAGTGGTCACTGAAGCAAAAACTTGGGCTTAGGAGAAGTTCGGGGAGGCTGTGGAGAAGGACTTTTGGGTGACCTCAAAATCGTTCAGATAAACCATCATACGACTCAGGAAGGGGAGGCAGGGCTTCCAATGTCCTCGACTGGGGATATTGTTTAGCAGTGGAAGGAGCACTTTAAAGAACTCATGAATGTGGCAGATATGCCTGCCGTTGAGGAGGCAGGGACGGAGGACTCGGGTGAGTCTTTGCCTGTCTTCCTAGTGGAAGTCACTGAGGTGGTTGAAAACCTCCGCAGTGGTAAGTCACCGGACAAGATTTGTGCTGAGATGCTGAGGGCTATGGATGTTGTTGGGCTGTCATGGTTGCCACTCCTGTTTAACATTGTGTGGATGTTGGGCACAGCGCCTTTAGAATGGCAGACCGAGGTGGTGGTTCCCATTTTTCAAAAAGGAGGAGCAGACGGTGTGCTTCTATTATAGGGAGATTACACTGCTCAGCGTTCCAAGGAATGCTAATGCCAAGGTGCAGGAAAGGAGACTTTGCCCGATTGCTGATCCTCGGATCCAGGAGAACTGATGCAAGTTTTATTGTAGCCGTGCAACAGTGGACTAAATTCTTCTGCTTGCACAGATACTGGAGGGGTCATGGGAGGGTGCTTATCTAGTCTACATGTGTTTTATGGGCTTGGAAAAGGCCTACGACTGTGTCCCATAAGGTATCCTGTGGGGGGTGTTGCAGGAGTATGGGGCTCTGAGGCTACTAGTTCAAGTCATCCAATCCCTGTACAACCAAAGCTGGAGTTGTGTCTGCTTTCTCAACACTAAGACGGACTTGTTTCCAGTGGGAGTTGGACTCTGCGATGGGTGTGTCTTGTCACCTATTTTGTTCATAATTATCATGGATGGGATATCAAGGCACAGCTAAAGCTTGAAGGATATCCAGTTTGGTGGCTGCAGGGGTTGTATCCCTGCTGTTTGCAGGTGATGTGGTCCTGATCGCTTCATCGGGCTGTGACCTCCAACGTGCGCTGGAGCGGTTCACAACCAGCTGTGAAGCAGTCAGAATGAGGATCGGCACCTTTAAATCTGAAGCTATGGCATTTTGCTGGAAATAGGTGGATTGTCCCCTCCAAGTGCGGATGCATTGTTACTCCATGTTGAGGAGCTTAAGAATCTTGTGGTCTTCCTCATGAGAGAGGGTAGGATGGAGTGAAACACTGACAAGCGGATTGTTGCGGTACTGGTCCGTCATGGTGAAGGAAGAGTTGAGCCTAAAAACAAAGGTCTTGATTTACTGGTCAATTTACATTTCAACCCTCACCTATGGTCACGGGTTTTGGGTAGGGACCATAAGGACAAGATTGCAAACACAGTTGGCTGAAAGGAGCTTTCCTCCTCGTTGAGAGGATTCAGTTGAGGTGGTTTGGGCATCTGACCTGGAATCCTTAGAGAAGCCTCCCTAAAGAAGTTTTCCAGGTATGTCCAAATGGGTGGAGGCCCGAGACCTCCTGGCTGTATCTCCTGGCTGGCTCGGGAACAGCTTGGGTCCCCTGGGCCACTTTGTTATCTCTGCCAAGGAGGCAATGTTTTCACCCCTGTTTGTTTGTTTGTTTGTCTGTTCTTTAGTTAATTGGATAACTCAAAAAGTTATGAACTAATTGGCACGAAATTTCGTAGGATGGTAGGTGGCAGTCCAAGGATGGGTTGATTCAATTTTGGCAGTGATCCAGAACATATTCTGGATTCTAAATCCAGAAGAACCAATAATAATGACAAATGGTGCGGCAGGGGTATGCGCTCTACCAGGTGCCCCTCTAGTTTAGGCTGCTACCCTCGTGATCAAGCTCCAGGTAAGTGGCTCAAAATGGATGGATGATGGATGGATGGAGAGTGCACCAGGTCCTGGCTGGATACAGAGTCGAGGAACATTTCTACCCATGAGTTTAACAGAGTATTTCACCATTTCTGCAGTTATTATACATGGAGACATTATGGCATTAATCAGCAAATAATAGGAGTTCTGATGACTCCGGCTCTTGATTCCATTTTCCGTCTTGCCTTTCATCAAAATTTACCAACAAATAATGTTTGTGTTCTTCACAGTTTGTGGTTATAATGTTAGCTAGTGCTATTCATTAGATAATTTGAATACCCTTTTAGTTTTGCTTTTTGGGTACCTCATATTCTCATCAATTATTAATGTTTGAAGGGGAACCAGGTAGTTATGGAATTTCTAGAGGTTGGAAAATAAAGATCCTGCCATTATTTTTGTCCACCAATGAACTCAGGCAGCTGTTTTTATTAGTTTGTTCTACCCCTTTATAGCCCTTTCCCACCACCAAACCTCTGGGCTATCTGGGGGGTACAGGCGAGGCATTACACCGAGATACCCCTGGGGCAGCACAAGCCTTCCCACTACTCAGCCGCCTGGGGTAACACAAAAAAATCGGCACTTACCCCGAGGTTCGTGAACTCTCCCAGCAAACAGGGTTAAGGATGGCAATCTTGGGGTTAATGACCAAACCCTGGGGCGAGCAGTGTAGTGGGAAACCAAGCAAGGTTAAGAGTTCCACGGATTATCGACAGGTTTAATAAACATTCGATGCGGTCAAAGGTAAAATGTGCGGGGCAAAATAATGAGTGCGCATACAGGTAGAGTGAGTTTGTACTGGCAGGCAAAGCAACTCCAGCGGAATAAATGGTTGGCTTCCATCAGAAGGGACCTCAGGCAGCCAACATCTAAATTCCAGTTTTGTGCTGTCAGCGCTTTGTTTTTGGCAAGTTGCGTTTGTCCTCCACACAGCTGATTATTATTTTCTTTCCTTTTACACCCTTTGCCAGGAAAACTCTGGGAAGGACCTTTAAACTCTCAGACATGGTTAATTAATTTGAAGCGAAACCATCATGAGTTGCAGAAGTAATTGTTAGGTTTCTCAAACCAGCTCTCAATATTTTAGGAGACTAAGCAGTATTTAACATTGTTCACTGGCTAGCCAGGTAGCATCACATTACAGAAGTTGAATGGGTCACAAATGGTAACTTAAGCCTGCATACCTGCGAAATACAGTCATATTCATTTGTCTCTGTGATAGCTTGTATGTTATCTGTGTGAATATTCGTTTTGTCTGTATGGTAAAGTTGGTGAATAGGAGCTGTCAACTTAGCGAGCCTGTATAATAATTAGTTAAGATACAATGCTAGCTTATTAATGGTGCATTAGATGAACACTTGATTTACTTGACACTCAGTACTTTCATTTAATCCCAAATATATATATATATTCCAAACAGTGGCATGTTGCATTCATTAGCATATAGCAGTTTTTGGTTTTAACGTTTCATTTCCAATGAACGTTTCCTGGTGTTTAATGGTTTGACACAGAAAGCAACTTTGTAAAATAATTAAATAGTGATGAATTAGCTTAGACCTTCCAGTAAAAAAAATAAACATGGAGAGCCTGGAGAATTAGCTAGGATGCCCTTTAAAAAAAAAAAAAAAAAAAAAAAAAAACAGCATTCAGAAGTGAACATAGAGCTGCGTAAACCTGCAGCTGTGAACAAAATTGTTCAAATAAATAATGATATGCAAATTGAAAAACGTGTGGTAGTTTGTTGTTTTTAAGATTAGAAAAGGCATGTGACCATTATACCCCACATGAAAAGTCGCACCTGTAGCCTACTTCAAGACAAACAAGCTGACAGTAGCACTGTAAATTTAACCACTGCCAAGATAAAACAGTTGATAACTGCTGTTGCATAACTTAGATGTTTTATGATCACATGTACATTTTATGTCCCCAGATGCCATAGTGTTGTTCACGAATCCTGCAACGGTGTATTGATAAGGCTTCCATACTATCGAAAGCTTTTAGGCTATCTCCGTTGTATGGGGATGAATTAAGTGCAAGATGGATCATGTTTTAAATGTCAGGAAAAATTAGACCCTTCTCAGATGTTAAGGGACAAAATACAGGAGGCGGTGATAAATATGGATCAAAACTAAAAATAGATGTTTTTTTAAATAACGCTGGCTTTCCAATTTAGCTAAATGTGTTGCGTTCATTGTCAATACAATCAAGGTAGAAAGCTTAAATCAGACACAAATGTGGCGTGGGCATTTCAAATGTGAAAAGCATTGGGGGCCCAGTTGGCGCGCTTGGATTTCCTGTCCCCATACTGGCCCCGCTCATAGTGGGAAACCACAAGGCGCTAACCCGGGGCAAGCTCGCCCTGGGCTCAGGGAAACTCTTTGTTAATGAGTAGTAATGGAAACATGACTTGTAGCTAACGAGCCCCAGGGCAAGAAAAGCTTGACCCGGGGCTGCAAATCTCTGGGTTGAGCAGTTTGTTGTGGGAAAGGGGTATTTGTTGGTTGGAAGAAAAATGGGGAAGGACACTTACTTTCTGAATACGGACTTTTTCACACCTGCTACCAGTGCGTAACAACCCAAAAGGTTCAAATGCTGTAGGATCACAAACATACACTGCATCACATGCTCACACAGCCCCTGTAGCTCTGGAGTGTGTATCACAGGGGCCAACATCAAAGGGAACTTTTCCCAGATGCATCAATAGTGCTCGTCTCCACTATGTTATGTGTGCACACAGAGGTTCTGCAAGTAGGAGGAATGATTCAACCAACACAACTGAACCCCCAGCTGTGGGAGACCATAATGGGGCCTGGACTGGGAAATTAAAGAGAGTAAATGGGTAAAGCAGGTGAGGGACTGACTGCAGTAAGCCTGTGTCTTTACAGTCATTAAGCCAGTTAATTTATTACACTACCTGGAGGTGTCATTTATTCCTCTCTCTGTAGAGGAGCCAGAATGTGTCACTGACATCCTCATTGTGTGTGTGGACAGCTAAATTTTACAGAAGACAGGAAACAGTCTCAATACAGACTCAAACAGACTCAATACTCAATACTCCAATGTGACAGCACCAATAACTGCTGTTTAGCAGACACTTTTCTTTTTTTAAATCCAGTGTTACTGCAGCCAGTTTCCCTAGAGGAATATGTGATTAAGGGCCTTGCTTAAGGGCCCCAACTGTTGCACTGATCTTACACGGCTACACTGGCACTTGAGCCAATAACCCACTGAATCCCAGTCAAATGTGCTGGATACAAGGTAAGAAATCATCTAGAAATTTTATAACATTGGCAAAACATACAGAAAATGTTCTAATATAGCTGGGAGTTGAAAGCACTCACATTTTGGGAGGATACAGCAGGTGATCCTTGGCCCCTTTTATATAAATATTTATCCATTTATACTCATATTGCAGGACTGACAGTGAAGAATATGCAGGTTTTATTGAATTAGGACAGAGATGAGTTGTGAGGGTGATAAAGGTATGGAGGATCCAGGTGTGGCAGTAATTGACACCGATCAGGTTATGGGAGCGGGGAGTAGCTGCAGAGGTCCCTGCGGCATCTTGCTTCAGTCGTTTGGAAAAAACGCGAAAGCCTACAGGATGGTTATTGTTGGGGAATAAACACGACACGCAGCGCATTTGAAGAGCGATATAAGCACTGCAGCTGCACACAGTCACAACCCCTTTCTTTTCATAAAAGAAACACTTGTAGACAAAGGTATTTGCAATACAAACAAGCGCTAACACAGATGGTAACACTTCATTCAGAGCCCTTGACATACAGCTGGCATTACCCAGTTGCATATGTACATACATGACAACTGGGCCATCACAAGATGCCAAAACAGATGAGGACAGCTTTAGTTGAATGACTCAACACTTTAATTCTTTAATTGGTGCTATGACTAGAATAAAATTTATCTAACTGATGATGTTGACACTACAAGGGAATATTTCTCTCACGTCTTTAAAGAAATTATAGATAGACATGCTCCTCTGGGCAAATACAGGGTAAAGGGCCAAGATAACCCTTGGTCTCCTGCAGAATTATCTAGTCTCCCACATGAGAGAGACAAGGTCTGGGCAAAAGCTAGATAGATGGGCTCTGAGATAGACTGGCTCCATTTTGGCGATAAAAACACTGCATATCACTGATCAAAAACTTCAAGATCCATGTACTAAAAAACTACTGCATATCACTAATCAGACCTTTAAAATCCAAGTTCTATCTTTCAGTTACCGCTGAAAATTTGAACAGTTCTGGGAAATTTTAGAAAGCCATTAAATCTTCATCTGCTCTGGAAAAATGTAATGAGTTACTGCCTTACATCACAACAGCTAATGGCACTGTATCAGGCAATTCTACTTTGTTGACCTGTTTTAATGAATGTTGTGCATCTTGTTGCTCACTACTTTATTTCGTCTCTTGCTCTGCTTCTGTGAACACTGCAGTTTGTGGAATGAACTGGATGGCATAAATCAACCCTTATGCTTTTCTCCATTTTCTGTCAATAGAGTGCATGAGGCTTTAGGCAAGTTAGATACTAAAAAATCTGCGGGTCCTACCAACTTAGAACTGTTTTACTTAAAAAAAGCTGCAGATTTTATCGCACCACCACCGACCTATCTTTTCAACCTCATAATAAGTACTAATGTGATACCCAAAATATGACAATCACCCTATGTTCTCCCTCTGCTAAAAGGGGAGGACACCACTACATTAAATAACTATATACCCATCTCTAAGTTGTCAGTTCTGGCCAAAATCCTTGAATAGCTAGAAAATGAACAGTTGAAGGATTTTTTTGGTACAAAATTGACATTATATCCATTTATCAGCCTGGCCTCAGAAAGCAACATGACACTAATACTGCAAGATGAAAGTGGTGATAGACACCATTGGCTTATTGGATAAAGTCTGAGTTGTGCTGCTCTGTTTATTGCTCTGTCCAAAGTTTTTGAAGGACTCACTTCTAAATAGTTAAATATTAGCAATGGCATACCCCATGGGTCTGTTTTGGGTCCTATGTTATTTTCTATCTATAATAATAGTTTTGGTCAAAATGTGGAAGGTGCCAATTTTCATTTTTATTTGGATGATATGGTGGTATATTGTGCTGGTTCATTGTGCTGGTTCCTCCATTACGCAGGCTCTTGCCAAATTGCAGGTCATGTGCAATATTACAGAGATTTAGCTATCACATCTCAAACCGGTTTTAAATGCCAACAAAATGAAGGCAATTTCTCAAATACAAGAAAGATGCCTGTGAATGCTGTGGTTATGGTGACTGCTCAGGAAAGTAGTTGAAAGTAGCCTCCAGTTTTAAATATCTTGGTATTTGGCTTGATGACTGCGTATCTTTCTTTTGAACCACTGGTAAAAAATCTTGTTCAAAAAAGTCCAGATTAAAGTTAGGGTTTTATTTTAGTAAAATGTCCTGCATTTTTATTGACACAAGAATAAGAGTTGTCTCTATTTTTTTTTTTTTTTTTTTTTTACTGGTTCTTGATTATGGTGATGTTATTCATGCATGCATCTGCACATTGCTTGCACGTTGTGCACTGCACATCATTGGACTCTTTACGTCAGAGTTGGGTGGCCATCTTTGACCAAGCGTAGGCTCCATCATTACCTCCGTCAAGAAGGTTATGTTTTTACTTCCGTTTGTTTATTTATTTATTTGTTTGTCTGTTTGTTAGCAGGATATCTCAAAACCAGTTGCATAGATTTTAACCAAACTTTGAAGATTGTTAAAGTAGCACAAGAGGAACAAGTGAGTAAATTTTGGCATATCTATGCCAAAGTACAGCTGAGATATAGGCCAAAGTTCAAATCCAGCTATGCTGGCGGAGGTATGGGCTCTCGCGAATCCAGCTTTAGTTGGTATTTGTTCATTTATAAAGTCATTCTGGCTAAACTCACATCTTATATTTGTTCTTAGTTTGTACAGAGATCTGACTGCAGTTACAGTTTTAGATCGCAAATTTTGATTATATTATCTGTCCCAAGTGCACCGACTGATTTGGGAAAGAAAGCTTTTAAGTGCTTTGCTCCCCTCACTCAGAATAACCTTCAAAAAAATTTTTAACTGGGAGACTTTCTGCCTGATTTTCAAGTTCTTATTAATGCAATGGTGAATACAGTGGTTGGTGCTTCTCTATGTCAATAGGTATTTCTGCATTTTAGTTCAACGTCCATAGGTATTTTAAGTAAGTCAACATCTTAGTGTATATATTAGTGTTTATATTCTATGTTCTTTGCTTTCCAGTTGTTCATTGTTGTGTAGTGAGTGCATTCTGCTGCTATTTCAGCCAAGTATCCCTTGACAAGAGATCTGATCTCAATAGGACTAACCTGGTGAAACAGAGATGAATAAATAAAAAAAGACACTTACTGGAAAATGTGTTGACAGTTTTATGGCATTTCCCCTAAACAAACTTGTTCTAAAATGGTGTGTTGTGACAGCTCTCGTCATGCATATGTCAGGGTTATGTCAACCTTACGTCAAGATGATCAAGTGCTATCACAGATGTACATATGTTGAGGAAAATGTACAGCGTCAATTCAGCTCTAACAGGAAAATTAATTAATCAATTTGGGGCCATAATTAGACTGTACATATTCATTGTGAACATTCATTCATTGATTTTATATATTTTTTTTACTATGTGCAGACACAACCACTGATGCACACAGACTACCTATACTAATACATATAAAGTCCTTTGCATATGATGTAATGCAGGGTAAAATTTGTGCATAAATGAAATATATTTAAAACTAAGCAAATTATTTTAATTTGTTGTAAACATGCTAATTACTACTGCATTGTCTGTTCAATACACTCTGCAGCAGTGAGATATATTTTATTATAATAAATTATTTTTTCCACATAGGTCTGAATATTTGCAGGATACATTACTCTATTTATTATAGGACCATATGATACTGTAAGAGTGCATTGCTCGCCTACACAAAAACATTTTCCTGCACATTCAAACAGATCCACAGAACTGCTATGCACTGTTAACCTGATAGTGTGGTGAACTCAAATGTTTTGTGGAAACCGATTACCTCAAAAAAAATGTGTAGGCTTAACTTAATTGCATTGTGTGGAAGGAAATTAAAGAAAATTAGGTAAAGTTATTGTTTTTTTTTTTTTTTACATGTTTTTTAAGTGCTGTGAACACAAGATGATTAAGTAGGCATTCTCAAATTTTTTCCCCATGTAATCGATTTCCACAAAACATTTGAGTTCACCACACTTGTTAGGGCTTGCAGTGTGGGCTGATATTTCTTGTACAGAGCAGAATAAAACAGGATCTCAGGCTGAATCAGAGGCATTCATGAGCTCCTGTCTGATGCATCAGAAGTGGCCCCAAGTTCAAGGGCAATGAGTCAACATTACATTACATTCACCTAGCAGATGCATTTTATCCAAAAAGACTTACAGCTGATCAGACCAAACAGGGGCGCATCACCCTCCCGAGCAATCTGGGGTTTAAGGGCCTTGATCAGGGGCCCAATGGCTGCACTGACCTTAATGTGGCTACAATGGGGCATGAGCCACCAACCACCTATGCCCCAGTCATATGTGATAATTCCAAGGCTATGGGTCCCCCCCGTCCCATTCTAAACACTACACATGGGGGGTTTGACAAACATGGAGAATGGCGGTAACAGAATGGAGAGACATGACACAGGCACCTACAGGAAGGGGAGTTTGGGGCGAGAAAATAAGGGGCACATGCCTTAAATTCACAACAAAAAAAAAAAAACCCAGGGACACCTTGTCCATTTTAATCCCCTCTGAGCCTGACGTGGGACGGCCCTACGCGATTCCATCTGACACAAATTGCAGTGACCTTCATCTGGATGTCATTTTATGTCCTGCATGATTCATCCGCTGCTGAACACCGCAGCAAATCTCCAACCCCCACCCTCCACGGGCTCGGCTCTCATCCCCCTAAAATAATGAATGCCTTGTCAGGGCTTTTAAACAGCCACCAGCGTTATTGTGCCCTCGGAGAAATATCGTCAGGAAAAGTCACTGCTCTGGTGTTGGTTTAGCTCAATTTTGTCGTCATACTGGGGGGAGGGGGGCGGGGGGAGGCAGAAAACACAGCTGTCATGATGGACACACAGAAACATATAAATATTGTTTTGAAACAAATAAAGATGAGGTACTTAGCTTTGTTTATGCGCTGTTGCTGTCAACATTAGCACGAGCATATCATCATTCTCATTTCCTCAAGTCATAATGCAAACAACAGACAAATATCTATTCCTCCTCAAAATGTTAGCAGGTATTTTTTTACTCCAAAATTATAATGCGATGGTTTTGCATGTCCATAATTTTCCAAAGATGATGCTTTAGGTGTCAGTGAGTCAGTGAATTGTCAGTTGGAGAGATACTATCCTAGGACTGATCGGTGGTCCATCCTGGTAAGGTTCAGTTATAACGCACTGATGAATGGCTTGTCTATAGGATAGACTGCCAATGAAATATATGTATGTATATAGCATGTATGTATGTATATAATTTGAGCTCAGGTCAGCTCATTGCTTCATTCATGGAACCTGTAACAGGAGACGTCTTATAACTTTTCAATCAGCCCTCATAAAATTGAGCATACCAAACTGGTGAGGACAAATGGGGGACGGAATCCATCTTATAAATCTATGCCTCTGGACAGCGGGATTGCGACAGGGTGAGAAGGTGAACAAGGGTCTTCTTCATCATCCATGTCTCAGGGGCATCATTTTAAACATTGTGCTAAAAACCTAACAGCTGTAAAGTTATTTCTGCGAGAACAGACTCCCTCTGAACTGCTGCAGGCACGGCACATTCCCTCTTAATTATGTTACAGCTCATTTGAGGCCTTAAACAGATTGGCTTCTGGGGAATGGGGTTAGATTTAGAGGAAGGAAAGTTGAGGAATGATTAACACCATCCTCGTAACGGAAATTAAAATGAGGCATGAATCTACTGTATCTCGACATCACTCTCAGCCATTCTCTGAACTACTGGTGTGAGAGACAGACTGGATAATAAACTCCAGCTCTGCTCTGGACAGGGTTTCTGTGTAATGTATGGGGGGGTTCAGGCAGTTGTGTCTTTAGATTAACTAGTTTTTACTTAGTTGTTGTAAGGTTTTGTTTATCTGCATGGCCGTGTTTGACTGTGCTGTGAGGTCATACTGGTCTGTGTTGAAAGTTGTTTTAGTCTGTGCTGTGAGATTAAAATGGTCTGTACTGTAATGTTGTGGTAGACTGTATTGTGAGGTTATAATGGTCTGTGCTGTAATGTTGTGGTAGACTGTGCTGTGAGGTTATAATGGTCTGTGCTGTAATGTTGTGGTAGACTGTGCTGTGAGGTTATAATTGTTTATGTTACTATGTTGCTCTGTGCAGTTTCAGGAGCCAAACCTGTGCTCCACGATCTGCTGTCGGATCATCTTCACGTACTCAAAGCTCTCAACGCAGCAGATGTCGTACACCAGGATGTAAGCATTAGCGTTGCGCACCCCGCGACACCGCAGGTCCAGCCACTCCTGCAGGGGGCAGAGTAACACACTGCTGTCGCTGAATCACACCACAGTCAAAAGTCACAGAAACTCATCAGGCTGCCAGTCAAGGTCAGTGTACATGAACGGGCATTCCTGTATATACACCAGAGCTGGACCCGAAATGAAGTTTTCATCTGCAAAGCTCGATTCGGTAGTTTTTAACTGTGGGAGAAAACAGGAATAACCACGGAAAACCCTCATGAACACCTAAACATGCAACTCCACACCTGGACCGGGATTCAAACCGGGAACATGTACAGTACTTTGAGTGGCACCAATGCTAACTGCACCAGCAACTATGCAGTGGCAGTTTGTCGACCGTGACAAAAGGAAGCTAAAACCTCGCCCTTCAAAGCTTAATGACTTGAACCTTTCGCAGTCTACTTTTCTTAATCAGCAGTTGCTCATACGAATTGGTAGAAGGACAGTCAAATTTATTTTCGATAGCATTGTTTTTCATTGCACCATGAAATTATGAGGGGCTTTCTTTCACACATAAATTACGACGTAAATTACCATAGGCCTACATCTTTATAAATTCCGCGCTCAAGTGGCTCGTGAAACGGCATAGATTCGCAAATTGATTAGTGAGGCTCATTAAGCAAAAAGCTGTGCAACATTGCATTCTTTACTTCTATATTAAGATTGTAGAAAATGGATTGTCTTGGCTTCTTGTGAAAAAAGCCTCGCAAACTAATTTATAAAGACGTATTGATAATTTGCATCATCATTTGCTATCGAAAATAAATTTGACTGTCCTTCTACCAATTTGTATGAGCAACTGCTGATCAAGAAAAGTAAACTGCGAAAGATTTAAGTCATTAAGCTTCGAAGGGCGAGGTTCTGTCTTCCCTTTGATACGGCCGACGAACAGCCACTGCAACTATGAAGACTGGACATATTTTTTTATGGCTCTGGTTTCTATCAACCTTTGATTTCTGTCTCAGAGTTGTGGGACTGTATCACAAAGAATCAATCAGTTCGTATCACCTCGTATGCACATGACAGCACCTCCTGCAGAACTATCCATCTTTTATCCATCCATCCATCCATTATCAAACCTGCACACATCCGATCAAAAGCATAGTGGTAAACTGAGGTATATCCCAGGGTGCATTGGGAATTGGGGATTAGCTGGTGGAATCCACCCTGGGCAGGTCTATAGTCCATCACCGTGCGCAGAAACTCTATTCTCTCCTACACTCATGTCGATGAGTCAAGTCACCTGTATGCCCACACAGCGCATGTCAGTACTCATAACAGCTGCAGCAAACCCCTCATGGATTGTGGAAGAACATTAAAAACCTCCTTGCTATGAGCACAGAGAGCTAGCCAAAGCACTCACATACACAGTCAGTTAGATTACAGTCAATTAGCTGATGCTTTTACCAGAACTGAATTGCAGTTCATTAGACAAGCCTGAGATCAGTCCCTCAAGGACCCAACAGTAGACCTAATGTCATTGTAGCCTCATTCTGCTTGAAACATCAACCATTCAAGTCCCAGACAAGCATCTTAACCACCAAGCTATGAGCTAGTTACCACAACCATTCAACAAGAGCAACCTGAGATTACAAACCTCCGTTGAGGCTGAAAAATCCCCCATTTGTCAACATCCCTGCTGAAGATTCTTCGTACTTTTTGTTATTTTTATGTAGCCAGAATCATAAACTGTTAATCTCTGAATCTATATCATCTCATTCTCAGCCATAATTTAGTGACGGTTGGTGGTCTCTACCTCAATTAGTTAATTTACAATAACAACATATGTCTACGTATCTGGTCAGTCACAGGATCCAGAAAGATATCCAGCTCCAAATCAATTTGTGATATTTTCTTGATATCACCGAGATAATGCCCTCCAATTTTTCCTCATTATAAATTGTCTACTTGTGAAGATGTGACTCAAAATATCAAATCTCGCAATGGTTAAGAATCCTTCAAAAAAATGTTGGATTTGGATCCGAATCTGGATCACTGGGAAAATCTAATCACCTCAAAGTTGGGCCAAGATCCACCTCTGGTAATACTCTCGCACAAATCCATCCATTAGTGGTTGTGTAATTTTGCTAATCAACCAAGACACGAAATCGTTCAAAGACCTTCACTTAAGAAAACTCAGAAACATCAGACAAGAATATTTTGATGCCGGTCCCATTTTGCAATCATTTTTCTGAAACAAGATAATGGCCAAAAGGTGTTTTTTGACCTTTTTGATGACCATGAACTTGACCTTCCAAAATTAAATCCCTTCTTTCTTGGCCAGATGGCTTCCTGCGGTATAAATTTCAGGTCAATATCACAAGAGTGAAAGAAACAAATAGACAGATGGACAAACGTGATGATTAGTGAGCATACTTGTGAAAATGCATCTTCAATCAATCACTTAATTTCTCTGGCAGAGGTAATAAATTCAAATCTGCTACCCGATGTCGGGCTGAGATTAAGCGAGCAGGGTTCTGTTTTGAAGCTCTGGCTCTTTTTGTTCTCTCAGTAAGACTCCAGTGAAGGCCAAGGACATCCTCAGCCCTCTCCATAATTAAGACACACCACGCTGCGCTTCTCTGCAAGAACTGGGTGCGTTTTTTTAGGTGGGCTCAATTAGCTGAGCAGGTGAACTCTTAGAATCCCCCCCCACCCCCCCGGGAGTAGGAAATGAGTGTAAGAGCAGGAAACACCGCGGCTGGAATGTGCTCCTGGCGTGCGGAGCTGAATGCAGAGAGAGAGTTGCATCCTAATGGAGTTCCTGTTGCAATTACAAGCCTCCGCTAAAGAGGCGGCCGCTTGACATCCGGCGAGGGAGCCAATCGGTCTGCCCCGACACTCTGACCTCATCTACTCATCTCTCTCTGTCTCACCCCCTAGTGTTTCTCCCCATCTTCATGTGTGTGTGTGTGTGGGTGTGTGTGACTCGCATGCAGAAGTGTATTCAAAAACAGAGGGAGGGGGATGGAGGGAGTGCTGATGAAAGAAGAGGGGGAGGAGTGGAGGAAGAGAAGCGCAGGATGGTGCACAGTTCCTGCGGAAAAGAGATTAAAGAGAAGTGTGTGTATGTGTGTGGGGGGGGCTAGCGGGGTCGCCACGGCAGCCACCTGTGAAATACCCACTTTATGTGATGCCTCTACTGCAGAAAAATTCACATAAATCTACATGAAAGACGTCCATTAGAACAATGCCCTGGACCCAGCGGAGAAATGAACCTTAACATGCTGAGCATGGGGCATTATCACAAAAGAAAAATAAATGAATGCATTTTGAACGTACATTTCAGACGTGTACGCTTTTACGTCTTAAATACACTACCCCTCCGGAAAGCAAAAACGAAACGAAACAACGCCACAGCTTTTGATGTGATTATTTCGAAGGTGTACCACAGCCGGCTGCATTTTCCACCTCAAGCAGCTGAAGGTTCAACACCATTACGATTCAACCGCGCGAAAGGGTCTCCCTGTTTGTCGACAGGCGGTCAGGCAGACGCAGACTGAGAGAGGGTGATAAGGGCGGCCTGTATGTGCAGCATTCAGGGAAGTGAAATTTAATTGAATTATACTCAATTTCCGAATCCAGCAGTTTTAACAGTTAGAGGGACTTGCTTGACATCAGGCTCTCTGAATACCGAACACCAGGGCATCAACTCTTGAAACCCCTCAGTTATTCGACATGAAAATTTAATTTATTAATTTTCATTAAAGATATCAATTATCGATTAAATTGTTGAATTTGTTGAAAGGCAGTGCTACCTGTTGGATCAACCTTATCAAAAACAACTAAGAATCAGATTTTAAAAGTAGGAAATTTAATAACAGTTGCAACAGAATATACAACTTCTTTGTCAACAGACATGGGTGTACTACATTAAACAAGAAAAAACAGGCACAAACAATCAAAGAATAAGAGAAAGAAGGAAGACACTAAACCAAAGCTCATATCTCCTGAAACTGTCCCAAGGAGGGCAAAAATCAAAGATTCAAACTCAAAAGGCCGCCAGATCTTCTAATGCAAAAGGCAGATATCAACCCTCAAATCTGCTGAACAGATGTCAAAACTCCTTATCTGTCTTAGGTTGCTGGGGAAATCTCTGTAAAGAGGAAAGGCCAACTTTTTATATGGTTACAAAGAGGAGGGGTCAAGGCATCCCCCTTCTTAGTGATGAAAGCAGGCAGTGCTGATTGGTGGAGCTGTGGATGTCTGAAGGTGTGAGAAATGGTGAACTGTCTCTTGTTAAACTGGCCATTCATGTATGAAAATGCCCTGAAATTCTTAGGGGCAGATCTGAGCTCTATGGAATTTTTATCTAGAAATGAATGGATTTGGTCTCTTAAATGAGAGCAAACATGAATATTGCAGGAGGTAATGAGGCTGTAATCAAATACCTCAGAAAAGTCTTACTGCTGCTCCTAAAAACGTAAGTGGTATGGCCAAATCTTGGGCAGTATTCAGGGGTACAAAAAAAAAAAAAAACACACAAAATCAATGAATGAATATAAAAATGACATGCGCTTGTCCTGTTGGTGGTCACAAGCCTGTAACTTGGTGTCCTGTGTTGTCTTGGGAATTGAATGGGCGTGCGCCCATAGTTTATGATCCTCTGTTTGACTTTAATGGCTTTACAAGGCTGATCTTTGGAATATGTGCAGGTGTTGCATGCAGGGCAGAAACGGAGCAGACAAAACTCCTGCAGTTAAGGGGGGACAGGACCTGCCTCCAGGCAACGCACAAGTCATTACCAATCAAATAATTCTGTCTGACTCTCTTAGGTTTGGTTAAAAACACCAAAGCAATACACAAGCTACCTACAATAGAAAAACTGAACATTCATTTCACCAGGAAATAATACCTCTCACTCTAAGGGAAGGCATCTGCCCTGCGCTCTGTTTGTGTTACAAATGAGCTGTGGCGTCTAATATAGGCATCTCACACTCAGGAGGGGAGATAATGACTGCAATTCAGAACCATGCCAGGCCTAGTGGCACTAGAATCGCTAGAGATAAAGGTGCTGAGAGATGGAGCGAGACAGTGGGAGAGAAAGAAAGAGGGAGAGAAATAAGGAAAGTACAGGCATGTGTCTGTGTGTGCATGGGGGAGAGAAGGGGAAAGAGAGATAGAGAGAGAGAGAGATTACCTGCTCCTTTGTATATTTATTGTATATAGTTTATTCTTATGTATTACTATTGTATAGTTTGTGTGAATATGCTTTGGTAACATTGTATTGCATGCAGTCATGCCAATAAAGCCTCATAAATTGAATTGAATGCCAGGACGAAGGACAGAGTGTGGGTAAGTGTGAGTGAGTGAAAAGTGAGTGAATGAGACACAGATAGCCAAGCTGAGGGAGAGAGTGGGAGTATGTGTGAGTGGAGTGTGTGAGAAAGAGAGCCAGGAAGAATGAGAATATGGGTATAAGTGGGTGAGTGGGTGAGCGAGTGATTAAGGAAGCCAGAAAGCCAGTAGAAAGAAGGGAGTTTGTGTGTGAGTATGAGCATTTGTGAGTGCAAGAGAGAGACAGAAATGATGGGGAGACAGGGAGAGATAAGGAACAGAGGCTCTGAGTGTGTGTGTGTGTGTGTGTGTGTGTGTGTGTGCGTGCGCACGGGTGAGTGTATGTGTTTGTGAGTGAAAATAAAGCCGTGCGAAAGAAGAGAGTATTTGGGAGTCTCTGTATGAGAGAGAGTGTATGTGTGTTAGTGTGCGTTTGTGAGTCTGTGTAAGAGAGAGAGTGTGTGCATGTTAGTGTGTGTTTGTGTGTATAAGAGACAGAGAGTGTGTGCATGTTAGTGTGTGTTTGTGTATAAGAGGCAAAGGACAAGTTTTTTTTTTCTTAAAACAAGTTACTATTTGACTTGACAAGTGAAATGTACTTACCCCATCGGACAGCTAGTAAAAATTACCTCAAAACAAGAATTTTTTTTGTCTTACTGAGAAAAATGGTGATAGAAATAAGTGTTTAAAGTCTTAAAATAAGTAAATTCATCTTACCTAGTATTTTTATCTTATCATTTTTTTGCAGTGCAGGCAAAGATGGCCCTTTCCCTTCACCACACTGCCACCCCTGGATTGGATCTTATTCCCCGGGAGAAGAGTGTGATTGATCAGCAGCTCCAGGGCGTCTCAGTCCTCTGTCACCTCCCCCCCTCCCCCTCCCCACATCAGGGGCTGTTTTCCCCCACAGTCCCCTATTCAGCCCCTGTATCCGGGGAAAATGAATCATATTGCGACTGTCAACCGTAATCTAGCCGCTGTGCTCCACTCTGGAGGGTTCTGGAAAAGAGGGGGCAGCACTGCAGTCCCCCAACACCCCTCCCCCCCTCCCTGCTCAACTGCCAGCACAGGGCTGCTTCAAGGAGGGCATTAGCGATAGCGCACCAATCGCACCGCGCAAAACGGACAGAACTACCATGGCATTCTGAATTCAGTCTGGCAATGCATGTTGTGTACTTCCCGTTCAAGAGCACATGCAGGGTCCCCTCGCTCGCGTGCACACACACACAGACACACACACACACACACACACACACACACACGCACGCACGCACACACACAGATTTCCAGTTTAGCTGCCGGCCCATAACCTCTGACAGGTGGGTTAAAGGGGTTCCAATGTCCTTGCTGGTCTGTAATGATCACAAATATGCCGTTACAATGATCCTAATAGAATCAATGACTCACGCTATTGGTAACTCTAGGCCATTGAGGAGTGGAATGCCGACTTAGAATGCTGGCAAAAAAAGTACTTTTCAAACAGGAACAGCAAAATAGTGAAAAATTTTGAACGCTCAAAAAAATAAAGGGTTTGACATTGAGGAACTTCAATCAGACCTTCAGCCTTTTGTGTCAGGCCTGATAACCTGGTGGCGCTCCAGCATATCAAAAGGTCTGAAAGGAGCTTTTAAAGGAAACTGGTAAATGCGAGGACTGTGTGGCCATGGTCCAGATATGGGGGCACAGCAGCTGGGGGGGGGAGGATATGTAATGCTGTCTGCTTTTTTTCCCACATTTTTTTTTCCCACATTAACTAGTTATCTGTTTAAAACAGTCTCCTCTGCATCATCCCCCGCTGTGGTGTCATTTTATTGCCGCCAATTGTCACCGTCTTTCCAGGATGTGCTTCTCTCCCCCCACCCCCTTTTCTCAGAGCGAGGACTGCTCAGAGACCGACACAATAAGAGGATTTAGCGGTGGAAGTCACAGCGGCATATAAACACATTACCATCGCCAATCTGAATAAATATAACGCGGTGTTCCACCCACTCATGCCTTCCTGCCAATCGGGTCCTCTGCATTTAGTGTGGAGGAGGGTATGCACCAATCAAAAGAGACCTCTGATATGTGCTGTGAGTTTTTGGACCAATCAAGTCTAACTTTGGAGCTGGGAGCACTCCCTTTCCAGCAGAACATGATGTACCAAAGAACATGTTTTTTCAGCTGGTCTGAGGAGAAACAAATATATAACAAAACAAACGACAATAGAGAAAAAAATGGAGAACATGTCCATGCCTGTGGTTCATATGATCAAGCCTCTTTTTGATCAAGCCTCTCGTTGTTGAGAGATGTTGCTTGCTTGTGCCACAGAGGTTGGCTCCAGTATAGGCAACTGTGAACCCATTTTCCATTTAAGTCAATGGTAAGTTTACCATATTTTACCGTAATGGTATATTATAGCATTTAAGAAGTCAATTTTCCCTCTGGTCAATGCACATGATTTTTTTTCTCTTTCTATCTTGTAGCCACATGACCTGACAGGTGATCCCTTTAGACAGGCACTTTTAATACCTGCCTCTGCATTTGTCTCATGTCCGAGGAAGGGCTTTCACCCAAAAACGACACACGTGGTTGTTTTAAATGTTGCAGGAACCATGTAATCTTGATGTGCAGACTCTATGCTTATTTCTGTCATTTTGATATTTTCAGTCAAGCACCCGAATCTCAGCACTTCGGGGGTGTTTTTTGAGGATATGCTTCAATAAATGAAGATGTACAGCTGCCATCACAGCAACTTGGTGTACATTTTTTAGACAGTCACTATGTGCGAGTTGTATGTAGGCTCTACGTCCAATGACAATCTCACTTTTGGCAGCCATGGGATTGGAGTGTATGCTATAAATAACCTCTGAGCTGGGAATAAAGATGGCTGGCCCCAGTCTTCCCAGTGTCACTGAGAGTTCCCAAAGACAGCAGTAACTGACCCTGCTTTCTGTGTGCCTATCGTCCCATACGTTTTCATTCCAACCCAAGGAAAATATGCCTCATTCGACAGTTATAAATCGCATCGCGCCGCTAATTACAAAAGTCAGGTGTGCCAAATTAGCGTTGAAATGGAATCCCATGAAGTGATAGATCTCAGACCTGAGGATTGATAACTTCAGTCCAATATCCCTTATATTAAGGGATTTGAGAATTCCAGGCGATAGAAATATGGCCACATAGTGTTAACCCCCAGGGCCATTCCTAACCCAGCTTTCTGTCATGTAATTCCTGAGTGCCTGATGAGCGTGTAATTACAAATTAACGCTCTGGAATTGCACAGTCTCGCACTGTAGGGGGGTTATGAGATCGGAGCATGTTAATGGCATTGGCTACCCTCCGAGGTGCAGCCCTTCTCTATGCAGCATGCAATAAAAACTATAACAACGACGTCAAGGACAAATTTCCATGCGGGAAAATACAATCAGGTCCACAGGTATTGGACAGTGGCAACATTTTCATCATTTTGACCCTGTGCGCCACCACGCTGCCTTTGAAATGAAACAAGATGTGCTAAAACCAGAGAATTTCCAGATTTATTTAAGCTTTTGGCCAAAAATACTGGATGACCTGTGTTGGAATTCAAACCGTTTTTGTGCAGTGCCCCCCAATTTGAGGAACTCAGAAGTGTTTGGACAAACTAAAAGATTTAATTTTAATTTTTTATACTTGGTAGCAAATTCTTGGTGGTCAATGACTGCCTCAAAGCTGAAACGCACAGGCATCAACAGATGCTGAATTTTCATCCCTGTAGATGCAGCTATCATCACTGCAGCAGACTTCATTTCCACCTTAACCTTCGAGCGTTTTGCCTTTTGCAAGTTGAACTCATGCTGGATTCAGCTGAGGTAACTGACTTGGCCATCGCTGAACATTCTGCTTCTTTACCTTAAAAGCTGTTGGGCTTTTGTACAAGCTACATGGACCTGAAAAGACTTTATAGATTTTTTTTTGGCAGAAATCCTGGTTTTAGACTTGCCAGTGTATTATACACTCACTGTATTTACTCTGGTGAAGCTTTCGCTTGATTGCTGACATTGAAACAGATATGCTTACTTCCTGGAGAGTGGTCTTGATCTGGGCGACTATTGTTACAGTGTTGCCAACCTGGTGGAGCTTGAATTTCTGGAGGTTTAGGAATTGCGAGTGGCGTTAGCCGCGAAGCCCTGCTAGGGGGTCTGGGAGAATGCCCCCCCGGAAAAATTTTCAAAAATAGACATTAAAATATGCATTTTCGTGCCATTTGAAGGGGACTTGGATTGAAAATAAAAGTCATGCCAAGTGTGATTATAACAGGCTTTTGCCATTTTTTTAAATCAATCTTCCACATTTCAACTTTTAAGCAGACAAGCTGTACAAAAAAGTCCTGCATTCTGATGCAAGAAAAATACTGACGATGTAACATCCTTGACACTGTATCAAAGTGTTGTGACTAGTCCACGTTTTTAATTTACAGAGTTCAATGCAAAGAGTCGGTTTTGTTTTTGTACTCATCCAGTGCCCGGATTGCTATCAGGGAACATGACTGGGAACAACCGAGACAGATGATTTGTCACATAAAAGGGTATATTATGTTCCGCCAGGGCGTGGCAGAACAACACTTCAGCTCTAGTGACCTTGTCCTGAAAACAAAAGAAATACGGGCTTATTTATGTTATTACAAAAATTATTTGTGTCTAATTTATATCAGAAATATAATCAGATAGCAAACCAGGGGTCATGTTACTTTCTTTTTTCTTTTTTGGGGGGAGGGCTTTACTCAACTGGCATTGCAGCTATTTAAATATTTTACAACCCATTTTTTTCCTGGCAATCAAGGCTGTAACATATATTATAACCACAAACTTTTAGTTGCAATATTTAATATTTTTATATCACATTTCACATTTGTAAAATATTTATTTTTTCTTTCAAGTTCTGGGAAAGTTGATTATACTCATACTCATTGGTTGAAAGAAATCCAAACAACCGGGGCGTTATTTTCCTCCGATCCCAGAATCAGAGTCTCTGCAGCCAGACCTTTCTTTTTTTAGAGAAAAGTCTGGTGAGCGAGACTAATCCCGTCGGCAGAGAAGAACGCATAAAAGTAATGCGAAATTTCATTGGAGTAGCACAAGCTTCCCATCACATGTAAGCGATTCAGAAGTTTGCGGTAATGTAAGCTTACATTACCGCGGATAGGCAAAATTGTTCACCTGCTATACATTCGCAGTTGTTTCGACGGGATTCCATGCGACATCAACAAATGTTAAGATTGATCAGTGTTCACGTAGCGTCGTAGTCAAAGTGATTGTCAGAATTTATTTTTTTCTTTAGACATTTTCTGTGATTTTCAGGAGATTCTTGGAGTAATTCGGGACTCGGGAGGAGGGTGGGACTTGCTTTAAATTTTCGGGGGACTCCCGAAGGATATGGGAGGGTTGGCGTCACTGTTATTAAGGGATTTTTCTTCACCAGATAATTAATTCTTCAGTCACCCTCAAAATTTATCCATAGTATTCTGTGCATTTTGGGTTCCTGAGCTAACTGGGACATTCTTCATCTTCAGGAAAACTCCAATTAGTTGATTTGTTCACTCCTGATGTTTTTGTTTTTTTTTTCTCTGAAGCTTTTGTTTTGATTTTTCAGCCTAATGATGGCTTGCTTCACTGGCAGTGGCAGGTTTTTGGAATTCATATTGAGAGCTAACATCAACAGATTCCAAATGCACATACAAAACTTTAAACAGGCGTTTCATGTGAGCATTCTCGGAAATGCCTTTTTCTTTTGCCTTTTTCAAGACACATTACTTGTATCATCATGAAAATGAAAACAAAAATTTTCCACTTTGCATTTTCATTTTCAAGTCCATGTATGCACTGTATAACAAATTGAAAATGAAATTGCATTCCCCATTCCAAAAAGTGCTCCGCCATATTGCTATATAAGCAATTTAATTGTCAATTTGCGATAAAAAGTGCACATAAAGTCTGTCCCTCTGTCTTACCATATTACCAGCAATAAGCCTGCTCTTGAATAGTCCTCTGCCTCTGCATTTCATTCCTGGTCTGGATCATATCAGTACAATCCAGTCAAAGGAATGGAATCAGCGGAAATGTCTGGCCCGTTGACATCCTGAGTTACCAGGGTGTGCAGATTGGTCAGCAGGAGGAAGAACTTCATCAGTCCATTCAAGCCTTCTCCAATCAACCGGTGGCTATTAAGGATATTGCATGGGACTCTGCCAATGCCGCTCAAGCAGCCACATCTATTCTGCAGTTGACTTTTCCTCAGGTGCTTGCCAATTGGGTGCCAAAGCTGAAAGTGTTGGACTTCTACAATGGTGGCCCTACCCAGCGTACAATGACCCAGCGTACAATAGTCTTTGAACTACAGCCATGTTCATTCCCCACTGAATGATCCAGGGTAGCATTTGTCATCCATTGCCCTTCTGGACATGCCAGGGACTGGGCTGCCACCTGTTGGGAGGCAGGAGATCCTGCTGTGTCTTTGTATGCTGCATTGGCTGAAGAGCTGAGCAAGGTCTTTGATCGGTCCTGCTCCAACCATGCCACTGCCAAGAAGTTACTTTGGGCCAGGTTTCTTCTTTCTGGCCAAAAAAGATGGATCTCTACATCCCAGTATTAATTATTGGGGACTTATTGCAATTACCATTAAGAATCATTACCGTCTTCCTTTGATGGACTCAACATTCTCCAACCTCCAGGACTGCTGCTAGTTTACCAAGCTGGACCTGTGCATTGCTTACTACCTGGTGCGCATGCTGGAAGAAGGTAAGTGTAACACAGCAATTAACACCCCCAGGCAACGACGAATAACTTGTGATGCCGTTTGGGCTCACTAATGCCCCTGATGTAGAACCTCATAAATGATGTCCTCTGAGACAAAGTCTCCCAGTTTGTCTATGTTTACTTCAGCAAGAGTCTTCTCTCAGACTCTGAAGTATCATAACTGCCACATCTGCGAAGTCATGCAGAGGCTGATAGAGAACCAACTCAACTTAAAACCAGAAAAGTGCAAATTCCATTGCACCACCGTATCCTTCTTGGGCTTCTTAGTGATGCAGGGCACCCTAGAGATGGATTGCCAGGAAGTGCAGGTTACGCTAGATTGCCTGCACCCTAAAATCCGTAAGGAGCTAGAGAGGTTCCCTGGGTTTGCCAATTTCCACTTGCGGTTCATTCGAGAATATTGTAATTTTGCTGCCCCCTAACAGCACTGACAATCATCAAGGTTTCCTTTGCCTGGAACCCCCACATGACCTCTGCCTTGGACCATCTCAAGAGGCTCTTTACCATCGCTTTCGTCCTCAAGCTCCCAGACCCCTAGCAGCAGTATGCTGTAGAAGTCAATGCTTCCAGTATTGGTGCTGGGGCTGTTCACTCTCCGCAACTGATGATGATCAACTTTGTCCTTGTGTCTACTTCTCTTTTCCACCGCCCACTGCTGAGAGGAGCTATTCCATCAGCAATAGGGATCTGTTGGTGGTGAAGCTTGTCTTTGAAGAGTGGAGGCACTGGTTGAAAAGGTCCAGGCTCCCCTTCCTTGTTTGGACAGATCATTGCTACCTGGAGTACCTCTCGACTGCAAAGAGACTGAATCCCAAGCAAGTCTGTTAGTCCAGCTTCTTCACGAGATTTAACTTTGTCTTGACGTAGCATCCTGGTACTAGTAGTTATCTCCTGGCCGCTACTAAGCTGCATGTGGAGAGAGAGGTTGAAGAGGCACTGAAAACCTGTCCTACTCCACTGGACCCTCCGCCCAATCGTCTCTTCATCTCTAAGAGTCTGAGAAGCAAGGTCTTGTCCTAGGCCCACGCTTCTCAGCTGGTACGTCATCCTGGAGTCTCTCAAAATCTTGCCCTTATTTGTTAACGCTTTGGTTGGTCAACCATCTGCCAGGATACTCAGGAGTTTGTTGCAGCCTGTACTGTGTATACCAGCTCAAAATCAAGTAACTAATGACCCTGTGGTTTATTACAGACCTTGGAGGTTTCCAACCAGTGGCTGGCCTGTACAGCTATGAATTTTGTCGCAGAGTTGCCTCTTCCTGATGGGTTCACTGTCATCGCCATCATTGACTGGTTCTCTAAGGTAGCCCAATTTTTACCTTTGGCTAAACTACCTACAGCTAAGGTGACAGTCAAGCTCCTCCTGCATCATGCGGTCCTCCTTCACTGTTTGCCCCAAGAAGTGGTTTTTGACCGCAGCCCCCAATTTGCCAGCTGCTTCTATTCCATGCCCTGGTGGGTGCCATTCTGGCCTCTTCTTGGATTTCCACCCAGAAACCAACGGCTAGGTAGAGAGGCTGAACCAAAAGCTGGGCAAAACTCTATGCTGTCTAACAGAAGCTAACCTCGCCAGATGGTCCTGTCTTCTAACTTGGGTAGACTTGATTCAAAAATTGTTGATGGTCTGGGAATGTCTCCAATTCAATGCTGTCTGGGTTGCCAACTACCTTTATTCTAGTCTGGGAAGAGAGAAGTGGGAATTCCCTCTGCTCAGGTCCTGGTTTTTTGCACCCGCTGGGGCTGGAGAAGGGCTCATGCATAACTGCTCTGACACATATCCGCCTTCCAGAAGCATACGAATCATCATGGCCAACCAGCTCCTGCTAACCTACTGGGACAGAAGAGCTGGCTTGCTACAAAGGATATCCCACTCCAGGAGATGTCAAAGAAGCTCGGCCCCAGTTCATTGGCCCATTCACCATTTCAAGGATTCCATCTTCATCTGCTGTCTGGCTCTTCCTTCCCCATTCCCTTGGTAACATGCACCCTGTGCTTCATGTCCCGAGAATTAAACTCCTGTCTTTACCTCCCAACAGTCCTCCCTCCTGCTCCCCGCCTCCATCTTAACTCGTTGAAGGTGGCCCCTTCTACACTATGTGCCAGATCCTGGACGTCTGGCATAGGGGACATGAATGCCAATTTCGAGTGGACAGGGAGGGTACGAGCCTGAGGAGCATTCCTGGGTTCCAGAGCAGAACATCTTAGACCCCTCCCTGGTCAGTAATTTCCAGCAATGGCATCTGGAGTCCGCCAGCTGTCTGCCAGGTATTGCCAGAGGGCGGTACTGTCTGAACCTTCTGAGAATGTCTCCTGTGTCTCGTCCCATCCAGCAGCTTGTTGAGCCTATTAAAACTATTGGCTCTTTTGATTGGTTTATGTCTTGTGCGTTTTCCTTACTGGCTGTGTCCTATTCATGTTTACCTCTCCTCACGTGTGTTGACATATTTATACCCCTTACTTTGAGTTTGCAGGTTGCTGGATTGTCACTTGCTTTATGCCCTTAAACAATCAGTCAGTATTTACTAGTAAAACTCTTTCGTCATCGGAAATAATTCATAACCTTTAATGATAGTATTTTACGGAAGTTCTCAATCTAGTTCAGTTAATAGGAACAAGCAGGCAAATCTTACTTTCGGCCTCCATAATTGAGGCCGCATTTCTGTTAATCCACTCCAAGTCTGTTCATCTGTTCAGTTTATCAGGAACAACCTCCTAAATCTCCTACGGTCACCAGGATTATAACTGCAACTCCTTTGTACTGCCATCTGACAGTTCAGTGTGCACCAGACAGTTGTCCTGAAAAGCCACAGACTGGGCACAGGGTATATCCCCACACCTTGCCCGTTACATCTGAAGTGAACTGTGCCATTCTGCTCTGGGCTCCGTGCCTCTGCCTTACCGTATCACTGCCAATAAACCCTACTATTGGATTGTACTCTGCTTCCATATTTAGTTCCTAGTCTGGATCATAAAAGTGCCCTATTGGGGTGGGATTAGTCCATATTTTGAGATTATGTTGGTGAGGGCAGTCATTAAGACCAATTTCAAACTACAGGGCTCAGCTCAGTTAAATTGTTCAAATGGTGGCGAATCTGAAAGCCCTATTCTGTGACATGGAAGAACCCAAAGGTATGAGAGGAAAAATATAGCCTGTAGCAGTGCTTTCTGGGGCCTGGTTAGCTCTAGTGGGGCACAAGGAAAGGAGGGTCTCAGGAGGTCAGGGTTTACAGAATCTCCTTTAGGCTTGATCAGGATTCAGTCTGTCTCCAGAGTTTTTGTACTCTTAACTGCTGATTCACAATTGGTTGTCCTTTGCTCTGGATAGGAATGACTGCTAACACAATGTAATGACCAACAAACAACATTTGCAGTATCACATTTTTGTCTTTGATTTGCAAACTCGCTCTACAATAGTAAGCAGCAGCTGACACCACATGCATCAGAGGGGAGCATATGCCCATGGACTGAAATGAACAGAACAAATTACAGCAGCGAGCAGTCATACACATGCTTTCCTCTCTTAAATTGCCAGCTGTTAGGGGTTTATGGACCCATCAACCACAAACCGTCAGGACTCAAATTTTATACACTAGGCTGGACGAAGTTTTTGAGTTTTCGCAATGTGTGAAGTGAAAGGCCTGGTATGGTTCACTGAAACCTACTGAACGTAGGCCATCTTGCCTCCTCCCCTTCTACATCAAGCTGGACATGTTTTTGCAAAAACTCTGGGCACCCCCCTCCCAACCCCCAGCAGCCAACCCCCCCCCCCCCCCTCAACTCCCAGTCATCCACCCAATCCCCAATCCAGGAGAGATGCATTCTGGACATGCTCAGTTCTGCAGGTGCCAGGCAACAGGCACAAGGCTCGTCATTCAGAACTTTCTCGAAGCACTGGAACCATAAAAAAACCTTCAGAAAAGGGTAAAGCATCTTTTATTTGGACTGAAAAGGAGCGTGAGAAATAAAATACAGCTTGATAAACACCTCTGTCCCTGAAACATTTTTGGGCTTCGGAGCACAAAATCAGAGTTCAGATTTCACTGCTGGTGAGATTCTAAAAAGTTTAATCAGTGTAGAATGCCATTATATTGGTTGCAAAGGCAAAATAACAAGAATGAGGAGCACATATGTCCACACAATTCACCTTTCTCAGAGTACGCATACACACACACACACGCAAACACACACAAAAAGGCACAAATGCTCACAATATCAAGCACCATCAGAGAACTGTCAGATGATACAAACGATTGCGACAACCAGCCCTAATTACCCAGAAAGGTTGGCAGGCTGGCAGTTTACGCTTCTGGGTTTAATTACCAGCGGGGATCTCTTTTCTATTGTAGGGGCTGATTTTAATTCTCATTCCACAGCTGCCTGAGTACAGCGGGGCGAGGAACCATGATTATCACCGATACAATCACTCCTGTGCATATGACAGCCCAGCTAACATGATGGACAACGTGTGCGCAAGCAGGTGAACTAGACAGAGGAAAGCAAAGAGTGGATGAATATACAAAAAGCAGAGGAAAGGAGAAGAAACATGAAAAAGCAAATTAGACTCATCCCAACTCGTCATACAGTGATGCTACCTGATCAAGCGTCAAAGTACGATGAAAAAGAAGGCTTTTGGCGTCCATATTTGATGCTTAGGGTTAGGGTTCAGGTTAAGGGCTAAGGATTAGGGGGTAAGATTTGTTTTAAACTTGTGTCAAATTAGGACGCCAAAAGCTTCCATTTGTATTGTATATCGATGCTTGGTCAGATAGCGTCACCATATAATGAGTCGGTATAACTCTAGGCTTGAGAGAGAAGAGAAATATGGCAAGTGTTTAAGTATTCACAATGAGTAAATATAGCATTTATGTCAGTTCAGTTGGGTAAATATGGCATCTTGTTTGTTCAATTACGTACATCGTTTATGTCCATAAAGTGAGTAAGCATGGCGTTTGTTTGTACAGAGAGTAGACATGGCGTTTGTATTTGTGCATTGAGTAAATATGGCGTTGTGTTCATACAATGAGTAAATATGACAATTTCTGTTCGTACAGTGAGTAAATATGGCGCTTGTGTTTGTACATGGAGTGAATATGCCATTTGTGTCTTTAAAGTGGTAAGTATGGCATTTGTGGGAGTACAGTGAGTATATATGGGGTTAGTGTGCATGTGGAGAGTAAGTATGGTGAGTGTTTGAGTAAGCACAATGAGAAAATATGGGGTTTGTGTTGCGTTTGTATAATGAGTAAATGTGAGTGCTAGCACACACAAGCCGAGTAAACATGGTGACTGTCTGTGAACATACAATGACTAAATATGGTGAGGGTTTGAATACGTACGATGAGTAAATATGGTGCGCTTGTGTTCATACATTGAGGAAATATGGGGTTTTTGAGCTTATGGAGAGTAAATATGGTGATTGAGTACATATACAGAATAAGTATAACTTTTGTGTTCATTCTCTGAGTGAATATGGCATTTGTGTGCATAGGCAAAGTAAATATTGTGAGTTTTTCTGTATGCATGGTGAGTAAATGTTGTGTTTGAGTATGTACTGTGAGTAAATATAGTTTTTCGTGTCATTAGGGTGAGCGAATATGGTGAATTCTTTTCTTACGTCCAGAAAGTAAATATCATGAGTGCTTGCAAATATACAAGGAGTAAATATGGCAATTAAGTTGATGGTGGTACAATAACAGTGGTAAAAATAAGTAAATAAATGACAAAAAAGAGAAAGATTCCTCTGATTCCATGTCTGTCAACATTAAACCTGTCACGGTGCTCCGGTTAGAGCCACTAATGCTCTGGAAACGCAAACAGCACACGCTGTGCAACAGGGGTTGTTAAACGAGATGCAGAGATTGACTGCAGCACAGCCTTTTATGATCCCCAAGGGGAATATTACACATGATGACATTTACAGAGAGCAGGACAGCAAAGAAAGATGAGCAAAGCAGCGATCGGATGACTGATCAATGCTACAACACTGTGTTTTTATCGACAGTACAAATAAATGATATACGTATATAATCTCCGCAGCGCAGCATTCAATTTAATGTGCGTCAATCTGTGCACTGGAATTTACTTCCCAGGATCTCTCCAGTTAAATTCTCAGTCCTCATCTCGCTCATTAGATGAGGTTGGAAGGTTGGTGGAGCAGGGCGCGATCAGTATCACCATCAGAACAGGTTCATCTTGCGTCCAGTAAAGGAAAATTCACCAGCACTGTCCTGGTAAAGTCTTCTCTCTCTTTTTCAATCTGCTTCTCTCCAAATCCCCTTGTTCCCCGGGACTGCAGTCTGTGCTAATTCAATGTACCAAACTGGGAAAAATTAATCTGTTTCATTCTTTCCAGTATCTCTGTTCCCCAGTTATCCAGACCTGACTTTCCGCAGCCATCCCCGTGGAATCCTGACCGTGGTTTAATGACTCATTAAAACTGACACCAGAAGAATGTTCTCCGGAATACCATTTATTTCCCCCCGCTCCTGTCATGACCCGAAATTTACAATTGTGCTGCGATGAGATTTTTCTTTCTAAGGGGGCAATGTTTTTACATTAGATCTCTCTCTATTAGTCTCCTCTAAGTTTTTTTTTTCTGAGGCAGTGATCTTCCAGTGATATGTCTGGCTAAATTAGCATGTTAGCACATTTTTTTCTCCGCTTCTCAGCCGCACAGTGGCAGCTCTGCTCTGTGTTGGTGCAACATTAGAGGGAAAGCGGAGACACTTGGAGTCTTTACTGGCTTTCATTCTGGGTAAATCAGGATGGCTGTGGACCCATGGAATCCATTTGCTCACACGCACCACAGCATCAAACAGCATCAAACATCTGAAAGCTTGAACACATGTGCAAGCTAATTCTGGCACACAAACATTACTCACGCACACAGATACGCATAAATGCTCATGTGCACACACACACGTCAACACATGCACACACATACACAAACTAATGCATGCGCACACACGCACACACACACACACCCTCATACTCATGAAAGTTTGCACAGAGATGTGGACATGTGTGACACACACAAAAACCGAACATAGATGCACACATAGTACACAAACACGATACACATTACCAATCATGCAAATGCACACTGATACCCACAAAAGTTTGCACCACTGTCACACACACAATCATGAGCACACATCCATACCCTTACCAACCCACACACACACACACACACACACACACACACACATACACACATACACACACATGCACACACTCAAATACCTTCAGAAAACCATGCATGCAGCTGTACAGACATGCATATCCACACAACTGTGCAGACACGCCAGACACACACACACACACACACACACACATGTGCACACCTTTGTATAGAGATGCAAACATGTGCATCCAAACTCACACAAACAGATACACACATGCACACATAAACACACACAGACATGTGCACACACAAACACTCACACAGGCATGTAAGCACACGTGACAACACAGTCACTCAAACACACACACACACACACACACACACTCACAAGCAAGAGGACTGATTAAGTTCCACGTTGCTGGCACCCTGCTGTTTACATGCACAGTCAGTGCTATAATAGGGGTTAAGCATCGTTTAGTCACCGTGAGTAAGATGGATCTAATCTGTATTTTTTCTCTCTAAAGGCCCAGGGGGGAGTGACAAATATAAATAGGCAGCACAGGATCTTTCAGGGAACACCATGCTGTAGCCTCTCCTTTCAGTTATAGTCAGAACCTGCATCTCCAAACCTCTCCTGCTAACTGCACTGCTGCCCTGCAGATAGATTACAGCTGCTTCACTGGCTCTCACACCGCAGGGGTCCCTGCCCAGGTGCCAAGGACAAAATATCATAAAAAATCTAATAATAGTAAATAATCTGTGGCCCCCTAGGGCTTGCAGGATGAACTACAAAACTGAAAATGTGAGGACTGAGTTGTAAACTCGATGAGGGTAAGCTATTACTTCATGTACAAAATTCCATGGCAACCGTTCATATATATATATATATATATATATATATCGGCAAGGAACATTGCATACTGCAGCTAAAAAAAGGACGAGGCTTGGCGACCTTCCTCTAAACGCAACTCTCTTCTCGTCTCTCGCTTCTCATCGCCTTTTTATCAATTTGAACGCGAAGCAGTCTTTCTCTGCTCTTCAGCTCACCATTAGCGCGCTTTCCTTTTTTATTTAATTATTTTTTTTATAACCTTCCCACTGTCAGGTTCATCCGACAATAAAAAGGCGTTAAGGCCGCTGAGAGAGGTGGCGAGCTCGATCTCTTTTTCTCCTGCAGCGGTGAAGCAGGTACGGTGACCTTGCAGATATCGCAGTCTTTGTGGGGGCTCTATCAGCGGAGTGAGGAGAAGGTCGCGACAGCCGGCCTGTGTGATGCGGCAGATTTTTACCCCACATTACCGCCGCGTGTGAACAGCGCTGATTGACTCGGGGGCCTCCGTGCTGTCGAGTTCTGGGTCAGGTTGGACCTCGGGGGGCTGAGGGGAGGGGGGATTCGGCGAGACAGGCGTTTATCTGAGATGGATACGCCTCCCCTGTGGCGACACAAGGAGAGCCCCGGGCACCAGCGTGCGCAGGACAGGAACAGCTACAGGATTCGGGAGATGCAGCTCAAACAGCACGCATAGATGCTTCTCGTACACGCGTGCGCGCGCACACACACACACACACACACACACACACACACACACATACTGTGCACATATACACACAGACACACACACACACACATGCTTACATACTGTACACACATACACACACTAGCACAGACACTGTACACACATGCACGAACACAAACACATAGCCATGTGCCTTCATTAACATACAACCCTAATTCTGAAATAATTGGGACAAAGTGTAAATTGTGAATAAAATCAAAACTCAATGACTTTCAAATTACACCAGCCAGTATTTTATTTTCAATAGAACAGAGATAACATAGCAAATGTTGAAACTGAGAAATTTTACAATTTTATCCACAAAATGAGCTCATTTCAAATTTGACGGCTGCTACAGGTCTCAAAAAAGTTGGGACAGGGGCCTGTTTACCATGGTGTAGCATCCCCTCTTCTTTTTAATACAAAGTGGAGGCGTCTGGGCATTGAGGAGACAAGTTTCTTGAGTTTAGCCATTGGAATTTGATCCCACTCTTGTTTAATACAGGCTTCCAGCTGCTGGAGAGTTTTGGGTCTCCTTTGACGGACTTTTCGATTAATTATGCGCCAAATATTCTCGATCTGTGAAAGATCAGGACTGCAGACAGGCCAGTTCAGCACACAGACTCTTCTACTAGGAAGCCATGCTGTTGTAATAGCTGCAGTATGTGGTTTTGCATTGTCCTGCTGAAATACACAAGGCCTTCCCTGGAATAGATGTCATCTGGAGGGGAGCATATGTTGCTCTAAAACCTTTATATACCTTTCTGCATTCATGATGCTTTTTAAAACATGCAAGTGTCCCACACCATATGCACTAATGCATCCCCATACCATCAGAGATGCTGGCTTTAGAACTGAACACTGATAACAGGAGGGTGGTCTTTCTCCTCTTTAGCCAGGAGGACACGACGCCCATGATTTCCAACAAGAATGTCAAATTTGCACTCGTCTGACCACAGGACACTTTGCCACTTTGCTACAGTCCATTTTAAATGAACCTTGGCCCACAGAACACAGCGGCGCTTCTGGATCATGCTCAACAATGGCTTCCTTTTTGCATGATAGAGTTTTAGGTGGCATCTGTGGATGGCATGGCGGACTGTGTTTACAGACTGGTTTCTTTAAGTATTCCTGGGCCCATTTAGTAATGTCAATGACAGGATCATGCCAGTGAGTGATGCAGTGGCGTCTGAGGGCCCGAAGATCACGGGCATCCAGTAAAGGTCTTCGGCCTTGTCCCTTACGCACAGAGATTTTTCCAGTTTCTCTGAATCTTTTGATGATGTTATGCACTGTCGATGATGAGACCTTCAAAGCCTTTGCAATTTGACGTTAAGGAACATTGTTTTTAAAGTATTCCACAATTTTTTTACGCAAGCCTTCAAAGGTTAGCGAGCCTCTGGACATCTTTACTTCTGAGAGACTCAGCCTCTCTAAGACATCCCTTTTATAGCCAATCATGTTACACACCTGATGCCAGTTAACTTAATTACTTGCTAAATGTTCTTTCAGCTGATTCTCTTATATATTAATTGCTTTTTCAGCCCTTTTTTGCCTGTGTCCCAACTTTTTTGAGACTTGTTGCAGCCAGAAAATTTGAAATAAGCTCATTTTGTGGATAAAAATGTAAAATGTCTCAGTTTCAACATTTGAAGTGTTTTCTATGTTCTGTTGTGAATAACATATTGGCTCATGTGATCTGAAAGTCATTGGATTTTGATTTTATTCATAATTTACACTTTGTCCCAACTATTTTGGAATTGGGGTTGTATATATATAAACACACAAGCTAAGATATGGTAAACACAAGCACACACGCACAGAAGTACCCACACATACATGCATTCATAAACACATACCAACACACACACGTTCAGACATGGTAAACACAAATATACAAAATACATAACACATGTACCTAAAACTGTATATATGACTTCATAAACACACATACACCTCCACACACATACTCATACACACACAGACACAAAAACACATACACTCAGATGCTGTACACACATATACCTCACATGCATACACTTGTTCACTAGTGCTCACATATATATGTTCTCACACACACCCACAGCCACACTCCCACACATATTACCACACTCATACACATATCCATACACCCACCCACACACACACACACACACACACACACACCAAAAACGCACAGACACACACGTTCAGACAATAAAGCTTGAAAAAATGAGCAAATTCACACCCACATGCCTCAACTCGAGGACACGAGTACCTGCAAGGACTCATTCATACCCTGACATAAACACAGCCATCTTCACTTGCTTGTTTTGACACACATACAGGTATTTACAAGCAAAAGCATGATTACACAGTTACTCACAGACACACACACACACACACGCACGCACGCGCACACACACACACACACACACACACTCCGCAGTAATAACAGTAAAACGCTGCTGTGTGCAGGTTCGCAGACGGCTCAAAATAGCAACTTCAGCACCCTGACAAACCTGCAATGGAGGCTTTTAAATTTAAATCCACCAGCTGTGTGTCAGCGTGTCACATGACAGCACAGCTCAGCAGTGTTGAGCTAAAACTGGCGGAAAATCGCACCTGCAGTCACCTCCACCTGAAACTGACGAGCACAAAGGTGACTTTGCACAGAACAGCGATGCCAAGTGTAGCATTACCGGGCAGGTTCATTTCAGCTCAATACTCCAATCAGCAGATCTTTGTCGTACTCCTCTTGGCTGGTTGGAAACATCTACGCAGCAAGTTACCAACCTCATAGAATGCCACAACAGCCATAAAAAACGTCCCCTGACCCTTGGCTCTGTTGCAATGTCCACCAGTTTCAATGTTGCACAAGTCCTTTCAGCAAAAAGTCGCTTGATCTCTCGTGTACAGTCTAACTATTTCAAAGCTACCTACACTACAAAGCTGGCCAGTTTACTCATCTGTTATCATCTGTTCACTGGTTCCTGAAAGCTGCTTCCTTCCTGATGTCACTGGGGGAAGGGAAGTAAGCGGCATGTTGGATTATATACAACTTGGGCTTTGTCCTGCCCCTGTAGGCCATTCCTGTTACCCGTGATGATGATCTTCATACATAGCAGTCTTACATGACTGTACAGGTGGTATGGTGATGTAGTGGGCAGTGCTGTTCCCTCACAGTGAAGAGGTTGTGGGTTTGATTCTGGTCTTTGGCCTTTCTGTGTGGAGCTGCTTTAGTATACCGGTTTCCTCTCGCAGTCCAAAGACATTTTGACCAAGTGGAGATGGTATAAGTGTGTCACTGTGTGAGTGAATGGTGTTTGATTCCTAAGCTTCCATTGGGAAGAGTATGAAAAGTGACACGATATAACCTTGAGGATGAGCCGAAGTTTTGTTCAATATGTAATAAATAAACAAATACATGGCTCTGTAGAGACTGTTAACTGCTGCCAAGCCACAGGAGGATAATCATTACCAGAGCAAGAAAAGGGGAAAAAAAAAACTGTTTCCGAAAGTCTTGTCCGCCTTCACAGGCAACAGAAAAGCTGGCTCATCAAAGCTATAGCCCACGATCTTCACCTTCTGATAATACACAGCCTCTCTGACACATAAGTCCGTCAGCTACAGGCCAGGGAATGAAATGATTATGAACTCATGACAGAAAAGTACACAGCCAGCTATACAGGGGGGGAAAAAAACTGCAGCTCAAATGGAGTTTTTACTCTGACCTGATGGCCGACATTTAAATCCCTTTCGGGCTCACATACAGTCAACGGATCGATTGGAAACCGCTGAAATGCACCCATCCGTTACAGCTAAAAGGACAGAATGTTTTCATAGTGCGCGCACACACACACACACACAAACAAAGGATGAATACAGAAGGGCAGGGAGGGTGATGTAATCATTTTAAAATGCAAAGGGAGGTGTTTAAATAATATAAAATGTAAACATTGAAATGCACAGGATATTACACAAGTCAGGTCTCCATAGAAATTAACTTCGTAAAACCCTCCCCTGGGGAAAGATCCCCTTGTATCTCAGATTTGCAGCCAGTATCACTGGGGTCTCTGCACCAACGGCCAAGCAGATTTTACAGCATCATTTGCAGAAGTGGCTCCACAATGGATTGGCAAACTCTTCAGTGTGTATAGGACCTGAAACATCACCATGAGGATGCTGGGACAGATTTTCGTCCACAGCGACCCTGACCAGGAATAAACGGGCAAGATAATGAAAGGACAGATAGATGGATGGATGGATTTATTGCAGTGATTCCACAGAACCAGCTCCAGCCTGTCTCTAGCTCTTGCAGAGCTATGGAAGGGTGGAGCACGAAAATTAATAGTGGGCTGGATGCAAAGTGTGGATTTTTATTTTTTGTCTTTATTTATTTTTCATTTCACCACCCACAGATGAATGACGCCATAGGTCTTACAGTTGGCCCTATCAGATAGCAGAGTAAGTTAAGCTCATGTCCCTCATAGATTCGTGAGAACACTGTTAGACCTGATCTGCCTGCCATGTAGCCCTAAATATGAAGCAAAAGTCTGGAGGCCATCTGAAAAGGTTATGATGAAAGACTAATTACCATTTAAAGATCCTCGGGTGCATGACCTTCTTAAAGTATGTGTTTATTCAGCAGTACTTCAATGAACGTGAGAAAGAAAACTGTTATCGGCAGTAGTGTCAGTAAAACAACGGTTAAAAATGTCAGAGAGCAACTTCAAGGCACGAAAACTGTAGAGCGAGCATATACTGAAAGAGATCGTATCTTGCCGGCCACGAATTGTAAAACTGGAATTATCTGATTCAGTTTTACTGTGCGAGATTCTCAGATAGTTCAAAAGTAATTTTCCGATTACTGCATGGAGGGAGTTGATAGATCTCAACAAGCCCAGCGGAGCAAAACTTTTTTACTTCCTAATTCCATTTCGCGACTTACTATTCTATGATTGAAATGCTACAATACAAAAATCTTTGTAATACCTTGTTGTAAAATATTTTAGAATGTATGATATAAACAAAAACACTCTCATTCAAATCTCTATGGTGATGTTCATTTTTAGAACGATTTTATTAAGGCCTATACCACGTGCAGGACACATCCAGGTCTGCTCATTCTTGTTCGGAGAAGAAGCCAATCTTGTTTTCAGGAGAAACACTCAAGCAGAAATTATGGACTTTTGTGATGATTCGTTTTGCTAGAGCAAGATATGTTCTTCAGCGAAAAAGTGTTCTTTTTTTGACTAGTATCACAGTGTAATTCAAATGTATCCCTTCACCGAGTCACCTTTCAAGCTCGCAAATCTTAATTATCCGAAATATTGTTCAGATCTGTACGCAGGCTAAGGTTCCTTATACAAGTCCGCCAACATTGTTTTCTACTGAACCAGTGAAAAATTAATATCCCGGAGATGGGATCAAGTTAACCTCTACCAGGGCCAAGAAAAACAAAATAAAGACTTCAATTTTACAGTCAAACCAACACAGTGCAAGCATGTGGAACAGGTAAGAACTCTCAACTTTCAACGAGGGAATACAAACCAAAATATCAATGTAGAGAAAAATGTGGGTACTTCCACAGACCCCCTACCTGACTCGTGCTGGCCGGGAAAGATGAAATTGGCGGGACGTCCAAAATCTTCAAGTCGTACATGCTTCCGTTCAGAATCACCGAGGGCCTGTACACGTACCTGGATTTGGTAGGAGTGTAAACCTCGGAAAAATCATTGTAGATGAACTGACGGATAATCGAAGTCTTCCCGACTCCCGGGGCACCAATCACTGCAATACTGAGCGTCTCGACCATTCCTGGAACATCAGCACCATGGACAGAAAAATCTCAAAGCTGAGAGGTCGGAGGCGCAGCGAAAAAACAAAATCTTCAGCTTTTGACGTTTAATCGAAGACTTATTTGTGTTATCGCACAAGAAAAATTGAATATTCCTATTCAGCTATAACTGAGCGAACCAGGGCTGCACGTTCACGCTTTACTTTAGGAGTTGGCTAATCAATGGTGAATAAATGCATATATAATTTGCAAAATGAGACGAAGTAAAAACAATCCTGTCTTCGCATGAACAAGTTGCAAAAAGCAGCTGAACACTAGCGTGCTCTAAAGTCGTTCCTCTGAAGAAAAATATATTCCTCTGTGTGCGTTTCTTCAAACTGAAGAAAGGCAAATAATTACTTGTGAACATCCGATACAGCGGGAGAGGTGTCGCAACGCCGACGAATTCCACGAGGAAAGAGAAGCTGCGGTCGTTAATCTTTGGAAACCAAACCCCCACTCCTCTGAACCACCACGTCTCCGCCAAGAGAACACAAAGTCTGCCCCCGCAAATCCCACCTGCAGCTCATGCTAGGATTGGAGTCGCGCGCATTCCATCGGTCCCATTCTCCATCATTGTGAGGGCTTAATTTTCTCAGTCAGCTCCTCGTGCACTTTGATGTACTCATCTCCGACCGACTCAGCAAGGACGCCTGACAGAGGTCCCTCGCGCTCGTTAAATCCCCTGGCGCACGCCAGCGTTCGATTCCAACACAAATAAATTTCCCTAGTCTGAAGGAGACCATTAGCCCTATTCGCGTGGACTCGAGACGAGTCGCAATTTCATCGCTCGGAATACAAAATGCACTGTTCGTACATTTGACTATTCCGTTTGGCAGTCCTGCACTGCGGGCGTACCGGGAGCAGATTCAATAAGCTCTTCCGCTCGATGTGTGTGAGTGAGTGAGTGCGCGTGCCGTGTGTATGCGAGAGAGAGAGAGAGAGAGAGAGAGAGAGAGAGAGATTATGATCATTGATGATGATGATGGTGTGTAGACTACGCGCGCACGTACATACCATTTCCATTGGCATTCCTTGATGCGTTTTGTTGATATGAGAAATGTCTCTGTTCGATTTAATTTAACTTGCTTTCTTCTCTGGCAATTAGAAATTGGATCATTCGTAACATTTTTTTCAGACTGTAGCATAGCATATATTATTGCAGAAACATTTTAGTATTTGAGCATCAGTCATTGCTTTTTGCAGCAGATCTATCAAACGACCTTCATTTTAAAAATTCTAATTCGGTGAGGAAAAAAAAAAAATCTGTGACTAGTTTATGTATAACTGGCCATTCAACTGCAATATATCTTGTCGATCTATTCAATGTGACTTTAAGATACAGCTGTTAAAGAGGTGATAACAGCTTGTGAAGCGAGCAATCCCGTACTGTTCTTTTAATCTTCAAACTGTCACCTGCAATGCAAAGTTTTTCACCAGTCAAAATACAGTACCTCAGTTCTTCCTTAGTTTGCGTATTTTAGGATGTACTAGACAAGTCAATTACCGCAGAGAGCTGCCCGGACAATGCATATAAAGTTCCTGGCAAACACTTAATATAGTACAACAAATCATTACTATCAGTATATGCCCATTCAAATCACATCAAGGACAGCATGTTCTCATATGGCCACCTGAAAGTCATGGTCACTTAGGGAGATACCAAAGTGCGCCCAGCATTACCCTTCTGTCCTTCCTCAACCATCTGTCACACTTTTTTTCTGTTCAAAATGTCCATGTTCCCTTTGGCCATCCATCCAATCGTCTATAATCAGCCTTTTGGAACAACATGTGCTCAGCGGCCCTCCCCCCTCCCACCCCAGTGGAAGCAGTGCTACCCCAGCAAGCCATCAGAAGCTGCTGAGGCTACATTTACAGTACACACTAAAGTGCTCTGTGCTTTTATTTATTCATTTATTTTATCAGTACTGTCATACAAAATTACTACACATGAGGTCACTAGAGCTTTAACACCAGCAAAGGGCACAGCTACAGTGATGATGTCACAGGCAGGTCAGAGGCACCCAATCAAATGTCAGACTTCTCCATCAAGCAACCAGGCGGGGGTACAGTGCTCTGACACCACCTGCCCCTCTGGGCAAAGCTGCAGCCAATTAAACGACAGCGCACCAGACTCTCATTGGTGTAACAGAGAATATTCTGGACCTCAGGGGCTTGTCTCAGCTTTGAGTGACTGCTGCTGAAATCAAAGCTTTTAATGTTACTCTATAAATGCATAGAGAAGATGAGAGGGACCAGCACAGTAAGGATTCAGCTCTGTACATTCACCCCAATAGAAATCTGATGCAGCTGGTTAATGCCAAATTAGCAGGAGGGTTCAACAATACACTCAGCTCTCAGGCTAACAGGTGGGAGTTTGGAGCACTCAGATGTTCGGTTGTAAGTAGTGAGTTTATTAACAATAAAACAATGTTATATCTGCGCCTTGTCTAGCTGGAGTTCTCCATTTGTACCATTATCCAGAATAGTAAAAACCACTGAACATAGGATGACTGATCTGAAAGGGGAAAATAACATTTATGCAAGAATATTTGACCCAATTTTAATATCCACTCACAACTAATAACTACATGTGTGGTAAACTGTGATTGGACAGATGAGAGACTAAATTACCCATAGGTCTGAGTGTGTGAGGTAATGGTGTGTGTGCCTTACGATGGGCGGGTTAACAGTCCAGGGTGTGTTCCTGCATCTTGTTGACTGGATGCTGGGTTAGCCTCCAGCCTCCTGTGACACCAACCTTGAACATGCAGGCGAGATAATGAATGGATGGACAGGTCCTGGGGAGAATCCTTCCTACTTTGGTTTTTATTTACACAGATGAGACAAAGTGAGGTCTGGTAGCCATTTTGTCATGAGATCTACATACAAGATCCCACTCAAGTTTCTATTTCCTTCAAATGGAATTCCTTGATTCCTTCCATAATTATTGAGGACTATTAACCTGACAAAAACAAACTACAGTAACTGTATTTACCCTGCCTGAAATGTGAGGAGTGTTGTGACTGGTGGCAGTTGTCTATGTGTCTGTCTGTATGTAATTCTGTTTGTCTGTCAGCACACTGGCACAAAACTGGTTTGATCAAATGGTGGAAGATATTTCTCAGAAAAGTTGTGCAGTGCCCCAAGGATCATCTAATTTAATTTTGGATGCAACTGGGTCACGGTCAAGGCAACCAACAAAGCAAACAGTCTTTTCAAGATAACTTCCTTAAATGGTAACACTTTACAATAAGGGTACAACAATTAACATTAGTTAATACAGTTATAAGCATTTACTAACAGGTAATTAACATCTAACTAATGCTCCTGGTAATAATTTACAAATGATGTTCACATGAACTAAGGTATTAATTGATAAATTTTAGTTTAATAGTTTGAAGTGTTACATAGGGGATACTTAAAAGATGTTTTCAACTTCACAATAAGGGATACACAGAAATTTAATAAATGTTCAATTATGGTTATGTAATGCTTATTCAGCTATCTAACATGTCAGTTACCTGCTAATTAACTGATAGTTAATGAACTAATGTTAATTAATGTTAATTGTTGTACCCTTATTGTAAAGTGTTCCCCCTTACATTGAAATGAATCAATTTCTAACTGAATTCAGACTGTGCATTTTTTAAATTACTTGTCCACCCAAATGGTACATTACAGTGTGATGTCATTAGACTCAGTAGCAGTAGGGTTCAAGACGGTATCAGGTAATTCAACAGCACCCAAAGCACTGAAACCTCTAACACATGAAGGGTACGTTGTGCCCGGCACCACTTGCTTTTGTAGGAAATGGCTTATGACTGAAATGAGCCATCTGGATGGCTGGTGCATATTGTAAGAAATTTATACACGTTCAGATTTGCCCAGATCCGGAGAGAAAGGTCAAAAAATTCAACTGAAAACACACTTTTGAATGCAAGACAAAGACAGGAGTATTTTTTCTCAGTGTTAGTGTAGATACAGAGGTTTGCCTTAGTAGGGCAGTAGAGCACATGCTGTTCAGCGAACCGTCCAGCTTTTAACCAGATTAACCAGTGAGATTTTAGGAAATTAAAGCGGGCAAAGGGGGAAAAATAATTTTCAAAAAGCAAACAAGGTAATTTTTTGCCCCTCTTAAAATTCTGAGGCAGGGGGAAAAAATCCCTTGATTATCTTTTAAGAATAAATTTTCATTATTTCATCAGTTATCACAAAGGCTGGTGGAATACCTTCCAAAGTAAATGAGGACATTTTGTTACCTTAGTTACAGACAGATTGGGCAAGTGCCAAGTGACCTACATTTTGAAAGTTTAACTATCCTGGATCCCAAATCGATATATTTACGAAAACTTTAAACTTAGCACGGATGCGTTCTGCTCGCCTGTTTGCGAATAAGAAAATTTCTCTCAGGAAAACTTATAAGGGAAAGAGTTAATATAGCAACGCAATAACCAACCGCCATCCTGCCATTCAGAAGAGCAAACTTGGTAGCACCTCCCAAACCCACCATTAGCTTTGCCGTCAACCGCAGAGAGAAAGTGTCCTGAATCACGTGTTACACGGTTAGCACACGCAATGAGTTTCAAATGTACAACTGCGGTGATGCGTTTCCACTTCATTAGCCACACGCGCTCTGAATTAAACAAAGGTCTTACATTTCTCAGTAACAGACCACATTTTTTCAATTACGTCCATAATGATATTGATCATCACAGCGTGTTCTTTTTTCCTTCGCCAGGTATTGATTGGTAACGCAGTGGAAGAACTGAATTTCTGGCTCTGATTAAATAATCGATTCTTCAAATTCACTTAGTGGATGTTCATGCAGGTAATTGACATGCAAACATATAATGCAACATTAGACAACCTCCATGTTCCCATACCATTTAGAGAAATTTAATATTAATATACGCGGATTACTGAAGCAATTCTGAGCCAGTGCTTTGTCCAAGGTCATAAAAGCAGAACCCAGTCTGTGAGACAAAACTGCAATCCTGAACTCACAAGCCCAGTTCTCTTATCACTACACAGCGGCCTGAAACATTTTCATCTTTATTTCAAAACAAATTATAGAAAAGAAAACTACATTTACAAAAGAGATATGAGTAACAGAAATAGAATAATAATTTTCTTAATAGCAATACTGTCATCAGAGTAAGTGTTCCTGGGATTACTAGCTAATTAAAAATAGAAGAATCATGTAAACTGCTATCTAAAACGTTATCTTAAAAAACACAAGCGCGACAGGCCATAAACATCATTTGGGTGATCTACTCAAAGACCCTACCACTCTGCCAGGATTAAGTATGATAGATTTTATTACTTTGGCAAAGGAAGACAGACTTGATGCTGGGCAGCAATGGGCATTTAAAATGCCAGATTGTGAGATTTGTCATTTTAAATAGTTTTTGATATGCTCCTGTGATATGAATCTTATCACGTTGTTTGTTGAAAGACCAACCAGGATGCTATTATAAGTTCATAAAAAGCAGGCTCCACTGCTAGACAGATCAGATGATAATCAGTCAGTGAGCTAATAATGGGCTTTTCACAAACAGTTTTAACACTAAGCTACCATTCGTGGTGATAGGCACTCAATCAGTTCAGCTATGTCAACAGCAGAGTGTGTGAGCAGTTGGACAGAAATCCGATTCTGTAATTCATTAAAATTCACCATTTATGAAATGCAGTGAGAGGTATAGATCCACTCTTTTCACCAGCTTATTTATGGTCAGGGCCTGGGAGGCTGGAGACCATCCCAGCATGCATTGGGTGAGGCATGGTATACACATACAAATGTAAATACAAATCCATCAATGCTATGAGTCTGGAGTTTTTAAACATCAACAATTTTCAAGCAGTCAGAGATGGATAAGTGTAAGATAAGCCCTTCTTTCTCCATGGTTGTTTTGTAAAAAAAAAAAAAAAAATCAAAAATCTGAATATTAGATGGATCAAAGTGGCCACCTTTTGCCATAAGGCATGCTAAGAAAACTCAGAACCTTTTTCTAGAAGGAGAGTCATGTGGTTCAGAAGGTTTATACCTTAAACTACACTGGCACTGCCTAAGGATATACTGCATTTGTGGTTTGCCCCTTCTTGATTTTTGGTCCAATCTGCGCCAATACAAGTTAATTTTACATCCTTTGAAAATGACAATAATGACCTGTTCATTTTTCCAACGGATTTCTTTTAGTTAAAGTCACTATCGGAAATTTACAGATTCTTTTTGACCTCCCTCTATTCCTGCCTGGCATTGTGCCATTTGAGGTTATTTACACAACTTATAACTATTTGCATTTCACTAAAACGTGGTACAAAAACATGAGCAAAGTTTTCAATGATGTATGTCGGGTACCATATGTAGAAGGATGTAGTGATCAAAGAATTGAAATGTAAAGTGTAAATTGCACTTCAGCATAAATGCAGCCATCGATAACAGCAAAGGCTTGGATGCCCGTTTGTTTTGCGCAAAATGATCAGTGATTGTATCTCCAGTCCCTCAGGTTTTTATTACTGTTTCACAGTGAGCTCCGTCTGCCATTTTCCACCCCTAATAGGCCTGAGATTTACTGTCAGTCATATCTCTGGGGGAGGGACAATTTAATACTGACAAAATATGCATCATTTAATGTCTTATTTTCAAAGTGTCAAATGAAATTAATCTGTCCATCGTCTTCCTCCAAGGAGTATTTTTGACATTTCTCGATTGAGATCAGAATTTGTAATTCCACGGTCAGATGGATCATGGTGATATCGTGTGTTTTGCATGAAATATTAATGTTTAAAAATATTGAAAACATCTTGTATGAAAATAAATTAATGTATATATTTATCATTTGGATCACCACTTACTCCCATCTGGTTTGTGGTTTCGTTCTGACAGTGAACCCTATTTTGAAACTAAATTCAGATGATGAAAGGTGGAATGCTGCAATTAACAAAGTACTGGAGCTATGATGTACATCTGTGGTGGAAGAGAGCTCTGCATGGTTTCTGTGGTCTATGGAACAATGAGTGGGCTTGTTAAGCAATCAGTGACAAATGACTCACTGCTGATGAAAGGTGCCAAATTCAGCAGACAATCCTTCAGGACCTAACTTACCCACCCATGATGTGCAAGATGGATTGAGGGGGTTTCTGACACAAGGATTACAGTACTTCACAGACTTGACAACCGACACTGTATTTTTATATTTTCGGCAGGTTTGACAGTTGAATTTGATAAAACTTCAGAAAGATGATATATCCAGTGTGGATCAGCACTCATAAAGCCTGGGTCTCTTAGTGTTTGCCTGTTTGCTGCTCTATGGCCACTTTGAAAAAAGATGAACAGAGACCAAACTCTTTTCCACCCCACAGAGAGTGAATTATGGATCAGTAAACTAGTGAGCCAATAATAAAATCTAAACAAAATCTATAAAAATCACTTTTTTTTTCTTTTTTAGTAATGTAGAGAATAATATTAGCCTGCACTGATTGTGCACCGAGCCATCGCCGAATATTATGATAGCCATGCAAAGCTTGGTAATACGCCCACATGGCAGCTTTGTCGATGATATGTTTTGACCAAAAATTTTCCAATCATATTCAAAATCAAGAGAGATCCTGTTCATGTCACCACTGACAAAACAAAAATGAAAGGAACTCAACAAAAATTGAACACTGTCAAGTGACAATAATTGTGGACAGACCAACAGACGTACTAACGAACTTACAGGGATGATCGCAATATACGCTTATCCAGTAAAGTGGGTGTACAAATGGTGAAATGTGACGGTAGATAAGGAGCCCAAAATACTTGTCTGCATGCTTATACCAGAAGTAAGAGAGGAAGAACATGTATCATCTTTAGCGTAAACACTTAGGTCATGGGTAGCACCACACAGTGACAAGGTTGTGGGTTCGAATCTGGCTTTGGGCCTTTCCGGATGTCTGGCCTTAAATGGAAAAAGCTAGTAAGTCGCATTCCAGCCATTTTGAGAAAAATTGGGAAAACATTTCCAACCCCGTCAATGGGGCCATGCCTTTCACCATTCCTTTGTTTGGTGTTTTTTTTGGAAACCTGTGCTTCATTTTTATTCAGTTCCAGTGTGAAATGATGCAAAAGAAGCCAGTAAGTCCAAAGTAACATCAAAATAATTTTCCTCAAACATGTGACTAACTAGATGTTTCCTTTAAACACTAGATGTTCTCCCTGCGTTGACGTGGGATTGCTTTTTGCATTTCTCCCCTCAGTCCAAAGAAATGCACATCTAGAAACCTCAAATTGCCCAAAGGTATGAGTGGCGTGTGCGCCCTGCGATGCATTAGTTAGCCATTAAGGGCGAGTTCTTGCTCCTCACAAACTATTTCCTGCGACAGATGAAGCACCTTAACCCCCCCTCCATAACCCTGACCAGGAATAAGTGGATTAGATTATGGGTGACTCAAAGCCTGTAGAATGGCTATGCATCGCTGCACACATTACAATATCGGTCATGTTTTCAGTTATCTGTGGAGTCACTGTACTGTTGACTGAAGCCAGGAAAAGTGCTCAGGCATGAAAAGCTTACTTAGAAGCTTCAGTGTGGAAATTTGAAAAATGTTCTGCTGAGTTGCTGCATGTTTATCAACATGAGGCAGATGTTTCAAATGACTTCAATTTCATATTAAGAGTACAACTATCAGAATGTCATTAACGGCTCTGACAGATTACAATTGGGGAAAAATGATATTGATCATATTTACAACGAAACCATTCATATACACGGAACCAGTAACATATGGCAATGAAGTACAATATGTAGCCAAAAGTAAATGGAGACTTTACTGACATGCAAAGAAAACAGAAATTTTTATTTTTCATTTTAAATATCTGGCATCGTAATTGAATTTGGAATGAACTGATCAGTACAGGCTGATGTGATAAACTTTCAGAATTTTCATTTCACGGTATTTTCACACAATTCTCCTCCATGATTTGTTTCAGTAGAGCCAGGGCTGGCACCAGAACTGAAAATTCGGGGGCAAAGATACATTATGACAACAATTAGTCCTAACTTGTTCTTTATCGTTTTCTTTTATTAACACGTTTTCCAATTGTAGTAATAATCAAGTGGCAATTGAAGACATGGCTTCTCTCCCCCATGCAATCTAACAGCGACAAAATAATGGGCTACATTCAGTACAGAAAAATAATTTAATTATAAATAGGTCTATGCACTGGCACTCAGTGACGGTAATTTTTTTTTTCCTGCGAGCGGCATTTCAGAACTCTTCAGCGAATGAAGGTAATTTCAGTGACAAGTATACGTACACCTGTTTTTGCAGCATGGTCACCACAACTTGCTGTTGAAAAAAATAGACAGCTGTCCGATCGGAAAACGTAAACGAACGACACCACATACTTGTCATCGAAATTACCTTCATTCGCTGAAGAGCTCTGAAATGCCGCTCTTGCTGAAAAAAAAGCTGTGTCTTCAATTGCCACTTGATTATTACTATAATTGGAAAATGTGTTAATAAAGGAAAATGACCGAGAACTAGCTAGGACTAATTGTTGTCATAAAGTGATGGATCTCGGCCCCGAATTTTCAGTTCTGGATCCGGCCTTGAGTAGAGGACTAGGTACATGGAAGGGGGTGAATGGGGTGTATAACTGCCACAAAAAAGCTGGTAACCATTGCGACTGTTCAGAGTTTATTTTTCTTTTTTTCATCCCCGATTGTTTTGCAATTGCTAGTCCAGACGTAGAGGCAAATTATTAGTTAAGTTCACTTCACTTCAGTTGGGAGTAACCAAGGGAGTGACTGTCAGTGAGAGCTGCTCCATGGCAGGTGCTGGAGAAATTTCTCATTCTGTGTGTTGTAATGTTTGTTATAATTTTAATGTTTTAAAAGTTCTCACTAAGGTATTTGTTATTCCACATTCCAATTTTGCAAAAATAAGACACAAAATGCGATCAAATTGCTTTTTTTTTGGTATTTATTCAAATCAAGAGTCAGAACAGTGGCTTGTTGTTGCATCTTCACTAAAATCCAGAGTCTATAATAGACACATTTTGCTGAGTGGTGGTTGAACATGCTCCTTGGGTCGTTCATGGAGAGCAATGGTCGCTGTGAGTTAGGAGAGCAATTAGCTCTCCCGGCACAGTGTAGGAGAGTGACCATTTGAGCCCCAGCAAATTTAAGGCAAGGCTTTTTATTTACATGCTAACTTTTTATTGCTACAAAAAAGCATGCAATGTGGAAAGTAATCTTGACATAAAAACAAAACCAAAAAAGTACAAGTAAAACAAATGTAAAAATTTTCAAATGTGTATTTAATGAAAACCATGTCCATGAATAAAGATGCAACAATCCCAAGGTCAACGCACTGTGAGATGAGGGAAATGCCAATCGATGCAAATGCTATTGCCTTTTCTAATCACTGCTGTCAAGATAATCAGGGAAACGCAATGTAGCTCTCCCAGTAGAGCTTCTATTAGTCCTCAGCAAATGAATGAGTTCCACTGACAAAGGCATCAGAAGTACGCATATACTGTAAACTGCAGAGCATTTACAGTTCCTGAATTTCTATTTCTAACATAATTAAGTAACATTTCAAAATAAGGTCCACATTATTTGGCAGAGGGTAGTCGCTGACCACCGACTACCACCACTTTCCACAGAGTGAAATGTGAGCCAGGACTCTAATTTATTCGGTGTTCTGGACTTCAGAATCTTTTGGGATATACGTTTCCCAGACTCCCCTTGCGAGACCGCAATTTTGCCTCATCTTCACTAGTTAGAAGGATAATAAGACCATGAACACCATGAATCATGTATGTGCACAAGTACCATCATATTGGTGAGGAGTTAACTCATGCATGGCAGTAATACAGAGCTTTTAGGAAAATCCAGGTTACACTGCTATACATTCTTCATCTAAATCTTCAATTTTTGCAAGGGTTCCTGATTGAAAAACCTGCTTTTGACCCATTAACTTATCCATTTGTCAAATTTAAAATCAGAGTCAAAGATCAATTCAAGTTTTCTGCCATGGGCGTTTTAATAGGCAGATAGAGAAGACTGATGGGGAGCAAATAAATAGAAAAGAAATGCGGCCAGGATTGAACCTTGGGGTACTCCACAGTTAAGGGGGGTGGGGGTGGGATGAGGATGGTTAAACATTGCCAGTACTAACTGAGAATCGCCTATTCTCACGATAAGACCTGAACCATTTTAATGCTATACCCTCAATCCCAGCTTAATTCTCTAATCTTTAGATCAAACGTAAGGTAAGCAGCAGCAAATGCAGTAGAGTGGTCAAGCATTATTGAAGCAAAGCAATCCTCGCTACTGGTTGTGGAAATCAAATCATTCCAGACATGCAAAAGTGCAGACTCTGCGCTGTGGTCAGCTCGAAAGCCAGGCTGGGCAAGCACAAAAATATCATACTGATTTAATGGCTGTAGTTAATGAGAGAAAAAAATTCTCAAGAACCTTGGAATGAAAAGTTTGGAGATGGGCCTTTAGTTAGAAAGTACTAAATGGCTGGGTCTACACTGGGCATTTTCAGAGTGGCTGAATCACTGATGGATGGATGCTTGGACCAATATCAAACATGTCCCTCAGCAGGCACATTGGGATAATATCACAGAGACAGTCAGGTCATTGATTCTAGCTGAAAATCTACTATATAGAGAGGAGGGAGGTAAACCCATTCACAGTGGGCAAGGGAGGTTATGACCAAGGGAGCATTAGGAGGGCAATGAAAAACATGTGGAACTTCAGATTTGAAGCCCCCATTTTCCCCCTCAAAGAATCTGCAGAAATTTTCCGAGATTTATGGGGAGATACCATAATTAGAACAGCAAGTTGGATGAAGGCCTGCATTTATGGTATTGAAAACGACTCTGGGCTTGTGGCAACTTTTGGGGAGTATTTCAGAGTCGTAATTATTCCTCATAGTTATAACAGTTTCCTTATGTCCCAAAAACGTGTGAATATTTCATGGAGACTTGAAGCTCACCAGTCATCAATTTGCATTTGGCCCTTCTGCAATTCTGCATAAGGACATGGTTTGCATTATTAAATCAGGACTGAGGTGTTAGAAGTGGAGTATCCGAATCAAGAATTCAGGGATAGGTGGTGTTAAATAATGCGATCAGATCTTCTGCAAAGACAAGGGACTCGGAATCTTCTTTGGTGCATCTATCGGCTGCTTCCTCTGCATGACAAAATTCACTAGCAGTGAGCGAATTTAAAGGGCCAATGTCACAGCCGAGGATGCATAGCGTATTCTCATTGATTATCAGAGAGATTGTGTAGCTGTTTGAGATCTTCATTTTAGTAGCTACATGACTTTGATCCCTTGCATTATGACTCAGAATATAAAGCCTTGGAATATCTGTGATTTTTGATGTATTGGCTTCGCTTTAGTTTATTTTCAAACAAGCCACATGTAATCCAACACTACAGACAGAGAATTCAGCAGCCATTCCAAGAAAGTATGCTGCTGTGCAGTATCAGTGGCTAGACAACAGCACACAAACAAACATCTGTAAGTTCAGGCAAGCAAAACTGATGTTAAAAACAAATGAACGAAAATATATTGTGAGTCCTGCCTAAAAAAAATAAGTTTTTGGAATGTACAGCAATGATTAGCTGCTATTCCGACCTCTGACATAACATTAAATTCGCAATTTCCACTACTGACATTTTATTTATTTTTTTTAAGGTTACTACGGATCCTCGACTGTGACAGTCCAGCGACAGGACAGCAACAACATAGTGAGGCAGCATAGCTTCAAATATGATAGGGTAGCAATACATGACAAACTACAATACTGTTTAAAACAGACCGAGGGGCTAAATCAGATCTACAAGCACAAATTTACAACACAAACCATGAAGTGAAGTGAACTTCAAGAACTACCTGATGACTGCGGCCAATCTGTCTCCAACAAGGTCACTCTCTCCCCCCCCGAAAAAGGTGAGAGGAAATACTAGAAACCTAAGATTACATATTTGGGCCCCAAACTAGTGCATGGTGTTTATTGAAATTGTGAGCACAAACCTAGGCAAAGAAAACAGAAATAAAAATGCAATATGACCAATCAAGGCAACCCTACTTACTCATACCAGCTGAACATGCAGACTGAGCTCAGACTTGGAACCTTCTTGGTCAAGTCATTGTTTCTCTTCTTGACTTCAACATTTTTTGAGCGACAAGCCGTAAACAGAGACAGGAAGAAAGCATGCGAGGGCGAAGCAGACATTTAATGCAGATAAGGGTGGGCAAATCAACCATCCTTTGACTGATGTTCAAATCTAAATTTAATACAAAAAAAAAGAAATTGAATAGCAAGAGCCATCCATCAAAATGCCTTCGGACACACAAACCTGTCAGCAAGCTTCTTCCGATAAAAACGATAATTACTATTTGAAATTGAGCAAATCTGAAACATAAGCACAAAGTTACACACTAAATTCCAGTACATTCCATCAGAGCTTCTGAATGCTGCTGCCCAACACGGCAGTCTCCCTGGCCCTTATCCGTCAGATCATCAGCTATAACTTTCCAGTGCGCCTTGTTTACAATGCGGTGCATGCCCACTAATTAACAAAATATATGAGCTTAAAGTGATTAATTGACCTCACCATAGCAGCATAAAAGAACGTTAGGTTTAGCGAGTTAGCCCCTGGAGCAGTGAGTGTATATGAAGGTGAGATGCACAGAGAAAATGTTTGCCCCAAGAGCCCAACTCATCTACCCATGTCGTGGAGCCTTTACAGAGCACTGCAATTTCAAAACCAGAGCCAAGACGAGAATTAGCATGCAAGACTCCCCTGTAACGGCTCTCCGCAGAAGCGTTAAGCATGTGTTAGTGCATTTGCCCAGTGCAGGTAATTTGACTTACAGAGGTGGTTAAAGGTGTTGGTACCCCCCCACTTAAGAGAAAAAACACAATTTTCTCTGAAAATATGCCGAAGCAGACAAAAGACATTGGTATCCACCATTCTAGATTCCAAATGTCACATAACTAATTATTTTCTTTAGATTTTCAACTTAACTGCCACAAAGTACCTGTGAGATTTAATGCAGACAATGAGACCTGGGGTGCTTTTCATTATGCCAACTCGTCTCCTCGCTTCCCTTGATCGTGTCTCTTCCTTGCATCTTACCTCCTCCCAACGAAGATGTGAGAGCGATCAAGTAGAGACGTGAGGACAGAGGAGCGAAAAAAAAACATAAAAAATTGTATTTTATGTCACGCAACTTAATAAAAGACTTTGAGTCAAACACATCCATTTCCCCTTGCTATAAGCTCCTCCAGAAGTTCCCTCTCTCATCTCCATGAGGTGTATTTAAGAGATTGGAAGATCCTCCACAATGGCGGAGGGGGAACGGTATGCGGGTCATGAGATGAGAGAGTAACGTGAAGAACCATTTTTTAAACAAAATGAAAAGCACCCCAAGGTTTATTTTACAATACTCTTTACTGAAGGAGGGTGGTGAGTAAATCTGATAACATTTACAGTATGAAAGCCTGGCCAGACGGAGGCAGACAGAAATAAATGAGGGCTGGGGAGGGCAGGCAGACCTCATAAACTGAAAAGGTAAACGGTCAAGTTAAAGAGGCTGACAGGCAGGGCATCAGCCGACTTGATGAAAAGTCAACGATGTGACAAAGTGAGAAAAGTGGGACTTAATGTGTGGGCTGGGGAATGCAGATCAGTTAGCTGTGCTGCATAAAATGTGGAGCCAAGAATCAATCTGGAACAACGGACAGGTGTGCTGAGAAAGAGAGAGCAGACTGGCAAAGAATGAAAGAACAAACTGACAGAGGGAGATTGAAGAGGTAAACGCTCTCTTTCAGTACCTGCCAGATTTTTGCCTTCTGTGGAACAGAAGTATCCATGAAAAAGTGGGCTAGTTCTTTACAACAATGAAGATGGCTAAAAATAACCTCCACCTCTGCCAACAAAAATGTTTTTTCTTTCTCTTGCATGACATTTTCTAAGGAGGTGTTATGCGTTGCCTTATATGGCGTTTCTGAGGCGAAGCAATTATGTAAACTAACAGCGCAGGAACGCGCTTCCAAGTTATGACTGTCCGTGTTTATTAGCACACACATATGCATACGATTGAAACTAAGTGCCTGCAGATGTTTGATAAATGAGGCGGCAGTCCTTAGTTTGTAAAACTTTACGAGGAGATCTACATATATTCACGCATATATGTAGTAAGTGATAACATACCAGACAGCGCACTGAACTTTTCTCAAGTGAAATCATCCTTACCTTTATTTAACAAAGGCGTCACACTGAGATTAAAACCTTATTTACAAGTTAAACCTAGCCAAGAATAGGTTAAATGACATTACATGACTGAAGACAAGTGACACTAATCAAAGAAAATGATCTGTTTTCAAATGTCCACAATTCAATTATCTTTTATCATTTCTAAACAGCATCACCAAATTTATCTAGGCTATATTTGAAAATGTTTATGGAGTAAGCATGAATTCAACTCTCACAGTTTCCTTGATTTATTCCAAAGAAATCCAAAAGCATTCAAACATGCATGAGAAAAAAAACTTTTAATTTCAACATTTTTTGAGAAGAATTGAGGACTGTTTTAATTAGGTGCACACTTCTTACCATATATGTATTTGCTGCCTTTAAATTCAAACACAAGATATTCAGGAAAAATAATTAACCAGCATCAGATACTAGTGTTTACCCTTATAAACTTAGAAAGCAGACATCACCTTTAAAATCCTCTCCTGTTTGCATTGTCCACACGCCACATGTAGCAATTTCCTGTGTTGAAGCCTCTAAGATGGGTAGCCTTGCCACACACAGAATAATGATTTCTCGAATTATGAAAGACCTTAGGCTGCCTACAAGTGGCTTGTGACTCCTGACTCGGTGACAAAATCTGAAATGCATTGGCCCAGGTGATTTAAAAGAAGAAGTGTTTTCTGCTGTTTGGTTCAATTGATCAAGTCATAATATTAACGCAAATCGTTAGAGACCTGCAGAGTGGACACAGACACAATAGCACCCTGGAACATGCGAATACAACCAAGCTGACTTTTTTCCTCCACCAAATTACAAACAGATAGCAGAGTGCACTTCAAGTGGCCAAAAAAGCGATAATTTTTTCAGTCTGCTTTGTCTGAGAAGTACACGGCAGCTGTTCGTTTGAGCAACATAGGAAATTCAAGCCAAATCAAGAAAACCATTACAGGCTAGTGGACAGGGAACACATTAAAAAATAATACATACAGTGTAAAACTATGGAACATGTGATTTGTTCATAATCTTACCAAGTGTTTAAAAGCTAAATGCCTGATGACTTTTTTTTTTTTTGTAAATATGCATTCCCATCTGAAACATTGCTATTTATTAGATGTTGCTGTCAAGTTTTTTTTCTGATTTTCTCAGTGTCACTTGTTTACCCAGCAAGTGTTCCAGTTATAAACACTGGTGTGGACTTGAACCATTTTACGTATTTAGGTTTTTGTCTCCCTTTTCTGTCTCCCCAAACCACACACACACACAAACACATCTGATATTAAAAATTGGGCTGGAAGAACCCATATTGAATGATTTGTAAATTAGATTTTATCCAGTCTTTTTCCAAGAAACTGGGAATGTCTCACTTTATGTCATTTTATGTCCACCCTCTCTTTCCCTGGTACTCAGGTGTTAAGACAGTTTTTTTTAATAAAATGAGCCATTAGTTAATAATCAAATTATGTGGGAGGTTAGAAAACCAGGGCTAGAATTAGATCTGAGGTCCAGATTTGGTGATCCCAAGTCTTGCTAATTTAAGATGAGTCTTCGTCACTTTCATTTGTCTGGTGTTGGTCAGCTGTTTTCCAGCTGACTGTCCTACTGTCACCGTGTTTGACCACTAGCTGACAGCGTCAATTCTGACCAGCTCAATTCAGCAATATACCAGCTTTCACCAGCTACTGACCAGCTCTGAACAGCAAGAAGCGTCAAAAACACAGCTTAAGCCAGATTTGGCTGTAATTTTCAGCTGAAGATTCTGCTGGTCTCAGGATCACGTGATCAGAGGAATCCCTCAGTAGGTGCAACAAAAGAGAATGGAAAAAATGTCAAAATCCACATCTGGAACAGCAACGAGAAATATGGATGCACACTCCCCGCTGCACTTACCATACTGTTTTACATGCATTGCCTTACATTTATTTGGCAGACTCCATTATTCAAAGTGACTGACTATAAGGTCCGAATGTGGGCACATACCACAGGCCATTGGATTAGCTCCAGAATATATGCAGGTCAGATAAGGAACAATTCATATCAATCAATCACAGCCATGACCACCAAGGTACAGGTATAAATGCAGGCCAAGTCATTGTGTCAAACTAGAACCCAGGACCGAATACAGCAGAAAAACAGGACAACTCGAAGATGGATGTCATGTGTTTGTTCATCTTTGGTGATTGATTGGATCTGGATGCTACCTGAACACATTCATTAGAATATCTGCCGGTCTAAGACTCCATCCCCATTCAAAGGATGCAATTTAAAAGCTTAATGTGCACTGTATACATGACATAGGCAGTAAAGTAGCTTTCTGTTTATGGGACCAAAGGATACATAATGTGGCTTTGAAACTCAAAGGAGGTTAGCACAAAAGTGCCCATTAATAATTTACTTGGGCTTAATGATGAGAAATAAACATCAAGTTTTAAGATACATGACTCATCCTGGCAAGAAAATGTATGATGAACCTGTTAGAAGATGAGGCATTGAAGTTAACCGCTCGATGTTAACATATAACTGTGTGCAATTGATAGGCTATCCAACTAATAAAGTCCTGATGTGCCTGCTGGAGGGTTCTCCACTGTCATCAATGACGGGGCGGGCCTAAGATAAGATAGCGTTTGACCTATATAATGACAATGTTTGCGGCTATTGAACAAATTTCAAGAAAAGTCAAAGAATTTGCTCAATGCAAAGCTAGCCGAATGCCATTCAAAATTGGTGAGTACGCTTACAAGTGACTTTTCTTTTCGTCCAGAGTCGATTTTTATATATGAGATATAAGGCTGTTTGTGTGCAGTAAACGGATCATTTTATGGTGTTTATGCAGACAATGTTTAGCTGGGCAATTTGGGGGGCATGGTGGCATTGTTTAAATATAATTAAATATCGTTAGATATTGCTGCTTTCGTCCGTCTCCTGGCGTGTTCTTCAAGTCACTATCATGTCCTGCCTTTATGTCAGATAGTGAGGTAGCTGCACAAAAATGAAAGTTTCGGACGTTTTAAGTGGCCCAATTATCGCGGTAGGGGAGAAAGAGCGGGCAATTAATGAGGATGGTTAGCACGACCTGTGCAAATTATGATTTCATGATATGCATCTTTGGATATATTTAGGCCATATTTATAAAGCTAATAGAAATAATTCTGTATCCAACCTCCACCTTTTTTTGGCTTTTTATTTGTCAGAACAATTTTTAAAAAGGGGTGCCAATATATTTTTGGGAGTTTTATCAGTGAGAAAGGGGTTTAGAATTTAATAATAATATTGCAAATGTCTATGCTGTAAATGCCCTTGCAACTGTATGTGTCATCCGTAACACATGCTACTGCAGTTACCTGCCATTACAGTAGCTCCAGAAATTAAACTCTAAATTTTCTTGACTGGATTTACGCTTGACATTTCAACCCACCCGAATGTTTCTCAGGGTACCCAAACATCAAGGTAAGCCGAAAAAGTACTGTGATGGTAGTAGAGGTGGAATATGGAATTCTTTCCAAGCTAATTACCAATTTCGTTCTCGTTTTCTTCCCAGAAATTTGACGTTCGCTTGTGCCTCTATGAAATATTACTGGCGGTATTAATTGCTAACAGTGGTATTAGTACAATGTTTTTCGCTGTAATCCTGTTATTGACCGCACTGCTACACACTTGTATTTATGCACGTGATATGTATAGGGGTGCGCACTGAAAATGGGGCACCCCCCGAAAGCCAACGGGAAATTCGAACCCCATGCGCAAACACGCACCGCCTTCGGCGCTCACAAGGTCGAGCTTTGCCAGACCCACCGCCCAGTCATTCGAAACCTATGTGGAGAACACTGCTGCTAGTATTTTAAGCAGATTCAAGCTGTGCTTTCAATACCTCTACAGGTCTAACACCTCTGGAGCAGATTATAGCCGCTTTGTGGCTGGTCACAGCTGGCTTAAACCCTCTAAAGGGACAATTCATGCTACATGCTAGCCTTGTGAGGACAATGAATAGAAGTCAATGATCAAGGCACCAATTAGCTCTTTTATGGTGCTTAGCAGGGCAGTGGGTTGCACCGCCGATTAAGCACCTGACCCTGGGTCCACGGCACATTTCCATTGATAGCCATACAACTAAATGTAGGTGGGGTTGTTACTGGTCAGTCATTATGATGTTGCTAGTCTTAAACACCTTGTCGTTCCTGTTAAACTGTCGTTCCTCACTGCATCATCAGGCTGTTGTTGAATTCAGTCGTTGCCCATTATACAGAGGAAAGTCTGCGCTTCATTGGCTGCCCACAGTTGAGCAGACATCTTGTTAATTTTTTTAAAGTCGAATTTAAGAACTGCAACCCCATAGCCTTCATTGTGAAAAGTTTTAAAAATGGGGAGATGGTTTATGGATAGAGTCCTTTGTCGTGTCAGGTGATGACTCTGAAGATCCTGTCTGACCAATAAGCAGTCTGCAGTGTTTCTTGCTCCACCCTACTGGGAAACTATGGTTCACTTGGAAACCCAACAGAGGTGGAGCAAGAAAGCAGCTTGCCGGGCGCGGTTTATTTGGGTAATATCCACAATTTTGGAAAAGAAAAACCAAAAAGAAAAACCAACATCTCTTCATATTGTCATTACAAGGTTACAATGTAATGTGGATGGGTCCCTTTAACATGGTAAATTGGCAGGACTCTCTGACTAGTGGCATTGCCAAGGGGGGGGCACGTGCCCCCCCACGGACATCTCGTGCCCCCCCATTTAAGATATTTAAGTAAAGAAATAGTATCTTGCGCACCCCCCTCGACAAAATGAAGAGAACAACCCCCCCTCCCCCCCACGGTGAACAAAATAAACGAACGCCACCCCCTCCCCAGTCAACAAAAGAAATGAACGCCACCCCGCTCAACAAAATAAATGAACGCCCCCTACAAAATGACCAAGACACAAATTTTGGTTCGTGCCCCCTCACCAAACTGTTGTGCCTCCCTTGTGCCCCCCCAGAATAAAAGTTCTGGTGACGCCACTGTCTCTGACTGTAGGATGCCCAGCTGCTAAACAATGGTGAACCAGCTGGAAGACTCAAAAACGCCGAAAAAAAAAAATCAGACTTCAACTTTCAGCAAAGTAAACACAGCGTAGTACAGCATACAACTGCAGCCCACCCACAATGATCCTCTTCAATACACTTTACATCCAAAAAGATGGGGTGGGTAAAAAAATAAAAAGGTCATGCTTAATGTATTGCTTTTATTTCAATACAACACTTCATATTCACATTGACCACTGATCCAAGTAAATTACTCATCTCCCCGAAGCACGTGCTAACAAGCATGAAGGTCAACGTCCACCACCTACACACAGAGCACGTGCTATTACAGGCCCAGCTTATTTCAAATACTGAGCTAACAGAAGACGTGTCAGCTTTTGACTTCAAAATAGATGCAATCAGCTCTGCTAATTAATTTTAGCGTAGGGAAAATGGGGTAAAAACACACTTTAAGAGTCACATGCAGCGCCTGGAGCTGGAAAAAACGAAGTTTGGATAGTAGTCTGCCATAGACGTTTGTTCTTAGACTGCAGAGCCACTTTGAAATTCAACAAAAACATTGTTGAGCACGGAGCGGTCCCGAGGGGAACAAGCGGCTTCTGAAGGCAATATTCATGGCGCATTCAGCTTTTCTTTCACTCGCATTTTATCCTCCGCTAAATGATCCGATTCGGCAGCTGCTCCAGACTGATTACAATTACAGTCACTTGGCAAATGCTCGCATTAACATCAATTACCAAAACTTGCGACAAGTCTACCCGGCTTTAACTGGTACTAAAAGCTGAACTATTATCGCAGACCTTACTTATAGTGCCACATTATTCTTAGAGATTGCAGAGTACGACTGCTTACAGACCCCTTTCCTCTGGGTATAAGTTACAAGCTGCGAGGCTTCTCCGCAAGGACACCAGAGCTCTGGAATTCTTGCCGTTAACCATGAGCGAAGGACGCAACCGTTGCCATCATTTAGTCTTTTGAAAAAGTTTTACAAGCCTTTTCGATTTACCCTCAGGTGAATTTGTGTTCTCATTTTATCTTATTTTCAATTTTATTTCATGATATCATGCTTTGATATATCATCTATTTATAACCATCTTCACATACTCAGTCTCTAAATGTATCTTTTTGTCACTGTATTATATCCTTTTTCTCGCCGTTGTTTTGGAAAGCATTGTGGGCACTGTGTGTTGAATAGCGCTGTATGAATAAATTTATGATAATTTTTGAAATTGTCAATCTTCAGCATCCACAGATGAGACCATTCCTTTGAGATGTGTGAAAGATCTTTTTATTTAGGTATACATTTGGTTTTATACAAAAGCTACAATCACAACAAATTTGAAGAGTCCACTGTCGAAACATCTTGTGGCCATGGTTTTGTGAGAAACACATAATAGCAAAGCGCTTTGATATCTTCGTCTCCTGTATGAAAGATGCCAGTTGAATAGTCAGCGATACAGTGAGGCTACGGGGATCAGTCACTTAGTGTAACTGCTGGCCTGGCGACCACACGGTGAAACCTCTATAAACATCTTAGGGACGAACTGTACTCTAATCATCAACCCCACCGCTAAAACAGACTCTAATAACAAATGCAAACTCAAGTCAGAGCAGGTGGAATGATTTTAAGAAGAAGTACAGGGGATGGGAGAGAGAAAGGCAGAGCAATCAAGCTAAGCCCACAGCTCGCTCTGTCTCTCGCGCTCTCTCTCTCTCTCACACACACACACACCCACATAGACACACACACCCTCATTGCATGTTTACGCATACACACATGCACACAAGCACGCACACTGAACCTAAGTGATATTTCAGCAAAACGCCAGAATTTCTGAAAGATTACAGCAAGACCTGACAGAGGCAACACATAAATAAAACAAAATTTTTACATTTTGGGCTATTTTTGGGGGTGGTGGGAGTGTGTGGTCAGGGGTGAAGGAGGGCGCAGCAGGACATCCTTCCACACTTAATTTTTGGTTGTTCTCCCAGAAGCAGCGATGCACTATCAACTCATAGACCACAAGAGCTAATTTCAGGTGCCGTTTAGAGTGACCGCAATGAAACTCGCCGGCGCCCAAGAAAACTGGAGAATTTGCCCTGAAAATCAAGGCAGGGGGTCGACACAGACAGGAGGGGGAGCGCTGAAAAATTTAAAGGGAGATCAGGGTATCTTGAGTCCTCCTATAGTCTATCACAGCCTAAGAGAGAAGAATTAAAGGGAGGGGTTAACTCCGCACAGGGAGAGGAAACGCTGTATCAGCAGATATACTGGAGCCAGCACTCAGGCGCTAGAGTCGAGGTATCCCAGCATGCTCAGCGGCAAATATAACATTCATCTATAAAAGCCATGTCAACAAAAAGTATATACAAAGACATCATATAAAACAATAAACGATAAACTTCTAAAATTCACAATCAATTCTTAAAAAATTGACACGAAATACCCAGCACAACATCGCCTAACCCATCAAAATGATACAGCAATTCAACAGAAGGAGAAACAAAAGATAAATATAAGATTTAAGATTTTTTTTGGAGAACAATATTTGTTCCCATTCCTTTCATCATCTTACTACTACCACCAGAAAAATAAAAAAAAGTGTAAAAAAAACAAACAAAATGACTTACAGAGCATTTTTATCTTGTATTTTTTACTTATAATTCTGCCACTGATATGAGATAATTTTGCCTATTTCTAGATTTGTCCATGGGACAAGTGAAATTTTTTTCACCCAATGAATAAATCTTGAAATTTCCACAACAGCAGCAGAATTTTTGTTGTTCTGAGAAAAAATGGCAATAGGTAACTGAGCATTGGGAAAACTGACTGTCATTATAAAAAACAAACAGATAAAAAAACCCGCATAAAACAGTCTAATTTCATGCTGAGAGATGAAACGCTCGTGGCATGCAGAGAAAGACAAATACTAAGCGTACTGAAGGAGGGACAGCCAGCCAGCAACACCGCAAAATAAATACATAAGTTTTTTTTTGAAAGTGCTGCAGCAACAAAAGATTTCCCTCAGGAACCATTTGGTAGCGCAGCCACAATTTACAGCGCATTCTCTTTCTTGCTCTTCAAAGCGCTGGGAAATCCCATTAAATGCGCGACACCGACTCATATAATTCCCAAACCGCTTACAGAAAATTCCGGATCAGATTAAAGGTCGTGCCTTGACCCTTTAAGGGCGTCCAGGCCTGTTAAGGAGAGTTTCCCTGTTTCTAAGAACATTACCTGCTGTGCGCTGCAACTGACATGCCACTCAAATCGGATTCACACATCCCAAGCCTGAGCTTGAGTATTTCATTCCACACACGGGCCGAGAATTCATTAGCATTGCAAATACCGGCTCGCTCGCAATCTTGTATCTTATCCGCTGGCGGAAAAACAACATCTCCCTCTCTCTCCAGCCTCCGCTCCCCCAAGCTGCACACACGGATTTTTGAAGTCGTCTGCCTGCCTGCCTCATCGCAACAGAGTCTTCGTCTCTCAAGGGCATTTCATTTGCAAGATTATCTGCATCGAGGAATTACTCGAGTTCCCCAAGCAATCATAGGCTATCGCCAGAACTATACCTGTATGGGGGATAGGGGTAGATTAATTGGTTTGGGGGTGTTGGGGGGTAACTTCATTGTGTCGGGGTGCAGAGGGGGATAGTTTTTTATTTGATGATGTGGAGGACAGTAAATTAATTGCTGGGGGTTGTGGGAAGGTTGTGGGGTGAATCCAGTCAGTTCCAAGTATGAAGTGACTGAGTGAGCTCCAGAGGCTACTATCAAGCATTTGATGAAAAATGAGTTAAGTGCATGTAAAACCCTCTGACACTGCGTTCTGTTCTCTTCCAGAGGCTAATATATGCAATTACATCACATACTCATGAGTGACATTACCTGTCTTTTATTTCCATGTGAAACTATGCATTTCAGGAACCAGACCCAACTAACTACACAGAGCAATAAAAGCACCAGAGGTGCTGATGCCTCGGTGTGTATTGCTTAGCCACTACTGATGTACAATAGTTGTACAGTAACATAAAAGCAAGCTTGAATACATAAACAGTCAATAGAGTGCGGTCCTTGTGCCAAAATCATGTGGGTGTGGCTTAACATTATGTACACAAAACGTGTATACTGAAACATGAAGTGCTACAAAAAATCGAAAGTGTGCATCATGTGATCGTGAAAAGAAAGCCAAGAAGCTAAACTGATACTAGGTTTGTGTTGGTATCTCTTCCATAGAGTAGTAATTGTAGTACATGTACTATAAGTAGTGCTACTAACTCTCCTGTGCTGCATATACTTCAACCAGAAAGTACCAAGAACAAACATGGTAAGCAAATAACTTCGTAGCTCTTGAACTGAATCCTTTTTCAAAATTCTGGCACATTTAAAATCAAGAGAACAGTGTTTGTCACTCGTTGGCATTGTTACTTTAGCTTGGATGCACACGCTGTCGCAGTTATGATGGTAACAGACAGACAAACAAACAAATACACAGACTGAGTACCGTATGCTCGCTGTGCGCATGCGCACACCGAGGCATAAAAATATAAACGCCCCATGTCAAATATTGATGCCACATGGAGTTAACAACTCTAAGTGAGCATATGCTGACTTTTACTTGTACAGTAGGGATATTTCTCTTGATTTGTGTACCATTTTTTAATCCATCTCTCTATCAGTGAGCATTTGCTCAGTGATGCAGTGATTTCACTCAGTACATGGGTGTGGCATTTCCAGACGGTGATCAGACAGAATGAGCAGTACCCAAACACTCCTTATACTGGGGACAATGAAAGGCCACCCCAAAATGTCAAATTTTGTCAAAAGTCATCATGCCTCAGATGTCTCAGGTCATGCGGGACTGTGCCATTGGCATGCTGGATGCAGGGATGTCCACCAGAGCGGTAGCTGTGCAGCTGAATGTTAACTATCGGACGATAGGCCATTTGAGAGTTCGTTTCTGATAGACAGGCAGTACTGCAAATCGACCTCATCCACGTCGGCCACATGTGACCACACCAGCACAAGATCGCTACATCCGGCTCGTCCACCTGCGGGATCGGCTCAGATCAGCGACACACACAGTGGATGAGACCTTTGGTCTGCACAACAGATGCATCACACCACAGACAGTCTGTAACCGCCTGCGAGAAGCCAACTTGCATGCTCGGCAACCTCACCGTGGTCTGGATCTTACCGCTGATCTCACCGGAACCGACTCGCATGGGCAAACGCACATGTTCGATGGCCCTTGGCACGCTGGAGTAGAGTGCTATTCACAGACGAGTCCCGGTTCCAGTTTTTTGTTAATGAAAACTCAAAAATCTGACATGGGGCGTTTATATTTTTGTTCAGTGTCCATTGAAAGATGTGAACTAAGAATTTTCTAGTCTAAGCAATCTGTTACAATTCTCTTGGAAATCACTCATGTACCCGTGTATGATTTTTGCGCACTAAGTCTCAGTGAGATGTCTTCTTTTTGTTAGTTTTTTCTATCCTGCCAGTTCCAGATTTTTTTTCAAGTTCATCCCAAAACCAAGCTATCACCTTAACTTTTCAAATTCAAACTGCTCAGGATCCACTTCATTAGCAGGGCTTGGCAGATCTATAGGGAGGTGTTACCAGCTGCTTGAAATGACTGTTGCAAACTTGCATGTTGCTAAGTATCAGCCACAGTCCAGGACTATGCCAGATTTGTTGGTACCAGAACCAACCATCTTGCAAAGTTTTCAAAAATCACACTTTCTAGTTCATTTTTTTCTGTAGGCTTAAATCCTAAATATTGAACATCAGTTTCATGTTCTTTTAACCAGAAATCTCCACAATCGAGCAAACATTTGAAGAACGCAGAAACTTTGAACCTGGTTCTTTCATAACTTTCAATTTGTGGGTTAATAGACTCTGGTTAAACAGTAGAAGATTAAACTGCACCAGAATGTTCTGTGGCGCTGGCGCAGGGGTTCATGCAAGGTCTCTGGCCGTCTGCATGGTTCTGTCGAGGAGTGGAGAGGGCCACCGGAGGGGGGTCGTGGGGACTGATTCTGTGCAGCGAGATCTAACAGGTCTGATGAGCCAAACTAATGCAGATGCAGGAGTCCTGCTAACTCTGGGTAATGGGGGGGGGGCTTATTTATATATTTACACCCACTATATCTCAGATCTGCACAAGAGTGTGTGTGAATCACTGTGTAGGTGTGTGTGTCAGTGTGTGTGTGAGTGTGTGTGTGTAGGGGGGGGAACAGGGGCTGACAGGGAGAGAAATGAAGTGGAGGAATGAGGGATTGAGTGGGAGAAAGAGGAAGGGGGAGAGGTGGATGAAATGGAGAATGAGTGAGGTGGGAGGGAGTGAGAGATTTGAAGTGGAACGAGGGACAGGAGGAACGAGAGAATAACAGTGATGAGAGGAGGGGGAGAACGGCGGAATCACGGCATGAATGAAAGAAGGGAGAGGTGAAGAAATAGACGGGGAGCGATGGAGAGGAGGGGAGAGGAAGGGGGGATGAGAGACGGAGGGATGAGGGGATGAGAACGCATCAGTTTCTGGAGATGGCAGGCAGAGATGCACAGGAACACTGGAGTTTAACGACTGATCACAGGGGATGAGAGGAAACTGGAGGAGTGAGTAAATGAAGTGAGAAATGAGAGAAAAGAGGAGTGTAAGTGTGAAAGAGGAGGGACTGATGAAGATGAGCGAGAGAGGAAGAGAGCAGGAGAGAGGGGACATACTGAGGGGGGCTCTGCGGGGCAGCCTGTGATTGAGGTGTAGAGAGCGAGAGAGCGAGAGAGAGAGGGGGGGAAGAGGGAAAGAGATTAAAGGAGGAACAAAGACTGCAAGGAGGAGAAATATAAATGCAGACAGCTGTATGGAGTGAGGCGAAAGCACGGGAACAGGATGGAGTGACTGACAGAATAAAGGAGTGTGACACTGGAGGGTGTATTTTTGGGTGTATGGGTGGGCGGGGGGACAAGCTGAATTACAGCAGAGACGCTGCACGCTCCACATTCCCGTACGCTCCGTCCAATCAACTGCGCCAATTAACCAGACTGCACCATTGGTCACCCAGTTGCCATGGGGACAGGGAGCATTGCAATTGGCTTATACACCCCCCCCCCCCCCCCCCCACCTGATATAGGGGAACCACAGTAAAGTCAGGGCACTTGGAGTGAAGGAGACAAGAGAGCAGGGCTTGGATCTTGACCGTCCTTAAAACCCCTCAATTTAACACCCCCTGCAGTTTACTACAGAACATCAGGCACCAGTACAAGTGTGGACCTCTCCTTCACCCGAAATGACCCCACGTCCAGTCCACCGGGTCCGGTAAAAACAATGGGGGAGAGGAGCAGGGTCCCCAGCTGGAGCAGGGCCGGCAAAGTGGGGACGTGAGTGCCTAGGGCAGCACTCCTCCTGGCGACCCCGAATTCGGAGCTACGCCCCTGATTCGCAGTAAGGGAAGTGGGCTTTGAAACATGGAGCTGATAGACCAAGAGGAAAGAGGGACAAACATGCTAATGCTTGTGCCTCCTGGTCTACAGTGAGAGAAGGGTGGAGGAGTATTACAGTTCATATTTTGGAGTCTCCAAAGATACCCCATTAGCAGAGAAGGTAGTGAGGGACAACGAGGTGCCCGAACACGGCCGCTGGGAGGTGGGGGGCTGTGCAGGACTTAAAGAAAACATAAAGAAAGATGGGAACTAAAAAAAACAACAGAACTGCTAACCTCCAGATCCTGTACGGATGATGGCAACGTCATTCAGAATGGGCGGCAATAAAATGGAGCTTTGACGGAAATTCTGATAAGCCACGGAGTCAAACTTGCTTAACGTAGGAGGTGTTACCTCCTAGAGAGTCACCTGAGTGCATTTGACTGTCATCTGACTTTGCTGTCACATGATTGCTTGGCCTGTAATATGTTGGGCTTATTTAAGTTTGCCTTCCTGAGTAGCTGTTCCTCGCCACGCTAGCACAACTACCCTCCTCCACCCCAGCTCCACCTGTCTTTTATAGCATGCATTGATTTTGTTCTCTTGCGGCTAAATTACCGTTCAAAAAAAAAAAAAAAACAATGTCTCTTCCTTTTGAGGTCATTGATGCTGTAGGCTCTGTTCTATGGACGGGGGGTTAGTAGCAGCTCCCTGCCTTCGGTTCCACGCTTGGACAGGCAGGGATCTCTCAGAACAGAGCCATGTCGCCAAACCCAATGTATGCTTGTATGCCGATATGCCTGTATGCTTTCAATAAATGTTCTCTTTTTGACAAAGTGGTCCTATCAGAAATAAAAAAAGGAACAAGAAACAGGAGGAGGAAATTAATGAGGGTGCGAGAACACAATGAAACTGAACACAGACGTCAGCAACAACATCGCACCACAGTCAGAGAAGAAAAACAGGAGTCAAAATCAAAGATGGCACTTGCGACAGAATGACGCATCCAGCGGTGTCACCACATGACCGAGAGCACTCGAAAACATGCTCAGAGCAGTTAAGAGGGGAGAAATCGTCCAGTCGGACTGGCACACCAAAAGAGCTCTCTGCAGGAGTAGCGAGATGTTTCTTGGGGCAGCTGGTCGTGCTCACTGAGGACGGGAGTTTGTATGTACTCACGCAACGATCTGCCAAAGCCCTTAAGAGTGCAAGCTCTCTCAGCAAACACTTAAAATAAGCTCATTCACTTGCCTTGAGTGAGAGCCCATCATCTTTTAATTTTAGGAACAATTTTGCGAAGAACAGGCACACAAAAAACAGCAGGCAATACCTAGTTTAGCCAGACCCTGTTGGTCAGCTAAATCAGGGTGTATGTGATAATGTTGAGCCATGAGATCTGTCATGCAGAGCTGAATTTGGAATGAAGGCTAGCAGACAGCTTATAACATGAATCTTGGCCTTTGACAGAAGTCTGATAGCATCAGAAACTTTGGGCCAAAACTGTGCATTGCCCCAGCTTGCTATGACCACATGAAAGTCTAACGAACAGCCAATAGCCCATAGCAGTGCATGGCTGAAACACACTGCAGATGTTGCACATGATGATCAAGTTTAACACAGTCGCAAGCAGTATGCTACCAAGGGCTATCCAGAGGGGTAATTTCATTCCAGCCATGCAGTTACTCACCTAATTCAACCAATTAAGGTCTTTAGGAAAGGCTCTAGGGGTTGATAAGTGGAATTAGACGTGTAATTGATTGTATATAAAGAAAGCCTGACTCCAAACAGGCCTTTTCTGGATAAGGTTACAAACCACAGGCATAGGGTAGGGCATTTTTGAAATGTTTATTTCTAATGCAACAATTTAAACCATACATTGGTGGAAAATGCAGTCCTATCTTCATTACCTCAGCAGACTACTGAGCTCACTGATTGGTTGTCTGCACAGATCAAAAACTCAACTAACTTCAATAGAACAGAGAGGACGTAACTTGATAGTACCCCATACAAAACTAATCCATCCCTAAACAGCGCCCCCTACCCCCTACCGTGTAAGTGGGGTTCCCAGGCTGCACTCGAAGTTCACTCAGGACCCAGATGCCGTTGGTGAGTTTCATGGACTGGTAGAGGAATTCCGGTCCATCAGCCGAACGTGTGGTGATGGTGATGATGTTGCAGCTCAGTAGTTTACGGCTGGCTGCATCTGTGTGTGTGTGTGTGTGTGTGTGTGGGGCAATTTTCATAATTACCTACTGCTTACTACTTTAGTACTGATCTAGGCCAGAAGTAGCTCGTAGAATACTGTATGTGATAAATATGAATTGAATTCGTAAGTAAGCCAAAGATGCCGCATGACGAACTAAACTGGCTCAATCTCACAGTGTGCAGCAGAAGCAGGCTTTGTGTCAATGGCAACATCCCACCAAGACCCAGGTGATCTTTACACTCAGGAGGTCATGTAACTGTAGTCCACGACATAGCTGTTATCACACACTACTCCATAGTAGCACGTAGTACCCAGTGAATAGGGGTGCAGAATGCAGTAAATAAGTATGTGGTCACAAACATTGCCATAGAGCCCAGAGACCATGCAGACCCATAATGCACCACTCCTCCTCCTGTGTATAGCCTGGATAACCACACAGGAAAGTTCTGGCCCAAGAACCGTTTATGTTAGTATCAGCAAACACAGCTTGGACATTAGAGGTGACCATATTGCGCTGTTATGTGATATATCAAACCTTTCTGAGCTGTAGAGAGGAGTCAAATGTGTGCAGTTGTTAAATGAGGCTCTGCAAGGCTCCCAGTGTGAACAAATCTGTCCTCCAGGCCAGGGAGGGAAGATTACAGAGAGACATGAATCCAGGGCCTGGGAATCCACACAAATCGAGAGGCTCGTGAATTGAGGAGCCGATGAGTCCAAAGTAACATGAATCCTGGGCCCCTGATTCCACTGAACTTCCACCCCTGAGCTGGAACGTCTCCGCCTGGTTCTTCCTCTACACCCTCACCACTCGCTCTCTCTGCATCTTTTTCACTCAGTCATGTCTGATGTCCTCAGTCTCCATCACTCACTCAACAGCTTTTCGGAGAGAGATTCATCATTCTTTCAATCCTACACACACACACACACACACACACAGAAGCACAGTGTCTCGCTTCTTTGAAGAGTGGATTTGCCAGCCATTGTAAAATTAAATTTTATTTCTTGTTCCCAGTATATATGACAGTGCTTTTTTCTCCTGAGTGCACTACAAAGCTCCGATTTAATAAAACCAAACCACTGTTGCGAGTAAACACAAATAAAGCTGATATACTTGAATAGAGCCCAGCTAATTTAATCCACTATCTCCACTGAAGGCATCAGTCTGAGAACCAATTCCCTTTTAATTGACCAACCGCAAGGAAGCTTCATCGCTCCTATCAAAAGTACCAGCCAGTCTTCACCTCCTGAATTCATTTCCAGAGTTATCATGAACATTAAGTTTGATTTGCTGTTTAATTGTGCCATTTATGCACTTTGGAAAGCAGGACAGCAGGCTATTTATAGCACAGGTATATCCAAAAATCCAGGAAAATCATCTAACATGTCACAGTACGTGTCCATGTCCCCCCACTTGCCACTTAAAAACCACATTTATTGATGCATTTTGTCAACACATGAACTTCAGTTGTTCTACAGCAGTGGTGAATTCACACCAGCAGTTTTTGATGAGTTTAACGGTGTAACTCCTTTAGATGGACCTCTCTGAACCGCAAAAGTAAAGAGGAATGTTCTAGAAAGAGTAAAGCACGAACTCACCTGCATTAAGGTGACAGTCTTTGATCTGGAACTGAGCCTCATTATCCCCAGGAATGTCTTTCCAGGTGGCCAGGAACACCTGACGCTCTGCAGATTGGGCAGATAGACAAACAGGCAGACAGAGTCAGGGGCTGGTGGTCCTCCAGCATTTCCCAGCATGCATTAGGGGAGGGCTCCAGAGGGGGAAACTCACTCATCTTACCGTCCTCCACAAACAGGATGCTGATGGGGTACTGGCAGCTGAAGTAAAACACGTCAATGTTGTTCTGCTGCCTGAAGAGAGAGAGAGAGAGAGAGAGAGAGAGAGAGAGAGAGAGAGAGAGAGAGAAGAAAGGGAGAGAGGGGACATGGTTAGAGGAGAGTGAGAGAGAGAGGGGGAGAGAAGGAGGAAAGCGGAAGAGGAGACAGAGAGGGTGATGAGACAGAACGAGGGGGAAAGAGAGACTGATAGAAAGAGACTACAGACAGAGAATGAGATAGGGTGAAAGATGAAAAAGAGGACAAAATAAGATGAAAGAGGGAGAGACGCAAAGATACGCAGAGGGGGTTAGATGATAAAAGGTGTAAAAGATGGGAGAGAGAGAGAGAAAATGCTCACAAGCAGCACCAGTGAGGTGAGCAGACAAACATATCAGCAGGTCCTCACCCGAGGCACCACAGTGATGAGGGGTGAGGAGGGAATGTTTGCTTTGGACAGATCAGAGGCATCATTTCACAACGTCACATTTACTCTTCATTTACTCTGTATTTTAGGTCAAACAGGCCTATTCCCCCCAGAGCAATGCAGCTTTAAGTCATCCAACTCAAAGGTCCCCCAACAGCTGCACAGGACTTAATGAGGCCACACTGGGACTGATCCAGCCAGGCTCTGGGCAGGGGGGCCTGCCAACACAAAGTAATTTCCCCCCAGCCCCATCGACAGGGCTGTGGAGAACCCAGAGCGAAGGTGATCAATAGGGCGGCTCACGTGAAGGAACGTCTGCTTAAAGGAGCCGGGTACAGAACTGCAGGGGAGGAGCTTGGAATTATACATGCGACGGCTGCAGTCGCAGTTCTGCGCAGCTGTTGTCGATCTTGCGCTGCCGCTGTTGGGCGCTACAATTGCTCAGCCGTGTATCACCTTACTGACAGTTATCTGACACCCTTATCCAGAGCAAAGTACAACATAAAGCGCATTAAACCAGAGCTAAAGTACCGAAAACCCCAGGGGGAAGTATCTGTCCAAACACCTGAAGTGGCTATACAGCTGCAAGTTGGAGGCTGACACAGTGAATCAATAAAACAATCTGTGCAGATCGTGAACTAAGCAAGTGAAGCTACAATCAATTTAAGAACTTATTAGGGACCAAGCAGCCCTCAGAATCCCAGTCAAGCACCTTAAACCTGAGACACACAGCAGGAATATTCAAATCTTAAAGGTGCATTCAGTAATTCTGCTGACAAAAACAACATTTGCCAGCATAAAAATGCATATTGTGTATACAGCCCCTTTTCCGCACCACGTTTGAGTCTGACTGTCATCGTCTTTGTCTGCAGAATGACTCCTTGGTGAAAGGCGTAATGAAGGTCAGGTACAGCGCACCGTTTGCATTCTCTTTGTAACGACCAGGATATCGATCTCAATCGCAGCAGGCTGCATCTGAGCAGTCGTGAGCGCGATGGGCCGGTGGGGACCGTTGGTGTTATGAGAAGAGAGACGTGAAACAAGCTCGTTGCCAGGACCCGCTGCCATCTGGTCACTCCATGTGCTGACTGGTCCGTTAATCTCTCACGAAGCAGCACACAAAATTCAGATGAGGTTGGGCAGTAAGACGGAGACAGTGAGGTTTTACCGAAGAGAATTTACAAGCAGGCGGAACAGGATGGCAGCCTGGTGCAATTGCCAGCAACAGCCTCCAGATTTAAAACAGTTAACAAAGCCCCACAGATTTAAAACAGCTGTTTATCGAGGCCCTACAGATTTAAATCAGCTGTTTACCATCACTTCCGTTCCCTAAAGCCTCAAAATTGAAATCTGCCATTTACTGCAACCTCCAGATTTAAAGCAAATGTTCATCAAAGCCTTCAGATTCCAAACAGCCATTTGCCAAAGCCTCCAGATTTTAAAAAGCTGCTTCTTAAAGCATCCAGATTTAAATCAGCCATTTACCAAAGTCTAGCGATTTAAAACAGAGATGTTTACCAAAGGCATCAGATTTTAAACAGCCTTTTACCAAAGTCCCCAAATATCTAACAGCCATTTACCACAGTCCAGGGATTTAAAACAGCTGGTGTATCTTCTTCTAGTGCTGCCAAACAGCATCGCCACCTGAAAGAATCATACAACTATTTAACAATTTAGGCCAGTCAATCTTTTTAATTTTTTCCCCTATGCTGACTAATTTCTGACAACACAATGTCCCTTATAATGCAAATTTCTTCAATGCAAATTCATATTTAAAGCATCTTTGCTGGCTTAGAATATTCCTCGTTATTAGGCAACCTTGTTAGACTGCTATGGTCTACATCTGGTAGTTATCTTGAATTTTCACAAAAGCCTCAGGCCTCCACAGTGACCAATGCAAAAAAAAAAAAAAGCAATTATTCATTCACTTGATCCATTCACAAGAGAAAACAGTCCTGGAAGTAATTTAAGAGGTCTAACCAATGTGGCAATGTAGGGCGATTCAAATTTACATTTACAAGTGATACTTCATTAAGAATCTGCTCAATAAATCATACTCTCACAGCAGGCTACAGCCTGAGTAACAGGGTTAGCATATTATTAAGACATAGGAATAGATTAAGAAACAAACAGAGGCACAGGAATGTGTAGACATAAACACAGGCAGTGGAATGTGTCTGGATGCACAGGCACATGGACAAAAACACATGCATAAACACATTTAGAATGTAAATGTCCCCAAGAAAATGACCCGATAACATCAGTGAGTCTTCCTGAACCATATATTCAAATAGACTGCACACACTCATGCACAATGCAAAATTCATACAAACTTGTACACACCACTCTCAAGACTCCTACCCTCCTCACACAGACTAACATGCATACACGTGTACACGCGCACACACACACACACATACACATATATGCACATGCACACACACTCACACGCTCACTCACGCACACTCACACACAAACACTCACACACTCACACACATGCTTACACACTCACACATATACTCATGCACTCACACACTTATGCACTCTCTCTCACACACACACACACACACACACACCTGCAGGTTGGTGAGAGGCTCCATCTTCATGACAGGCCCCACAGTGCTCAGGGGCAGGCTGACCTCGATGGTCTGATTTGGGCTGAGAGGGGTGAGGACCTGGAAGGGTCCTGCTGGGGCCAGGCCAAAACTGCACAGGGACACAATGTAGAGTGAAAATATGAGCGAAAAATATGATATATGTGTGTGAGAGTGAGTCCGTGCACAGGTGTATGTGTGTGTGCGCGTGTGTGTTTATCTGTGTGTGTGCGCGCCCGTGTTTGTAAGTGTGAGTATGTGCGAGGTGCGTCTGTGTGTGTGCACTGAATACTGGTTTGTGAGCGTTTGTGCAAGTGTGTGAGCAGAGGACAGCTTCATCTGCAGGACTATCTGCATGCCGGGCGAATGTGCCGGAAATCTCCAGCCACTTCGCCTTCATGACCAGCAGCTAGACCTTGGGTGGGCATCAGCCAAACAATCTTATGTGACCTCACAGTTCAACAAGCATGAACTTATTCTGACCTCGCAATTAAACAAGTGTGGACTTACTATGACCTTACGGTATAATGATTATGACCTTACTGTGACCTCACTGTATTATATGTCTTAATCCCTATTCAGACAGAGCGACTACGCCGGCTCTGAAACGCCTCTGCAACCCCTCCACTTTCTGTCTGAATGGTGCATGGCGTCGAAAAGGGGTACTAAAGTGAGCCGGCCCTAAAACACCTCCTGATGTATTTCAGCGCCGGTGAAAAAGAGTAGCTGATACGCGTCACCTTCTGTCTGAATGGGTTAAGCCACTGCTACTACTCGTAGTGCAGGGATTCATACACAATAGGTCAGAGTTCACCGACTTCGCGCCGAAAAATGCAGTTCACGCTAATTGTGCAGGTGCAATTACTTCTTGGTATGGAAAAATGTAATTAATTTTGCAACCTTTTTTATGGTTAACTGTTCAGTTTTCGTGTAAACACAGATTTTGTGCTAATGTAAATAATGTGTGATTCTCGCCGATTGTGGTGTTTGTTTTGGAGCAACAGTGTTGGAAATAGTACCATATTTAGCCTCCATCAATATCGAATAAAATCAGAACCTTTTCGGCTTACCGTAATGTTTGGGTACCGAACCATTCGGGTGTGAAAAAATGTCAAGCTTAAATCCAGTCAAGAAATTTTAGAGTTCAATTTGTAGTGCTGCTGTGCAGGGTAATAGCATATACCGGCGGCAGCTGTGATACTGATGACACTCCTGCGAAATTTTTTTTCGTAACCAAGCTAAGAATATAAACCAGTTGAAAACCAATTGGAACAAGGGTCAGGGTTAAGGTTACGGGTTAGTGTTCTATGAACCCGTCACTGTGCATGTCACGACATTGTACAGTCATGAATATTAATTTTCAATTGGTTTCTGTCCTTGGTTGGTTACGAAAAAAGACGTCCCACTGTTGTTTCTATTTAGGGCATGCGCAGCATGCATTCACTAAATTTTGTATGTATTAATAAATGGGTCGTTTCGTATCGCACAAGTAACAGCACAACAAGTCCATATCAGCAAGAATCTCCGTCATAATTGCAAGTGGAGTTCCAAAAGTATCTGCCGCTATGGCAAAGACTCCGCCTTTCTGGTCGCTGTGTGAATGGTTTAAGACAGCGAAAAGGCGCAGCTGCTACGCCTATTTTTTGCTGTCTGAAAGGGGTTTCCGGAGCGATTCAAGACTGCTCTGAGCCGCCTTAGATACACTTTTTTCTATCTGAATACGGCTTTACTGTGATCTCACTGTATGAGGAGTATGACCTTTTTGTGACCTCATTGTACTGAAAGTCTGACCTTACTGTGACCTCACTGTACTACAAGTCTGACGTCACTGTGACCCCACTATACTTTAAGTCTAACCTTACTAATCTTAGCTCCTAGGCTTACTGTACTGTGATAGTGACAGGATGACACTCAGGATGACGCCGCACGCTGTTACAAACTCCCAGATATCTTCCATCATGCTGGGCCACCAAAAACGTTGGGCCAAGAATTGTTTGGTCCGATGAACCCCTGGGTGACTTGCAAGACAGGAAGAGTGCCCCCACTGGAGAACCTAGGTGCGTACCGAAGGTGGAACAAACAAACAACCAGGTTCCCCACCAGGACCGCGATCTGACCTTAAGGCCCCCCGCACATCAGACTCAATGTCCCACTGAACGGGAGCCACAATCTGATCAGCCGGGATAACCGGTTCCGGCATAGGGTCGTGACCAGAGCGGTCGTAAATCCGCGACAAGGAGTCAGGCTTGGTGCTTTTAGACCCTGGGCTGTAGGTTAACGTAAAGTTAAAGCGATTAAAAAATAATGACCACCGCGCCTGCCGGGAATTACGTCGCTTAGTCTGTTGAATGTATTGGAGATTTTTATAGTCTGTTCAAACCACAAACGGATGCTCAGCCCCTTCCAACCAATGGCGCCATTCCTCTAATGCCAGCTTAACGGCTAGCAACTCTCGGTCACCAATACTGTAATTCTGTTCGGCCGCCGACAATGACCGGGAGAAGTAGGCGCACGGGTGTAGCTTATTGTCCCGAAGGGGGCGCTGGGACAAAATGGCACCCAACCCAACTTCAGAGACATCTACCTCCACAACGAATGGGAGGGAGGGATCGGGCAAAATAAGAATGGGCTCTGAGCTAAAATGTTTTTTTAACTCCTGAAAAGCGGCCTCAGCTGCTGGGGACCAATCAAACGGCAAGGATGCATTCTTCTTGGTAAGCGCAATAATGGGGGCAGCTACTGCGCTAAAATTACGGATAAACCTCCTATAAAAATTAGCAAACCCCAAAAACCGTTGCACCTCCTTAACGTTTTGAGGGGCAGGCCAATTCCTGACCGCTGCCACCTTAACAGGGTCCATATGGACCGACTCCTCCGACACAATGAAACCAAGAAACGAGACAGTCTTGGCGTGAAAAACACATTTCTCAGCCTTTACAAAAAGCTTGGCATTAAGGAGGGCCTCAAGCACACGTCTGACGTATTGTTTATGCTCTGAGAGCGTTGAAGAAAAAATCAAAATGTCGTCGAGATAAATGAAGACGAATTCCTCCAACATCTCTCGGAGGACGTCATTAACGAGTGCCTGAAACACCGAGGGGGCGTTAACCAATCCGAACGGCATGACAAAATATTCCCAGTGCCCGTCAAGCGTATTAAATGCCGTTTTCCATTCGTCCCCCTCCCGAATGTGAACTAAGTTATAAGCATTACGGAGATCAAGCTTGGTAAAAAAATGACGCCTCCTGCAGATGTTCAAATGCGGGATTCATCAATGAAAGAGGGTATCGGTTTTTAATGGTGATCTTATTCAAACCCCTATAATCAATACAGGGTCTCAGACTGCCATCTTTTTTTCCCACAAAAAAAACCCCCGCTCCGGCAGGAGACGTGGGTGGCCGAATAAAACCATTAGCAAGAGCCTCCTGAATATATTCTCGCATGGCCTTACGCTCAGGCCCTGACAGCGAGTATAGCGAACCCCTAGGAGGAGTAGTACCAAGGTGGAAATTGATCTCGCAATCATACGGGCGATGAGGAGGTGAAGTCGAGGTTCGTTGTTTGCTAAAAACCTCGGCGAGATCAGCATAATCACTAGGAAGATTTAACTAGAGATTTTCTTCGGCCAAAGTGCTAGAAACAAACAGACACTCTAGCAATAGGCGTAGCGAACCCCCGGTCATATATATAGAGTCCGGAAAACTCCGCCCCAGCTCAATCAGCCAGCTGGTCCAGGAATTCGATGGACAAGAACTCCGATATTGTCCCGGACGATAGAACAAAGAAAGGTCCAACAAACAAACGCACGCCTAATCCATGACAGACATAAGCTCCGCTGGACACGCCCACTCCACCGCCGAGATCGAACAGATCCCCCAGCCCTCCCCCGACAGGTGCATTTAAAGAGGCGGGCATGACTGTGGGCACCCCGCCAAAACCACCACCCATTTGTGGGGAAACGGACGATAAGGAAAGGGGAAGGGGGAGGGAAGGGTGAGGGGGAAGGGGGGAATAGGGAATGGGGAAAGGAAGGGAGGAGAAGAGAGAGGGAGAGAGGGAGGGAGGAAAAGATAGGGACAGAAGATGAATGAAAATGCTGTAGGAGGTGGGGAGCATAAAAAGCTGTGAAGATTTTTTTGGTGTAAAACTTTACATCGAGCGAACACATTCAGTAAAAATCCTCATTATATGCACATCTCGCTTGAGGAACCAGGAGAAACAATTTAGGGAAGGAAGAAAGGATAAAAAGGAAGTGAACGCAGCTTACCGCCGGGCTCCCACCGATGTCCCCGCCGAGCTGGAAACAGACAGACAAGCTTAATTAAGACACAGTTTCTGAGCCCACACATTCTGTCAGCTCTCAGCTAGCAGTGTGACAGCCCAGAAACAGAGAACGACGGAGAGCAAGAGAGAGAGAGGGGGATGACTGGCAGGGGATGGTTGGTGGGGGTGTGGATGGGGGCAAAGGTGTTAGCGGGACGCTAAGGCATGTGACACTGCACTGGCTCAAGATGAGCATGGGGGGTGAAGACAGAGTGGACAAGAGTCGTCTGGACAAACACAGAGGGGTGAAGATCACGCTAACTGGCACTGCAACTGTGCTGCAGGAACAGGGTCCAGACCCTGCAGTGGAGGACACAGGCCAGGGACCCATAGGGGGAGCTCTAACCTACTGAAGAAGGGCAGTGACTCTACTAAGTAAAACAATAAAAGCCCCTGTTTCCTCAGGACCTTTTCTCAGACAGATAGGTTCAATGTCAATTGAAAATTGTCAAATGTCAATCGAAACATACCTTGATTCCATTGAAAGATACTGGAGCCGGGGTATGTTTTGACAGACATGCAACTAATGAGGTTCGATATGTTGACGTGTACTTTGGGTTCAGTTGGTACCAAGGTCAAAATGACTCTTCAGGCCCCCTTTAGAAAACCTGAGGGGTCTTTGAAGAAGGTCAAATCCACACCCTAGCACAGGGGAACTCAACTTCGTCCAGAGACTGTCACTGGTGTGGTGGAGTAATTCTACATCTCTCCACCCCAGAGGTCCTCCACCTCGTCAATTAAGGGCCAGTATGAATGTAGGCTTTCATTCCAGCCATACATACTCATGATTCTATTAATTTAAACAAAGAGACTTTGCTTGATAGAATTCATGGCAAAAGTGCTAGGCTGGAATGAAAGTCTGCATCCTCATTGGCTCTTTCACAATGAGTTTGAGCACCTCTGCATTACTAAAGGCAGGATTGACTAAAGCCATTAAAAAGAGTAAAACTTTTAAGGACACACAAAAACTAATCAAACAACCAATGATTGTTCCTGGTATTTTTTTTTCCCACCAATCACCAGATATAATTAGTTTTGGTGGTGTTAAGAGGTTTAGCAAGGTCTTAGCACGTGCTACTGGTCACAGTGTATGTTAAAGGTCTTAGCAGGTGCTAAATGTCTTTGCGCATCAGGTTCAACTCCATAGGGCCATCAGAATGATACCTGCGGAGGCTTAACAGGTGGCGAGACAGATCTGGGCTGAGAGGACGAGAAACACGTGTCGAGAGATGAAGCAAAATAGCTATACACTGTTTCGGGCACCATTCACACTCAAGCACTGGGATGGACGCAAAGCATGATGGGAGCAGAGCGGAGAGCGAGTCTGAAAAATTTTAGCAAGAATGAGTGCAACAAAGTTCCCAGCATTGACAGTGTGCGGAGTGTCCATCAGGGAAGTACATTCTTATCTGAATGGACAGTTAGGGTATGCCTAGCTGATCCTGAATCAGCTCTGAGAGTAGAGGTGGGTAACCCTGCTTTTTGAGATCTACCATTCTGTAAAATTTCATTCCAATGCTGATTTATCTGACCTGACTCCACACTATAGCAGCTCAAAAGATTCTCCAGCTAGTCAGTGACGCATGCTCTGCTAGGGTTGGAGTGAAAATAAACAAAATGGTTGAGCTCCAGTACCAAGGCTGGTTACCCCTAGCTTAAGGCTGGTATCATCACGCCCCGCCCTTATATACTAATCAAGCCCCGGTTTTCGCTTCTCCCCAGAAATGATGCAAATTCAGCTGCGGCTGATTGGCTCCATTGGCTTTAGACTTTACAGGAAAAGCAGCATTTCTAGTGCGTAGGTCCGGGATTCGAGGAGCAGGGCCTGGTCGCATGAAATATCTCAAAGCAGTGGCAACCGACCCTGTTCCAGAAGACCTATTCCTGGGGCCACATTATTTGTGAAAAACATATGCAAATTGAAAAAAAAAAAAAAATTCAGCGCGCCTTTCTCTTCTCCACCGTAACAATAAAACATCTTGATATTTTTTACTTGCTTTATCAACTGCCCATTTCACAGTGTGAGTTCTTAAATTCATTTTTGCGGTTATTTCTCACAATATGTTTTGTTTATGGACTAGGTTGATGGTTGGGTTATTTCGACTTTTTAGGATATGTTTTTCTTTTTCGGTGCACTTCGAGCAGAAGAGCTTTTTGCATCCGCTGTCGAGTTAGAGTTTTCTTTCCTTATGCTGCTGTTAGCATTTTCTATCTCACAAGGAGAAATAAGCAAACAACTTTCCAACTATAACAGGTAAGTGTTACGCTATAATTTTTATTTCAGCTGGCCAAGAAGGAGACTTTACCATGACAAAAGGCACACTCACAAGTCACGTTACGAAAGGAACCAATGTAAACAATTCAGCTTAAATGCTTTGGTAAGGGGCAGAGAAGGCATTTGTTGCAATACCATTAAGAGAATCCCTAATTTGAATGAATTTCAGGGCCTCAGACATAGCCTACATCGTAAAAAATTTAAGTCCCCATGAACTAAAAATCCATGTTGAAATATTTTTTATTGCATGTGTCTTATATCACCTATACATGGTCCAGTTTCTGGCCCAAAAATGACAATAAATTTTGTTTTGCAGATATTCTTCATAATATTTCAGAGGTAGCTAACTCAATTTCAGGCCTATACAACTGCAATTACTTGACAAAATTGTTATTGATTTCTCATAGGCAACATATTAACAGGCTTGTGCCTGACTCAGATGTTTGTCAGTAGAAGTACAAACCCCAATTCCAATGAAGTTGGGACATTGTGTAAAATTTGAAAAAAAAAAAAAAAAAAAATATATATATAATACAATGATTTGCATTTGCAATGATTTTTTTGGAACTTGTTGCAGGCATCAAATTCAAAATGAGTGAATATGTCCAAATAAACAATAAAGTTTATCAGTTTGAAAGTTAAATATCTTGTCTTTGTAGCGTACTAAACTGAATAAAGGTCGAAAAGGATTTGCAAATCATTGTATTCTGTTTTTATTCACATTTTACACTACGTCCAAACTTCATTGGAATTGGGGTTTGTATATTTGGGTGTTCAATACATAGATTTCACAATTCATTCCTTTTTATTTTTTTTCAGTTCAGTGGCACACTCAATTTCTGTACAAATCTGCAGGAGTCTCATGTTTTATCAGCAAGACTCACTTTTTAAAGCCTTTTGTCTTCATCTGTAATATGAAAACCCAGATATCCACACAGTACGAGAAAATAGAAATGTGTGTCCTGCTCATAGTTCAGTGATAAATTCCATCGAGCTCCACGTAACAGGCCGCTGACAGTGCAGTCAGCCAATCAATCAACCACAATGGGCGGCAGTGGGGAACGCTGTACCACTGTCTGGTTTAATAGCAGTTAGCTGACTGACAGTCATGACCGGAGCAGAGAGCGTGGGAACAGCCAACAGACTGCAGTCGCGCTGCCCTCCCTCATGCTGTCTGGCCTCACGCTGCCCTCTGTTTATATCACCCTTCTCCCCTTCCATCAGTCAGTTTTGTGAGTTTGCGGTGATTTCGAGACTCGGTTTGTTAAGCTTAAATTCTGCCATGCTCCACTGCTCCGTGTGAAATGCCACAGCTAAGAAATCAAAATTGTATTGATCCGACTAACAAAATGTAAGTCGAGTGCGTGAGAGAGAGAGAAAGAGAGAGAGAGAGAGAGGGAGAGAGCGAGAGAGAGGGAGAGGAGGTTGAAAGTGACAGAGAGAGCTCTCTCGAGAGAGAGATGGGGATTAGAGTGTGAACAGAGCAGAGAAAGGAATAACCAGGAGTTTCTGGGAAGAAACAAAGACTCTCTCTGGTGACTGAGTTTCTGGAAAAAATAAAAAATGCCCACCGGGAGTGGAGGAGTGAGGGCGGTCTACTCCAGATCCCACCAGAGCCCTCACTCTGGTGACTGAGTTTCTGTGACAGAGCAGAGCTCTCTCTGGTGACTGAGTTTCTGTGAAAGACCAGAGCTCTCTCTGGTGACTGAGTTTCTGTGACAGAAGAGCTCTCTCTGGTGACTGAGTTTCTGTGAAGAGCAGAGCTCTCTCTGGTGACTGAGTTTCTGTGACAGAGAAGAGCTCTCTCTGGTGACTGAGTTTCTGTGACAGAACAGAGCTCTCTCTGGTGACTGAGTTTCTGTGACAGAGCAGAGCTCTCTCTGGTGACTGAGTTTCTGTGACAGAGAAGAGCTCTCTCTGGTGACTGAGTTTCTGTGACAGAGCAGAGCTCTCTCTGGTGACTGAGTTTCTGTGACAGAACAGAGCTCTCTCTGGTGACTGAGTTTCTGTGACAGAACAGAGCTCTCTCTGGTGACTGAGTTTCTGTGACAGAGCAGAGCTCTCTCTGGTGACTGAGTTTCTGTGAAAGAAAAGAGCTCTCTCTGGTGACTGAGTTTCTGTGACAGACCAGAGCTCTCTCTGGTGACTGAGTTTCTGTGACAGAGCAGAGCTCTCTCTGGTGACTGAGTTTCTGTGACAGAGAAGAGCTCTCTCTGGTGACTGAGTTTCTGTGAAAGAGCAGAGCTCTCTCTGGTGACTGAGTTTCTGTGACAGACCAGAGCTCTCTCTGGTGACTGAGTTTCTGTGAAAGAGCAGAGCTCTCTCTGGTGACTGAGTTTCTGTGACAGAGCAGAGCTCTCTCTGGTGACTGAGTTTCTGTGAAAGAGCAGAGCTCTCTCTGGTGACTGAGTTTCTGTGACAGAGCAGAGCTCTCTCTGGTGACTGAGTTTCTGTGACAGAGAAAAGCTCTCTCTCTGGTGACTGAGTTTCTGTGAAAGAGCAGAGCTCTCTCTGGTGACTGAGTTTCTGTGACAGAGCAGAGCTCTCTCTGGTGACTGAGTTTCTGTGAAAGAGCAGAGCTCTCTCTGGTGACTGAGTTTCTGTGAAAGAGCAGAGCTCTCTCTGGTGACTGAGTTTCTGTGACAGAGCAGAGCTCTCTCTGGTGACTGAGTTTCTGTGACAGAGCAGAGCTCTCTCTGGTGACTGAGTTTCTGTGACAGAGCAGAGCTCTCTCTGGTGACTGAGTTTCTGTGACAGAGCAGAGCTCTCTCTGGTGACTGAGTTTCTGTGACAGAGCAGAGCTCTCTCTGGGGCACAGGGTGCATATGCACGTTACTCCCCCTCCCTGAGGGCAAAACACCAGGGCCAAGCGCTTATTCATATTTCCACAGCCCATCGTATTCATCCGCCGAGATCAGAGACAGGAGTGTATAACAGTGCTGTTTGAAGAACGCAGCACAGAGTCTCGCAGCGTCAGAAATCTTTCCTGAGCCAAGTAAAGAGCTGCCGCAGTCTCAGGGAAACACAGCGATGCTAAAAAACTTCCCTCTGCACACAAGACATACGGCCTAATAATGTCAATAAAAATCCACACATACAGTACCACTGAGTAATCTCCCCTTCAGTCGTTAAAAAAGTCCCAGAGTGGCTCTATCTAAATACAGAGTTTAATTAAAGAGGCCCAGTGGGGGTTTTGCTCTCAGATAAAGTACAATATAATGCTCTTTAATGCCCAATATAAGCAGGTGTCTGTTCAGGTTATTACATGCGATGGATTAGGAGGATGAACATGTGCTAACACAGGGCTGTCAAACCCAGTTCCTGGATATCAATCATCCCGCAGGTTTTCACTTTAACTACAAAGTATAATTTTGCACATGATTCTATGAAGTTAAGCTCAAGATGCCTGGCTGTTGAATGAGATGTGTTTTGTTAAGGTTGCAAGAAATCTACAGTACAGCAGTATATCACCAGAAAAAAGGGTTGGGCAGCCCTCTGAGAAACCACTGAGAGTGGAAAGACATCGAAATTTCTCATCAGGACTAAAATACATAAATTTCATCTGAGCTTATGTGCTCCATTACCCCACCAGAAGAGGTACATTAAGCAACAAATAAGAGTTAAAGCTACAGTTAGGTCAGTGTGTCCTCAGTGAGAGGATTTTTCACATTTCTTACATTTTAAAATTGACATTTAAACTACATTCTTAGGTCTGTATGCAGGTAGGATCCTAATACCTGGGAAATGTAAAATTTGAGCTCTCATTAGACGTCACATTGGCATGAAACTGCTGGTTTAAACAGGTCGTTGAACTCCAGCTCAATTTTGGGGTCGACTGCATTAGAGTCCTGTTTTGGCTGAATAAGATGAGGGAAAAATTCAATTTGGACTAAATGAAGTTGGAGGGGATAACATCAATAACTTTTCAGCATTTGTTAAATGTATGAAATTAATTGATGAAATGAGTCGGATTTTAAATAAATTTCAGTGCTCAAGGAGATTTGACCCAAGCGTTCATGGCTCGGGGAAGGGGGGGGGGGCGTCCAGGGTGGAGGAGGTTGGCAGAAAGAGAGAGAGGAGGAGAGAGAATGAACAAGAGAGAGGGATAGAGGGAGAGAGGTTAAAGGAGAAGGAGGGAAGGATGGAGAGAGACCAAGAGAGAGAGATAGGACATAACGGGAGAGGAAAGAGTAGATAAGAGTAAAAGAATAACGGAGCAGTGCAGAAAGGATGAGTCGCCCATATTGAAAAAAGGGGTAGAGAGGGGAAGGAGGGAGAGAGGGAAGCAGTTTCATAAACAGACTTTATTTTGTATTAATCCATAATTTATGTGTTGTGTTTAAATATTCATGTCCATTTGATTCTCCCAAAGATCAGAAGCATAAAATGACACCCAAAGCAAATGATCTTAATTCAGGGGTATTTCTCTGCAGTGAGCTGGATAAAACTGCCATCGCCATGGCAGCGAGGCACTAAGGCGGAGAGCGAACATGTGAAATATGAGGTTTGAATTCAGTCTGACAGGAAACCGGCAGCAGCACAATCCACCAGACAACAGAGAGAATAACAAAATTACAAACACATTTCACCGTCCCGGGACAGCTGTTCTCTGTGTATCCATCTCACAAAATCCTGCCCCCTACACACGCCTCACCAGCCTTAACCCCACCCCCTGAACACATCTAACACCCTTAAACTCACCCCCAAATGCCTCACCAGCCTTAACCCCACCCCTGCACACATCTAACACCCTAAACCCCACCCCCAAATGCCTCACCAGCCTTAACCCCCCCCCAACACACATCTAACCAGACTTAACCCCGCCCCTACGCACCTCACCAGCCGTGACGTGACCCACCAGTGTTACTTTCAAACCAAATTTAAACACACATCAGACTCATTTGAAACATACATTTAAATGTAACCGCTCCTCTTAGTCAGCAAAAAATTCTGGGGTTGGCTTGGGGCAGGCTACAGAATTTGCCAAACCCTCAACAGCTAAACCTGTTCAGGACAGCACACCAACTCACTCCAGTGCCTCAATTAATCCAGCCACTCACATAGACTGCTAATGTACAGGTACACTACACACTACACAAGTACAAACCACAATTGTGAAATTGCTAAATAAATTCTAGCATGACAGCCTTAATAAAATAATTACAACTGGGCCAGAAGGGGAAAAGACAAATATAAAATATATTTCAAATAAAGAATTCAAATAGAAGCCCCTCCCCCCACCCTTGGGGCTGGAGTATGAATGTCAAGAGTTTTTGTTAAAGGTAGTAGTGGCTGCTGGGCAGAAATGTTATTACATTTGTCATGGCCAAGGAGATCTGGACAAAAAAAAAGACGTTTTCCATTACCTCCCATATTGCTGAGACATTAAAGCCACAAATGGGATTTCGCTCACGGCAAGCAGGTAAATTTATGCACAGACGTTGTCTGGTTTAATCAAGGACGTCCCGTTAATGCAATTAGTTCGATAACATGCGCTAATACGTGAGCGGCTAAACTAACATTCGCAGCCTTTGTTAAGGGACTGGCTTACCCAAGATTAGCTGCTGTACATGATCTAATAAGCCGAGGTGAGGATCAGAAAAGTAAACATCTGCTTTAACTGCAAAAAATTACTGCTGGGTTACAACGAGACACAGCGGACATGTTTCAAAAGTGATCACCGCCAATCACTCCACATTTTGTAGCCGTGGCTCAAACAGAAGAGACGGATCAGGATACTTAATTTGCAACTCATTAGGTGGATTTTTGGGAGCCACACTGACCAGTATTGGTCACTTGCAAACAACGCTTCGCTGTACTCTTGGCGAACTGGAACCTCGGGCGTGCTTCAATGCTTAGATATATCCTCGTTTCCAACATTTATTATCTCCCTCCGTACTACCAGATAGAAGAGAAGTGTAGGAGAGCAGGATATATATTTTATCAGGTACCGCGATGCAGAGTCCCTCTGCCCTGGACCACAATAGTGCCCACGGTGCCAATGTCATTGGCACTGTCGGCACAGGCAAGCAGAGCATAAAGCCCCATCAAGACGCCAGAGCGGCAACTGAACACGGTCAGCAGCCCCTCCCAAAAACACTTTTGTTTCCCTTCTTCCCTGAACCCCATCCGAGGGTAGCATTTTGAGAGGAGGGGTTCAACTTTATCTACGGAGGGCTCCAGTAGGATCAGGCTTTCATTTCAACCATGCAGTTATACACTGACTCTAGAAAACAACCCTCTAGACTCTCTACAGAAGACCCAGTTAGTAGAACTAGGTGTTCAAGTGACTATAAGAACAATAACACAGAGAGCTGCATTGATATTCTGAAGAAATAACGCACAATTCAACACAAAGCGTAGATTGCTCTGCCTCTACCTGCCATGACCTCAAACAAACTAAAGTGATGGTCACATGCACAGATGGACAACAAACAGTACGCCTCCCACCCACTGTGTGAGGCAAAGGCATAATAAAAACAGTTAAATGTATAGTTCTGAAATGCTCTTTGGTGGGAGTGTAAAAGAATCAGAAGTAAAATTGCATCTAATGGTTCGGTGTGAAACATAATAAAGCATTAATGGCATTATAATTGTTTTTAGATAGCGGGACTGATTCTGTTTTCTTTCAATTGAATACATGATTAGTTGAAATGAAAGCCTGGGTCCACACCAGCCCTTTCTTGATAAGGTTAAGAAACCCCTGGTTTGTTGGTTGTCATGACGGTGATGTCAGAGGCCACTCTCACCTGCGTGGCCAGGCTCAGCACCTGCTGCACCAGCTCCTGGGTCTCTGTGGGCTTCTTCAGGAAGAGCTTCACGATGGCCGTCAGGAGCTGCAGCTGGACCTGCGCCGCACACACACAGACACACAGACTCACATAGGTCAAAGGTCAGAATTTACAATCTAGCCATCTGATTCTCGGCCCTAGAGAAGAACAATTTAAAGTTTGATTTTAAAGGAGTTATTTTAAGGGAGATAACATTGCACCATCTTCAAACAGTCTGACAGGAGATGAAGTCGATAGCCGGAAAAAAAGCTCTCAACAGTCACTCTACGGGTCCACCGTGCAAAATCTGTAAAAAGCAGCAAGGTGGGGGGGTCTGTGGATCCATTCTGTATATTGACAATAGGTTGGCCCTGGGCCATGGAGGTGACTGTTAGAGCCTTTCGTCAAATGATCATGTAGGGTAGGAGAAGGGGCCATTTTTGTTTTTTGCTTGTTATGAGCAGCTATTTCCCCCCAAAATATACTGATAATGTTTCAACTTTTTTCACTGCAACTACAAAAAGAACAGACTTTTCCCTATTGTAGAATGAAAGCGGACACGTTGAAGATTTTTTCCCTGCTATCAGTAATTTTTTGTGCTTCTGTTAGTGCCCAGGGCCCCCAAAAGGGGCCAGGTTTGACACTGCGAAATTATATGCCATATTTCGAGGTCAATATCTTACCTTCTGCAGGGTGTTGATAAATGAATCTTTGCCAAGAAATCGGGAGATGCCTATGCTTTTATATTCAAAAAGAAAATTTTTGCCAGCTATTTTTGCATTTTCACACTAGGCTTTCAAAAACCTTGTTATCAGCTATTTTTTGTAGTTTCACAGTTCCCCAATAGGGGGCTATCAGCTTGGATTGGTGCAGTCGTATGCTACAGAACAACAGCAACAACAACAAAACGGCAGCTCATGAACAACAGCAGTCCCCTGGTCCGTTCTTTATACTGTATAGGCATGGGCAATACAAATGAATAAAATGACAACATTTCTTGAGTTGCTGAGAAAAAAGTTTTTATCATTTTCTAATGATTTTTTGCAGGTAAGTACAGAAGACACAGACGAAGAGTTTGCCACAAGTCCAACGCCTTTACAGGAAAGGGTCTCAGAGCCACAGGGTCCCAAAAATGGCTGATTTCGGCATTTATCAACAAAACCTATTGTGAAAATTGGGGGGGTGAAGCCTGAGGGCATTTTCGAAAATGCAGTCTATTCAGAAATAAACCAGGCCAAATTATCCATTAGGGTACCTTAACAGAAATAATTGATGCTAAAGTCAACTACCCCTTTTCTGAAGTACAGCAGCACCCCCTAGGCCCTTTTTAATGGAAAATGCATTGAATTTCACCCAATTATGTTCAACAAACATTAGGTTTTGCATTGATATTAAAAAAATGGTATGAATGGGTTGCCTGTGTTTTTTTTTTTGGATCAATGGCCTGCAAAAATGTCAAAATTATCGGTGGGAGGGAAAACATTAACGCTACTCGCCCATTACTATATAAAATGCAGTGAAGTCGCTGATGCCGGCAGTTGTTTGCCCTCCCACTGCTCTTAAATGAATCAAACGTTCCCCTTCAATAACCCGTGGTGATAAAAAAAAAAAACCTTTGCACTGTTTTTTATGATAGTTTCAATGAGCTACTGTGAATAATTCATAGTAAAAAACACAGTGATGTGCAGTCGGAGGTTAGTTTGGTGAGGCAGAAACCTCCCCTTTGCTTGATTAGCAATCAGACGATTAACTAGTTTAGTAAGACTATTCGGCAGAATGACGGGCCAGTTTAAGTTTCTGCGGCGTTATTACTCAGTACATCGAACCTGAAATGCTCGCTAGACAGCAGATTTGCGCGTACTCGCTTCCAGGAAGCCGAAGCAATGTCATCAACAAATATTAAAACAGTTCGACTAGTGCAGAGTTCAATGCTTAATCAATATACAATGTATTCTCCTTTAAATACAAGCTTTTACACCCAAACAAAAAGCCGGCGCTTATTTTCAGTCTTCTTTCATAATCCGATTAACAAAATGTTTGAACGATATACAGAATTACCGAGAGCCGAGAATTTTTCCTAATTGATTATTCAGGTTTCCATCCTCGCAGTCTCGAATTGAAGGGTATAAGTGAATGAATCTTGTGACCGGTGTTCGCGAGGTGGCATATTTTGATAGGTAGCAAAATTTGTCAGAACACTGATAGGTTTTGAACGCCTAGCGCTGGTTTATTCCTCGGTATATTTTACTGAAACTTCACAAATAGGGTCACAGGATATTCTGTCAACTAACTCTGTAGGTTACAGTAAAAATACATTCACCTTTCTTGCTATTGTTGAGAAGAAGTCACGGCGAACTTGCGACGAACTTCAACAACTTCTGTCGAACTTATTTCACATCCCCTGGAGGTCTAGTTTGGACGAGTAGACTCGTAATTTCTCAAATTAGATGGCTGTAAGTAAATCAGGGCCGTAGCTGGGATATCACGTCAGCGCGGGCTGTTTGAAATCTACCTCCAAAATGGATATTTTTGCCCCGCCGTGCACTTGAAAGTTTGTAAACACGGGCGCAAATTGAGGTCACGCATTCATCAAAAGGCGAATAATAGCTCTGTTCAAATCGCGTTATTGGCCGTAATACGCAGAGAGTTCATGTATGAAATCGGGTATCCTATTGAAAAGGTTGCTTTTAATCAAACCATGGTGTTCTTTTTGTATGAAAATGGTATTTACATCATTTTTTTAATAGGTTTTCTGAGGCTTATTTACCGCCCCAGTTCAGCTGTTACACATTCCATTAGAGTTTATGCAGAGCGTTGCCCATGCCTACACTTTAGGTTGAGGAAGTGACAATAGGGGGCAGCACCATAACACTAGTTCGACAAATTCTGCTCCCACTTCGCGAACGGTAAACATTCGCCATTTTTTTTTTCTGTTTCCAGTAATTCAAGTAATAGTTCTAATCTCGTACAAGTCCCAAAATCCAACTCCCTGCAGAGGGCAAGTTATTGGGCTCGGAACATGGTCATCTCAAAATCAGTGATTTGGGGTAGGAGTAACATTCTCACCTATACCTCCCACATTAGGTAATATTTTTCATTGGTTTTCAGGGGAAACATAGGCCTTCCTATAGGGAATCCACCCACCAAAATGTAGTATCCCAAGTTGGACCATTTTCTGTCAAGACTTAATTTTCTCTTGCTCATTGAAATCCATGAAATAGTGCTTAAATGAACGCCAAAATTCTATTCCTAGCAATTATTCTGTAATCACTGGAGATAAACCGTTCATACTGCACATTCTAAGTAAGCTAGGTCAGACACATATATCCACCAAAAATTGTTCATTTTGGCTGACCCACATTGCCGTATTTTGCATGCTCCATCCGCGGAGTGACACTTCACTTCACACTATGGACATCAGATAAACACGCGTGATCAAGGCCCTCACTCTTGCCGAACCTCTAGGCTGCTCCTCTAAAACAAACCTGACATCTTGGAGTCATCATGGAGGATTTCTGAACTCTGAAATCAAAACTCAGAAAGTCATGATTCTCATTCAGTACATTTTGACTGGTTCAAGTCCGCGCGAACTGAGCCTGTAGCCATAACAACCCTTTCTCAGATTAGCCGGAGAAACCAGAGAAAGAATATCGATTTTGTACACGATGAGACAGACCCAGCACTGTTCAGGCCTTGGGAGAAGGCAGATGTCAGAGGCAAACTGGACACAGTAAGCCTGTTTATTGGTAAGGACTGAGATGCAGCAACCCTCCTGCTAGATTGGTTGGTGTACTGCCCTTTTGCTGTGCAGGTCCATATGCCTATTCGCTGGTGAGAATTTGGAAATGTGCCCTTTGGCTGATGAGAGTCAGGGAATGTGCCCATTAGCTGCTGAGGGTCAGGGAATGTGCCTGTTGGATGATGAGGGTTAGGGAGTCTGCCCACTTGCTGATGTGGTTTATGAAAAGTGCCCATTGCCTGGTGAGGTTTTGAGGGCCGCACCTGGGCGCTCTCATCATGGAATACCTCCAGGAAGCTCTCGAGCAGGTCATCCATGTTGTCGATCCCCTAGACACACTCGCCCACAATCCAGATCATGGCAGCACATGCCGATAGCACATCCAGGGAGTCCAGATTCTCGCAAACCGTGGCAGTGATGCACTCGTACCTATAGAGGGAAATATGAAGGTCAGCCAGTGTTGGTTATAATCCCTAAAATCACTTTAGACTTTGAAAAATAACCAACATGTTATGATTCTGCCATGCCTGTTCTGTTTTTTGCCATGCCCCGTTATGTTTCTGCCATGCCTGTTCTGTTTTGCCATGTTCTGCCTAGTTTTAGTTCTTTGCCATGTTTTTGTTTTTGCCATGCCAGATCCACATTTCTGTTATAGTCCGGTCCATGTCTTTGCCCATGCCCTGCATTGCACTTTGTCTCCCCTGTCTGGTCTTTTAAGCTACAGCTTCTCCCCAAGTCCTGCGTGTCACATGTTTAGGTGATTTCATGGTTTCTGGGTTTCAAATATTCCTTCTAATCTCGTTTGCTTCCTTCGCCTTGCTTTTCTATTTTACTAACCCATACTAACAGTTTGTTATTTTGTTAAAGTTACTAACCAAGACTAACATTGTATATAATACTAACTTACTAATGAGCACCAGGGATTGTATAGCCGCACTTACTAATTGATTAACAAGCTCTCAGCACTCGCCCTGTTCTAGTCTCCGCCTCTTGCCTACACTTAGTCTTTGCAGCAAATTTAGCGGATCCTCCGCACCTGCTCAACTCTGCCCTGCCTCTCATTATCTGTGCACGTTAGAACTCCCTAACCAGAGCTGTATGTTTTGTGTAGGTTGTCTCGTGTTCCCTGTCCACGTTTTGGCTTTTGCCAATTTCATGTAGTTAGGTTCTCCCTTGTGTTTGCCCCCACGTAATTAGTCTGATCCTCTTCACCTGATCCTAATCATAGCATGTGACTTCCCTTGTGTGTATTTAAGCAGTCTTTTCACAGCAGTTCCCCGTCAGAACATTTCCTTTGGTTTGCTTGTGCCATGCTTGTTTTCGCCTAGTGCTCTATTGTGATTCTCTTCTGACTGGACCGGATTTTCTGCCTGCATCTGTGTACCAAGCCCATTTTGCCTGACCACGATTATTGTGTTTGCTGCCCTGGTTACGATTTGGATTTTGCCCTTTGGATTTTGATTTTTGGATTGTGGACTTTGTACTGTCGCCTCCTGCTCTGCGGGGGTTCGCCCCCCTTTCCAATAAAATCCCATTTTTTCTTCACTGCTTGACCCTCGCGTCTGGTTCCAGAACCGTACCTAACACAACATGAGCACATGAATGCAAATGACAATGGCTGAGCCAAAACATTGCAAACGCAGAACTTTGAAACACATACGGGACACGCATACTGACCTGTGAGAGGAGGTATTACCTGACCTCAGGGATAGGAACTGGAGGTCACTCAGGAAAGTTGTGAAAAACTGAATAAAGCCAAAACTGAAGATGATGGTGGCGCAAAGATGGCGGCTTCAGAGTTTTTTTGCGTTTTTCAACCAACTGCAGAGATGCCAATGGCAGCTCAACACGGCAGTCTCCACCAAGATCAGGGGGTTGGAGGGAGGTCAATTTTCCTCAATTAGAATTAGGCCATTAAGGGGAAACGGAATGCAATTGAATCCACAAATAGTTTAAGTGAGTCCGCGAAAGTCAACTGACATTCCCCTCGTACCAGCAAACTGCAAATTCTTGCTCTCTGCTTGTTAGCAAGGAAAAAAGTTCTGGATTCACCCCACACAAAGTGGGCCAGGGGTGAGGTCCAGGAATCTGAATTAGCAATATTATGATCTGTGAACACTCTCTCTCTCTCCTTGTCCCCCAATGCTCACATTCCTTCAACAAGAGCCAAACGAGTACATCAACACCAGATCCAAAAGGAGCATGGGAGGCCTGCTAACATCAGAAGGTTGGAGAGGCCGACTGGAGGTTTGGTAAGCAGGCACCCATATCTCAGTCACAAAGGTCGCCGGAAAGCCCTGTACCATGCGATGGACAACGTCAGGGTGTCGGCAGGTTGAATGGAAATTTGTTTGTTTGATGGACGCGCCTCTGACCTTCAACCCTTCTCGATCACGACATACGGATGAGGTCTGCAAATAGCAGACAGATATGCAAATACTCCCTTCGAGAAGGGCACTTGTCAGGCGAATGCATGATAATGAAGCTGAGAGATGTAAATTAAACGGTGGTCCGACCGTCACCTCATTGTGTGACGAGGGGGAAGACAAGTTAGAATGCGGAGCTAGCGGTGTGCATGCGGAATGAGAGGTCCTGAGATCGGCACAGTAATGAGAGCTCGATTATCTCTGCCTGATTCTCCAGGGGGTGAAATCGCTGAGCTGGAGCTGACAGGACAGGAAGCATGACACTTTAGGGAGGGCGGCAGGGGGGTGTAGGGGTTTGAGGGGCAAGACTAATCAAAAATGCATGAGACAGATGGGGTTGCTGTCACTGCTCAGGATGAGGGGCGAATTTGCGCACCTTCGATACCGCCACACTTGGGAACACATTCTATCCCCTTGTGCCCCTTCCAAACCATTCAACTGGAATTTACTGTCACACTTAATCGTACACAAACCTGAGAGGGACATGATGCTCTTCTAGTGGAGCTAAAATGGCAAACTGCCAAAATATTTGTTGTGGTACTTGATATAAATAATGAAACTGTGATGATGGTCAGGTATTCGAGAGAAATACAAAAGCAAAACAAAAAAACAGCGAAATAGAAATGTATTTGTGGTACTTGGGGAGGATGGAAAAACTGGCATTTGTTTGTTGTGCATTTGCGGTAAAAGAAACAATGAGGAATGAATTTGCAGTACTTGCCTGAAGGACAAAATAAAGACATACTTGCCATAGTTCTTGTACAAACCCCAATTCCAATGAAGTTGGGACGTTGAGTAAAACGTGAAAAAAAAACAGAATACCACAATCTGCACAACCTTTTCGACCTATTCCATTGAGTACACTACGAAGACAAGATATTTAATGTTCAAACTGATTAACTTCATTGTTTTTGTAAATATTCACTAATTTTGAATTTGATGCCTGCAACACTTTCCATAAAAGCTGGGACAGGGGCAACAAAAGACTGGGAAAGTTGAGGAATGCTAAAAAAACACCTGTTTGGAACATTTCACAGGTGAACAGGTTAATTGGAAACAGGTGAGTGTCATGATTAATTATAAAAGGAGCATCCCAGAAAGGCTCAGTCGTTCACAAGCAAGGATGGGGCGTGAGCAAAAAGTCCAACAGTTTAAGAACAAATTTTCTCAAAATTCAATTGCAAGGAATTTAGGGATTTCATCATCTACAGTCCATAGTACCATCAAAAGATTCAGAGAATCTGGAGAAATTTCTACATGTAAGCAGCCAGGCCAAAAACCAATGTTGAATGCTTGTGATCGTCGGTCTCTCAGGAGGCACTGCATTAAAAACTGACATCATTCTGTAAAGTATATTACCATGTGGGCTCAGAAACACTTCGGAAAACCATTGTCAGTTAACACAGTTCGTCGCTACATCTACAAGTGCAAATTAAAACTCTACCACGCAGAGCGAAAGTCATAAATGAACAACACCCAAAAACGCCACCGGCTTCTCTGGGCCCAAGCACATCTGAGATGGACTGACGTAAAGTGGAAAAGTGTGCTGTGGTCTGACGAGTCCAAATTTCAAATTGTTTTTAAAAATCATGGATATCTTGTCCTCCGGGCTAAAGAGGAAAAGGACCATCCAGATTGTAATCAGCGCAAAGTTCAAAAGCCAGCATTTGCGATGGTATGGGGATGTGTTAGTGCCCGTGGCATGGGTAACTTGCACATCTGTGAAGGCACCATTAATGCTGAAAGGTACATACAGGTTTTGCAGCAACATCCCTGCTTATTTCAGCAAGACAATGCCAAGCCACATTCTGCATATGTTACAACAGCGTGGCTTTATAGTAAAAGAGTGCGGGTAATAGACTGGTCTGCCTGCAGTCCAGACCTGTCTCCCATTGAAAATGTGTGGTGCATTATGAAGCGCAAAATAGGACAACGGAGACCCCGGACTGTTGAGCTACTGAAGTCGGACATCAAGCAAGAATTGGAAAGAATTCCACCTACAAAGCTTCTACAATTAGTGTCCTCAGTTCCCAAACGCTTATTGAGTGTTGTTAAAAAGAAAGGTGATGTAACACAGTGGTAAACATGCCCCTGTCCCAGCTGTTTTGGAATATGTTGCAGGCATCAAATTCAAAATGAGTGAATATTAAAAAAAAAAAAAAAGTTTATCAGTTTGAACATTAAATATCTTGTCTTTGTAGTGTACTCAATTGAATATAGGTCGAAAAGGATTTGCAAATCATTGTATTCTGTTTTTATTCACATTTTACACAACATCCCAACTTCATTGGAAGTGGGGTTTGTAGAAAATAGCCAGATTGAAACACACACGTCGTCGTACTCATGGAAAATAGAGAGACAGTTATGTATTTGTCGTGATACTTGTGGAGAATGGCAAGATGGTGATGCACTTGTTGGGGTAGTTGGGGAGAATGGCCAGATGGTGACGTACTTGTTGAAAAATATCGAGATGGTGACATACTTGTCGAGATACTCATGGAAAATTGCCAGATGCTGAAGTACTCGTCGTTATACTCATGGTAAATAGCAGGACAGTGACATACTTGCCACGGTACTTGTGGAAAAAGGCAAGTCAGTGAAATACTTGTTGGGGTACTTGCGGGAGACGTCCTTGATGACCATGATGCCCTCTTGCACCACGTAGTTGACCTTGGTCTGAATGAGGTCCAGCAGGGTGCTCACACAACGCTCTGCCGATTGCTGCAGGACAAACTGCAGAGGATTAAAGCCCAGTTTAAACCAGTGCTGGGGACAGCAAAACCAGAAAAACCCCTCATGAGCAGAAATTAAAGTCTGACCACAAATGAAAAAATAAAAATTACCATTTCAACACCATCTTTACACAAGAACATCAGCTCATCAGGCAAATCTATCACAGCCCTGAATTAGAGGTGTTAATACCTAGTTCTGAAGGGCCAAAGTATCGATGTGTTTCAACTAGAGTAATTAATATCTGCCATTCATTACCTGAAAAGGTCATACATCTCATTGACAAGCCCTTAACTGGCTGCTGATAGGAACAAAGTCAAATACTAAAAGACTGAGCCCCCCAGCACTGGATCTTAACACCTCTCGTCTAACCCTAACCCTACCCTAGCTTAATCACAACCCTAATTTAACCCGAACCCTACCTTGACATAGCCCCAACCCTAACCTAGCCCTGACCCTACCTTAACATAGCCCCAACCCTAATCTAACCCTTACCTTACCTGAACATAATCCAAATCCTAATCTAACCCTAACCTTACCCTTTCATAACTAAAATATTTTAATGCAAACCAGTCACTAAAAAGGGTTCCTCTATGACAGTGGTTCTCAAATTCATCCTGGGGGACCACTGTGTATGCTGGTTTTCATTGCAACCACAGCTGCAGTCTCAGAGGTCTATTAAGCTGTTAATTAGTCTTAATTAGCGGCATTTCATTTATTACGCTCTAACTTTACATTATTCGAGAAACAGCAGTATCTGCCTTGGGGAATGAAAGCCCCACATCCATATGGTGTTGATAATGCAATTCTTCAAGTAATTGCACAAGGTTTAACATATTGACAGATCCAAGTACGTTGTAATTCTAAGGTTAATCAATGAGCCCCTGTAGGTTGTTTCACACAGGCTTAAAGTACATTTAATATTTTTCCGCAGTATTAACAAAGAACAGGTGTGAGTCAGTGTTACTTGCTTTGCCGTCAAACTCTTTGTTATCTAATAAATGTGTAGATTTAGTGACAATGCGTCAATTATATAAATTAAGAGCCCACTGATTTTTTGAACTTCAGTTTTTAAACTTCGTACGTTTTTGTTTTAATTTCTCATTTTATTCAGCTGTTTCCCATATAGCATGATGTGAATATGGAACTTTTATTGTTCAAAGCAATCATAGCAATTATTTACAGTGTTGCTTGAAAGGTTAATGAAGAGAAATTATCCTCATTAAAATTCTTGGGTTGCATTTGTGGTTGCAACTGTGACAGTTGATGGGTCCTGTAACCAGAAATGCCTCCTAATAAGTATGCGCCCTGGCTACCTTGCCAACGAGCCTGGCTCTTTGGCGATGTGGCCAGAATATGTGACTCTTACCGAGACGTTTGAGGTTCGATCCCCCGCCTAGGCCCTCCTTCGGCCTGCCAAATTCTGGCGTAATCGACAGGATTCAGGGAATCCCAATGGATGGCAGCATATGTAAAGCACCAGTGAGGACACCCTCCCGAAAGAGGGGGAGAGATGTGACAGTTGATGGGTCCTGTCACTAGAAATGCCTCCTAATTAGTATGAGTCCAGGCTACCTTGCCAACGATGGCGACGTGGTCTTTGGCAATGTGCTCAGCACGTGTGACTCTTGCATGGGAGTTTGGGGTTTTGGAGTTTTGGCTCTCCTGCCACACAACGATAACCAGCATGCACAGTACTCCCCCAGGACTGAGTTTGAGAACCACTGCCCTATAATAATGCTGGATATGGAGGTCCACCAGGCCAAGGCTGCTCAAGAAGTGCACTTGCCATTTGCATCACCTTTCGCTAAAAATGGATGACTGCAACACTTGGCTCTCCAACCCAGCATCTGAAGACCCTCAATTCTATAGGTCTTCACTCTAAAAGTTCCAAATAACCAGTCCAAACTCTAACCCTACCCCTGCACTCACACAAGTTAGGCCTGAGTGACCAAAGTGACCGGGTGGCTTTTATTCCCAGTGGTCACTGGCAACAAGCAGAAGCCAACGCCGAGACGACAGCAAGTGATACGAGCGACCAGACCTTCAAACTGAAGTTGAGCTCAGCTCAATTTTACACAAATTCGTCTGACATGCAAAAGCAGCAACCAATTACAGAGAGAGATGATGCAGAGAGAGATTTGCAGCACCACTTAAATGCCCCGCCCCCAAGTGACGGCTGGCAATGGCAGAAGACCAGCTGCTAGGGACCAGAGAGACCAGCGTCGATTTGACGTTTTCAGTATGAATGCGAAGTGTTGAACAGCTGAAATCCTACATCAAGCAAGAATGGGAGAACAATTTTGTCTCAAAACTATGGCAGTTGGTCTCCTCAGTTCCCAAATGCTTGCAGAGTGTGGTTAGAAGAGGTGCTGTGACACAGTACGTCCAATTCCACCTTTTTTGAAGTGTGTTGCTGGCATCAAATTCAAAATGACCATAAATTTTTCAAAAAAAACAGTAACACTTCTCAGTTCATTATCAGATATGTTGCCTTTGCACTGTCTAATTTAATACAGAGTTAAATCATTGCATTCTGTTTTTATTACATTTTTCACTGCATCCCAACTTTTTTGGAAATAGGGTTGTAAATATATGATAATTAGGGATGGACTGAAAACTACACAAGGATAGATCTGCAACAGCAGGGTCGGGCAGCCTTGCTATGAAGTGCACGCAATATATGTCCTCAATTTATTCCTCTCATGCTGTAAGCCACCCAACAGGCACTTAGCACTCGCACATCCTGCTGCTTGTCCTCAGGAGTAGTTCATATTCACAAGTTTCTGGCTGCAACATCGCCTCCTCACTCAGAGGAAACATGAATGTCACCATTAGGGACACGCAAGACTCTTCTTACAGGAGACGCACGGTTACTAACCAAGGCATATTGCAAGTGAAGGAGCGAGAGAGCTCCTTCATTTCATTAGCGAATTCAGGCTCGTAAAAACAAACTCCATCGAGTGACTGATACAGTATACGCCACTGCCACAGTGAACATGGCTTAAGCCCTGCTGCAGCTGACCGGACAGGAACCAGAAGCCCAGTTAATGGACAAACACACAAACACAAGCAAACAAAAAAACAAACAAGTGCATAAACGCACAAACAAACGAATGTACAAACACACAAACATGTCCTTGTACTTCTATCCTTATGAGAACATTACATTGACTAACATTCATTTTTTTGTGTGTTTTTAAAGTCTTTCCCCATTGCTAACATTAATCAATGCATGTCTAACCCAACCGTTACCCTAACCTTAACCTATCTCTGATTCTAACCCTAACCTTTACCAATATGTGACGACTTTCCCTGTTTCCACATAAAGACACAAACGCAAACAAATGCACAAAAACACACACAAACAAACACGGTCTGAAACTCACACAAGCAGTGCAAGGGAGCTTGTCTTTGAGTGATATCTTAATCATATCATTTCTCAGTAGAGCCCCTTATCAAAAGACCTCACTCCTGTATAAATCAATAGCAGCTAGTGTAAGTTAGCAGTGCTGAAAGTGCTTTCATATCCATTTCAGTGCTCAGGATGTCTGTGGTTAGTTGTGAGGTCCCAGCGTTAGCAGCTGAGAACCCACACAGTGAAGGTCTGCGTTCAGACACTGAGCACGTAAAGAAAGGGCCGTAAACCCTACCCTGCTCACACAATTCCAGCAAGTTCTAGCCACCGGTCTCCACTTTATCCTCATATTCATCACTTTCAACTCCGAAGTGTCGGAGCACAGAGCCTTAAAGCCAAATTTGTATCACTGTCTGAGTACCAATCCACGTCGTCTAGCCATTGAGGAAATTCAAAGCTGAGTTCAGCATCACCCTTAGGAGAAAATGGAACTTAAAAAAGGAAATAAAAGGGGAAAAAAAAACACTTTTCACGTTAAAACATCAGCACTAAAGTCAGTGGAGTTGCACCGTGTATTAAATTTCACCCAGACGTCCGATGTTTCCAGTTCAAAAATATTGTGCTTAAAAAAAAAAAAAAGGAGCCGAGTCATTTCGGTGCAGAAATGAAAGGCTTTATTCTTATTAGGTGCCATTTACCTGTGGTGACAGACTGGCCACTGCAATCCTCCTAATGGCTTTGGATTAAAGAGTGACTGGGAAAAAATAAACTACTTAATAGATACACTGCAGCCAGTAGAGAGAGCATGGACAGTTTATTCCGTCTACCGCAAAATGACTGCAAAGCAAAACCCGACTGAAAGATATGTATTTATCCGCTGAAAACAGACCAGATGAGACGTGGTGGTGGTTGGCAGCGGGGTGCTTTCACTGCTCAACGACCCGTTATGTCTGGTCGTCCAGGTGCAACGTGATCCACATCCCCTTCCTCACTCAATGCTCATCTGTTATTGCTTTCATGCTTGCACAGCATGCAACCTGGACCGTAAGTATTTGGGTGGTGACAAAATTTGTTCACTCTTTGGCTGAGTACTCTCACCCATTTAAAAGAAAGGGTGCGTCTGAGCTTAAAGCTGTCGGAGGAATTTTACAGCATAATTAAGAGCAAACAGCCAGATTTAATACGAAGGCACATACATCCACATAGGCTGATCATCATTGCAATTATATGACCATTTCAGAAATCCAGGCTACAGTAAGACTAGTACTAAGAAAAATTCCGATTTCATTCCAAAGTCAAAAAAAAAAAAAAAAAAAAAAAAATTAAAAAGTAAGTTCCCCTATCATATCACCAGGTATGCACCCAATTAGCCATTACAAACCGTTTTATAATCCGTCATTTGTGACATCACAAAGGCGATGGACCACCCAAGATAATGATGGAACTGAATGATTGCTTCTATCCCAATCCTCTCACCTCCACTTTAATTGCACAGCAGCCGGTAACGCGGATGGCATTGCACACAAAGTCCACATGTACCTCGGTGGCGTACTCTTTCAGTTCGATCAGCACTTGCAAACAAACGAAAAAACAAAACAAAATCAAACGCATCATGACTGCACGATGGGAGGACTGGCCATGGGGTCTTGGTGATCTGTTAACATCTGCTAAAATCACCTGCATAGCCACTGGGTTTGTATGTTAGATATACACAACAATTATTTTGTTGTAGACCAACTGGTTTTATATAAACTCAAAGACTAATAATGTCAATGTTTTATGGGAAATATAGTCCAATATGATGTTTAAATGCATACTTTTTTTGTCAAATAATGGCCAAAATCCAGGGATATTTCAGAAGGGAAGGGGGTAAAAGAATGTTTCGGCTCCATAGGAGGAAAGGAGCTAAAATTAAACGATAAGGACGAGGCCAGAGTGGCTGTGAAGTGGGTGGCGTTTTCCAAAAAAAAAAATTCTATGACTGCTTCAGGATATTTTCTGTGACAAACACCCAGCCTTTATGCAGACACCCAGACAAAAAAAAAAAAAATTAAAAAGGTTAAAAAGAATTTACAAAAAAGGGGCGCGGCGCATTTTCTGCACCCTGCTTTGTGAACTCAGGGAGAATTTACAAGGGCCTCTTATTTCCTAATGCCCACTGGCTCTGAGCGACCGGGGTGAGTTTCCAAGTACGAATGACTGTTTGAAAATCAAAGCAAGTTTTTTTCACAGATTTGTAGTCACCTACATTTCAACCATTTCCACTGGAGAGAAAGCTAAAAGCTAGACGTTCCACTGAGAGTGGAAATTGAAACACAGCATCACCACTTAAGGGCAAAGAAGGTTGAATTTGTTGGAAAATGAGGGCTCTGTGGAACTTTGAAAATGAAGCGTGAAAATTACTCCAGCCAGTAATTTAAACTAAACAATATGGTCAGCTCATCACATTAAAAGCTCCCAAGCCAATCAGGTTAGCAATGTTACACATGTCCCCACAGCTCTGAGTACCATATAAAATGTTGATGCCAAAGGCGATAATTAGTGGATGAATTTTGGTTTGTGAAAGAGAGTAGGGTGAAATAAGCATTATCACTAAGCTGAGACAACTGAAGAGCGTCATAATCGCTGAATAAATGCGGGTGAGAGTGATTCAAACTGCAGTCACTGACACCGCAGTTCGAAAACAAGCTGCCCATCCCCCGATTCGCTCCAAATACTCAAGGGTGAAACTTTAGCTGATATCAGCTGTGCATTACCAACATAAATATTTATGGAAACAAAATGAAGTTACCAATTATTTATTCAGCATTCATTTAAAAAAAAAAATTACTATCATTATTCTTATTTTTATTGTTATTTTTAATGAATGAAGGGCACACAATCTTTTTAAACAATTTATCGAATATCACGTCAAACATTTGTCTCGACCATAATTATCGCTGCTTGATTTTGCCGTTTTTCAGCTGTTGAGATGCTCTCAATCATTTCCTCATAACACAATGCTGTGCCATCTGATTTGCATTGCAATCTTCTCCGAATACGAGTGTTTGCAAAATGAGTGAAATGCAACACATTAAGAGCTATAATTTCACCATTAAGTGTGAAATTACATTTCGGGCACATCCATTTAATATTCATTATGTTGTATTATGCAGAGAACCAAAGTACATTTCCATATTTAAAAATATGCACCATTTACATCAATCAATATCACAACAGCTCAAACAACAAAATGGATGAGAAAATTTTCAAAAATAAAACATAAGATATAAAAGATATAAGATATAAAATTAAAAGGGCAAAAAGAAAAATAAAATAAACCAATTCTGTTCATATTTTCTATACCTAAATTGGATTATTTTGTTTTTCACTTTAGCCTTTTTTATTATACCTTGTTATCTTTTAATTCCATTGTCTAATTGTTTTGCTATCGTGATGTGTTCGTAATTAATTACATAGGTCATCAAGTGACACAGCGTTTCTGTCCCACTGGTAAGACTAACTATATATTAGGCCTGACATGAGTTTTTTTAATGCCCTGATGAAAACCAAATGTCGAGACATGTTGGCTTTTTTAACCTGCCTAACCATGTTGATATAAAGGCTTTTTAATTAATCTTGCTTCTCCAACTAATTTTTTTTTCCCTGAGTGCACGGAACACTGACATTTTTCTGTTGGTTGGAAATACTGATTGAATGAAAACCTGCAGGATCTCCAGTACCAGGGTTTAGCAGTGCAATCTCTGAAACACATTGGGGGGGGGTACTTTGTTAGGCTAACATTGTCCAGGTAACGTAAGAGGCCTAATGGATCATGATGTCCAGCTTCTTCAGTTTGACAAAGACAGGGTCATTGTACTTCAAAAAAAAAACCCCAACTTTATCACATGCTTCAAAATTTCTGAGCTCCAGAGAGAGAGAGAGAGAGAGAGAGAGAGAGATGGTGTGAGAAAGAGGGACAAACGGATGGAATGAGATAGAGGGAGAGAGGGAGAGAGCAGGAGAGAGAGAGAGAAAGATATGGTGAGCATGAGCTAAAGGGAGGGGTAGATGGAGGGAGAATGAAAGGGGAGATGGATAAATAAAGTCAAGGGGGAAGAGTGTAGAGATGAGCGAGTGTGAAACAGAAAACAAAGCCCACCATTTCTAAAATTGAAAAAGCAGCTTTAAGGTACTGATTATTGGCACCTTTTCCAAAATCAGAACTTCCCCTGAGAAAGCACATTGATCAGCCAAGGAAACAAAATTGGCAAAATCAGCTCTTTTTGCCAATGAAATTAATTTCATGGGTTTCAGTCAATTCTATTGGTCAGTTCACTCTGCAAGTTTCAGTCATCTCATCCACCCAGCTTTCCAGCCGGGATCTACATCCACACAGAAGTCATGTGGAAAAAGTCAATCCATGGCGAGCAAATCTGACAACTTAATGTGAACAGAAAACTCTCAGGATGATAAAAAAACATTATAATGGCTTCCACTCCTATTCTGTGCAGTCCACAAGTGTTAAGACAATGCCAATCTTTGATCCTTTTGCTCCAACCTCCAGCACATTGGATTTGATAACAAAAAAGAGGCCAGAGACTTGAAGCCCTTGACACTGTTGTAGAAGAAGGAAGCATTCCTCAGCTCCCCTCCCTCTCCCTCTGTGTCTGTACTTGGCGTACCCCACTATCCACTTCCACTGTTTTAATTTGAATTTGCTTTCCAAGACATCCCAAAGGTCATTCATTGGCTTTCCCATTCATTAATTTTCCTATTAATTCGAACGCTGCACTGTAAAGAACAGCCCACTTTGTTTTGGTATTAACTTGCGAATGCCCTTTCTAGGAGCCTTTTTTTCTGGTACTGTAGACATAATGTAGACATGTAGCTGTCTCTTTTTAGCTGTTGCTCAATTATTTCCTCTCAGTATGACCCTAAAATAAATTGGATAAAAGAAGAATGATGGAAACAGCTGCATCATTCGGTTCAATGAAAATATTGGCGTAGTCAGCAGGATAGCTGAACATGGAAGGCCTTCATCTCCCGACTACAGAGAACTTGATCTGCCGGCAGAACAAAGCTAGTGAGGCCAAGATTCAACTGGCAAGAAAAACTGGCAAATGAGTAATGAATAGGAAAGCCTTAAGTTTGCAAACACCATAACTTCATAAGGACTCTGACAAAACGGGTGAATTTGTATTTACTATTTTTGAGATAAAGCAATTAGAAAGGGATTATTTTACATTTTGATTGTTTTATATAACTACTGATGATTACTTGTAGATAATTACCTCTTTTACAATTAGATAATAGTGCGTAGTATGCTGTAATATTTACCATCAAAATATTGGAAAAATAAATACCAACCCTGACTGCCAGTTTAACTATTTATCCTTAAGAATGGTTCATAATCCCAAAATAAAACATAATTTACATGTAAATGTGATTTCATCATTTGAATTGCCTGAGTAGCTGCGTTTACATGGGTCCAAAAATCCTACTTATAATCGGATTGACAGGTTAGTCAGATTCAAAATGTCTCATGTAACCACCTTAGCCGATCCGATTCACCCGGATCGGTTTAAATTTTCGATTGGGTTGAAAGTGGTAGTCTACGCCGATTGATAATCAGCTTGATGCCGCATATAAACAGCTGAACAGTGCGGATTCGGTTGATGGATTGGATTATTCGTTCTGTGCATGCGCTCCCTAGTATGTAGGAGTTACGTAATGACGTAATGACGTTTGCGGGTAAACAGGAAGCCGGAAGTGCACCTCTTCTCCTTTTCAGGTAGTGGGACCTTTTACTCATGTCAAAGAAACTGTAATCGGTTTCAGCTGGGGCCATTTATACGCGGTTTGAACGTGGATCGCTTTACTTAGCGTTCAAGTATACAGATCGAATCAGATTCATTTAATCCGTTTAATCTCAATCAGATTGAGGAAAACAATCCATGTAAACGCAGCTACTGAGTGGTCTGTCAGGAGCCCCAACACAAAGGGAAGCATGGGTTCATATTGTTTTCATTTCAAACTTCAATACCAGCAATTGCACTCAAATTTAGAAAACATGGGTCATAAGAAACATGAGTCTCTGTCCCTTTTAAAATGCGATCAAGTTAATAAATTAAGACATCTGGGACATGCTTATTACTGGAAGAAATTGCATCCAATTGAAGACAAATTGCTTTCACTCTTTTTATCCTATTGTGTCATTGTCTCCAGAGGAAGACAATTTGACACTTCAGAAAGACACCCACTTATTCTGAGTTTTACATGTCAAAATGCATCCGATTAACTTCCACACTTTGTAATTTTAAAAGTGATTGAATTTAAAAAATTCAAGTGATTTGAGTATTGGTATTGTCTTTGTTGCCTGTTGCAATATTTTATACGGGATGCAAGGATCAAGCCGAGGACCTGACCTGGCCAGTCACACCTGGGGACCAGAAGTTGAGAGCATATCAGGACTCAGACCACGTACAGCTCCAGGCGCGACTCTTTTGGCTGTTCTGGTGACCAGGATTTCAGGACAAACCCACTATATGTTAACAAATGCAGGGGTGGGACATCAACACTGGGCACAATAATCCCCATTAACACTTCTCCCGGGAGCCATTTCTACAGTCATGTGTCCCTGTGAAGATATACCTTCCCACAGGGACAATAACAATCCAACAAATATGTTCACCAACACAGGCAGCTGCTGGACCTTCTTCTTCAGGACTTTTCCCCCCCAAATGGTAGGTTACTCCGTCAGGCACACATGTAGTCTTTTACCTTTCCCTAGTCAAGTGAGGGAAAGGATATTTGGCTAATACGCCAGTTTTGAGACTTCTATCATAAGAATAGATGAAAAGATTTACTTTTCAAACCCATATTTCAAATGGCTTTAAACAGATTAAATTCACTCATGCAATGATGTTGACCAATTTATAAATGATTCACAAAACAGACCTAATAGATAATATTTTTACTTTCTTTTTATGTCCACCATTTCTTTGTGAACATTGATTTTTTTTTTTAAAAAAGAAAGGGATTGTGGAGGAAGGAAGTATTCCTTACCTTCCCTCCCCCTCCTGTATCTGTGCCCTGCTTCCCTCACTATCTTCTTCCATTGTAATTTCAATTTCCCTCCAACTACCCCTGTAGGTCATTCACTGGTTTTCCCCTCCATTTGTTTTTTCCGTGTCTAATCAATATGAACTGTGCAATGTAAAGAACAGCCAACTATGTTATGATTTAAATTGGCAAGTGCCATTCTGGGAACCTCTGTTCTGGTACCAGGAGGCCACAGTCATCAACAATAAATTTGTTTATAACTATTGCTCAATTATTTCTCACGATTTGACTACAAAAACAAATTGGATTAAAAAAAAAAAAAAAAAACTACTGGCTTCATCATTTGGTTCCATGACATTGTCCAAACACTTATGGGTCAAGTCACATTCACTATTCGAGCAACGTAAAACTGACTCTCCATCTGACGCAGCCACTAACCAAAAAGACAGGCAGGGCCAGTGCAAGATCTCCATCAGTCAGCCAAAACCCCACTAACAACCTGCAGTGACCTTCACCTCTAATGTTTAATGACAAACATGGCCACTGCTCTGCACGTTTCCAGCGGGGAGTTAAAGTGCTAATGGTCCGGTGCTAACAGCGGAGAGGTCCCTATTGACTGGTTACCAAGGAAACCCAGAAAAAGTTAATCCCAGAAAACACTGCTGAAACAGAGCCGATACAGTCCTGCAGCTGGGTACAGCACATACAACTGGATTTTCAGAAAAATATTGTTCAGTGAAGTGAATTTTCCACACAAAGATCAAAGCGGGACTTCACAACAGCAGTAGCAAACTTTTCCTTGTCTTTGGTGAAGACATCCAACTGGCTAGCTATTTACAATGCATATGAATCTAAAATCGGTATTAACTAATATTTCTACCTGTAGGCGTCTACATTGCATTTTTTTGTGATTTATCATCGGAATACCTGCTCTTAAGCCCGATATACACTGTGCAATTTTGGGCTGTCCCAGATGAAAGATGAAAAATGTGAAAGAAATGTGGCAATATCATTGATTGTGGCTCCAAAAAGGTGGTCCTGAGCTGCACTGTGAGAGAGGATCAAAGACCGCCAATGTCAGGGTCTTGCGACCAAAGATAGCCTGGGATAAAAATCTGATGGTCATCCTAAATTTTTGACACTATCTCACAGTGTGACTGCTGCTAGGACCTATGTCTACTAACCAACCAATAGGAATGCAGCTTGAAATGACACACTGACGCGGCACTGGCGGTAAATCAAACGATGGAGGTATAGCGGCGCACATGGATAACACATGCTGACGAAGTTTTCTTGAATACTGACTTGCCTTGTATCCTATATGATTTGGTGGGTGTGATCGTACAGTCCACACACATCAAATATGATGTCGTACCAAATTTTATCAGATCCATGTCGCACAGTGTGACTTGCAATAAACTTATAAGATTGCTGAAATCTCAACAGTTTGTATAAGCGCCATTACAAGAAAAGGATTGAAGGACAGGATGGAGACAGTATAGGGAGGGAGAAATGAGGGGAAGCACAAGGGCAGGGAAGGATTCAAGCCAGGGATGGAGAGCAGAAAAGAGACAGGTGAAGAGCAGAACCATGAGAAAAGGAGTAGAGAGGAGCGTGTAGTGGACAAAAGTGAGGCAGGGAGGGTGGAACTTGAGGGGAAAACAGGACAAAAGGTGAATGCTATCATGTTGGCCTGAGAAAATGGAGAGGAGACAACAAACCAACAGTATCAGCGCTTCACTTACTGCCTCACCCTGAAATAAACAGACGCAAGTCTCGAAAAGTTCAACAGCCCCAGTCCAGATTCACGAAGGAGGATAAAGGAGTTGGCTGGATAACAGTACTGAATAACACATAGAACCCAGCTGAACCCTACCAAATTTGGAACAAAAACTCCAGCGGATAAGACCTGCTTGGGGTTTACTCAGATAAGTCAGGAACAACAGTGGATGAGCAGAAGGGCTGGACCTGCTGCATTATACAGCAGAAGTCGGAATCGCTTAAGTTGGATTTTTGCCTAAGTCGGATGAAATTCGCTGGTCCATTTGAATCCAACTTAGGCAATTTCTATTGTAGTTATATACCTGATGCTGCTATCTAAAGTGACTTACAGTTTATTATTCCACGCAGGGGGCCAGCTGCTCCCTGGGGAAATGTGGAGTGAAGGGCCCTGCACAGGTCTCAATGTGGCCACAATGGGGGCTTGAACCACTGAACCATACAGGTCCCTGTGAAGCACGTTAGCCATGAGGCTACAGGCGGCTCCGGGACAGTGGGCCCACCACATTAGGGCAGGGACCTGGGCAGAACCTCACCTCTGGGACTCACAGGCGTCCCAGAGACGTAGTTAGCCAGGCAGTCCAGGAAGAAGATCTGGCCCCACTCGTCTCAGGGCCATTGGGAGGTTGTTGATGGACTGGGGGTTCAGATCTAGCAGGTTGCTGTTGGAGTGTGACTCGGCGATTTCAGAGAGGGCAGCAACGGCGTTCGCCACCACCTGGAGAGCGAATGGTGGGGTGCGGTGGGGGAGAACAGAAGGGGGGTCCAGGAGTGATTAGTTAGAATCTGCAGCCAAATTAACAGATGTCCCCGAGGACAGAGCAGGAACACAGGGGCAGAGATCGAGATACAGCCAGTTTATATCCTGACAAGCTGCAGTAACTGAAGTAAAACACTGCAGCGTAATGATGACAGATGGAGGTAAAAAAAAAAAGAGCATAGGATAAATGACATGCCTAATTTTCTTAATTGCAAAAACAATCCCATCAGTCACAATCTAAATTTAGACTGGCATATATTTTCTTCAGCTCGCAACACAACTGCACCGCAGACAAGACGCTGCGCTAAAAATAACATAGCGCTGCTTCTTGATTTGAAGCCTCAGAAATATTGGATGTTGTAATGACAGTGATAGATCTTCAGGCTTTTAAAACATCAAGGGCTGCAGATCACAGTCAAATCCACCCACCGCCTGAACAAAGACTTTATGCAACCGCAGCCCACGTCTGTTCCAAAATTATGACCCCTTCTTTAACTAGATAGACAAAGCTTTCTGTCTTTACAAAGTCTGCTCACTAACTTAAATAACAGGCTTCTGATGAGTCCTGTAATGTATACACCCCCACTGTAACACAAGCATGCCAACAATCTTCTGCATTTACACTTTAACAAAACACACTATCAGCTTGTGTAAGGATACCCAGGGAGATGAGATCCTAACCATGACACAGTACAGGGCGGCTGCTTAAAATATCCAAACTTATGAGAAGCACAGAGTCGCTACAGAATGGGGGATAAGTGGGGTGGGGGCCTTAGATTCGTAAAAGACGTGTGTTTGGGAGAAAATTTCAATATGAGGCCACTTCTTAGACAGCTGACTGATGATGCTCCTCAGTCAAGTCCTGAATTAGCAGAATAAAATGTCAAGAGATAAGAAATTCTTATCTTTCTGAAAAGAACAGATGCCCCCACTTTCAAGCACTGAAATTCAAGTATGGTTTTCATGTACCACATTTGGTCAAGTAAATTACTGCCACTGATCTACCAGACCAGGTTCAGACATGACTCCCAGCTAAGGGGAGGATTGAAAATTATCAGCCCTTAGCCCTTCAGGACCAAAATTTGAGAAACAGGTCATAGAGAGGAGAAGCATAAAATGCTGAATAATAATTCAGGGATTTCCATTTTTTAAGCACTGAGCTGGTGGATAGCTGATTCTCAATAGTGAAAATGGACTTGCAAGGATAAGTACTGTTCAAGTACTGATAATAGCCTAAGGAAATGGTAAAATAGCATCAAGAGACTTTTTAGGACTGACCTTTTATCATTAGAAATCAATTGTAAGAGGTGATGAGAGAACATAACTGCCATTTCATCTGGAATTCCTGAGCCAGTTTCATGCCCGGCCTCAGTCAAATGATTACCTCCGCCAGTGACGTCCCATCGGAGGTCAGTTAGGGTAGGCAGAATCCTCACCGTTAAACAAACGATAACTATTACTTTGCTTGATTAGCAATCTGAAGATCGATTAACTAATCTACAAGACTAAACAGCAGAATGGCGTGCCAGTTTCATCCACGACATTATTGCTCAGTGCATTGAACTTAAAATGCTCACGAGACAGCAAGTTTGTTCATATTTGCTTCGAGGAAGCTAACGCAATGCCATTAACAAATATTAAAACCTTTCTTATGCGGCGTTCAATGTGTGGTCAATATGTTTAAGATAATATTTCCCCCTTAAACACATACTTTTTAATGCCATTTTTAAAAAAAAAATAGGGAGTTTATTTTCAGTCTTCTTTCATAATCCGATAAACAAAAGATCAAAACAATATACGGAATTACCAAGAGAGTTCAGATTTTTTCCTAATTAATTATTAAGGTTTACTTCCTTGCAGTCTCGAATCAAAGCAGAAAGGTAAATTAATCTTTTTGTCACTATCACCTCTTAATCATTACAGGCTTAACTGACCAGAAAAAAAGGTCAAATTGAATGATTGACAATCAGGCACAGTATGTGGAAACAAGTTGACAAAATCTAGCGATAAAAAAGGAGAAGTTACTGCCTACCCTGACCGCACATCCCTGACCTCCGCCTCCAGCGAAGTTGGTGCGTGGAGGTAATGTTTTTATCTTCGTTTGTTTTCTGGTTTATTGGTTTGTGCACAGAATTACTCAAAAACCTGGGGGTGGATTTGGATGAAACTTGGTGGAAGGATGAAGTATGGGTCAAGGACAAACTGATTAACTTCTGGTGCATGTAAATCAAAGGTCAAGGTCAGGGTGGCCCCTTTTTAGTAGTGACCCTGGGTTTATGTGTTGCCAGCATAGCATTAGGACCCTGGGGGAAGCAGGAGAGGACAAAGAGGGCGTGAGTTAATGGCGATCTGATTGCATTCTATGAGTGGATCGTGTGTGTAGCTTTGAAGTTTTCGGTAGGTTTTTATTATTTTTTCATTTTTGAAATGTACTTCAACGCTAGTGTGACTTTTTGGTCTCGATCGTAAAATGCTGGTTGAGGGAATTCGGGGATATTTTGTTACTTGCATATTTTCCACTCTACACAGTTCCTGGGTTTCCGCAGCCCATTCGTCAACTCGTCAGAAGACCAAAATAAATCTGAACAGACGAATAAAAAGCAGTTGCCCGTGGATTTGGATGAAATCTGGAGGAAAGAAGAACTATGGGCCCAGCACAAATGGATTAACATTAACATTGTACGATCACAGGTCGAAGTGATGGTGGATGATTCAAGTGTGGCCAATACTGATAGCACTGTTGGCGGAGGTATGCACTCTACTGAGCGCTTTCTCGTTTCAAACTGTAATTACCAACCCTATTCCTGGAGATCAACCATCCTGTACATTTTAGCTCTGACCCCAAAAAAGTACCTCATTCAGCAGCTATAGCTCTTTTTGAGGGTTCTATTTAGTTGCATTAGGGCGCCAAAGTAAGTATGAAATGGACACCGAAGGGATGTTAACATCTCCAGTAACAGGGCTGGACACCAACTGATTTAACCTTAGATACTACAATAAATTCAGTTTTACAAGGTATTTCCTTTACTCTCCACAGGACTGATGAGCTGCCCACAATGTTTTCTAGCCACTTTTCAAAAGCATACTGGCATTGGCTCCAGCCCACAGTGACATCGCTTCCCTCCTTCAACAGGAGGATTGTGGTTTACTGAATGGGAGAAGATAATGGATGAATGGACAGAGGGGAGTTCCCTGCCCCCCCCCCATTACAGACAGGGGCTGGAGGCTCACCATGGGGTCAGAGTCAGAGATGAAGCCTTTGAGTGTGTCCAGGAAGCCCTGGTCCCCCACCTGCTGCACGTTTATGTCATAGAACTTGGCGAAGCACACAGCCGCGGTCTTGTCCACGTACATGTCCTTGTCCTTCAGGGACTCGCCCAGTGGCTCGCACAGGTACCTCAATATCTTATCCACATGGATGCAGTCCATGGTGTGTATCGCCACCGCGCAGATGAGCAGGGTCAGGTTGTCGCAGTGCTGCCAAAATGTTGGATTAGAAAAATGTCGTGTCTTGGTTGTGTGTACATTGGCAGGCAGAGTCCGAGAATGCGCAGCGCCATCAGGACACACCTAGCCTTTCTTCATAAGCAAGTACGCATTCCATAGCGCATTAACCTGCTGCATCCAAATTTATATTGCATAGACTCAAGCTTCTGTGCAACCATGGCAAACATTGATTTTAGAGTTTACATGAAGCTGCCATTGATTGAAAGTGCACTCCAGCGCATGCAAACTTGAGCACACTTTATGTAAACCAGCAGCCTCTTTTGGACACCAGCTGCACTTCATACGATTTAAAATGAGGCAATGTGACTTGGGGCATATGGGCCAGCACATATAGAAGGCCTGCTTTCATACAGACATTAGCACTGCAGCTGTTGGTATATTAAGAGGCCTTACGGGGCTGTAGCCTTGCTTTGCTTGCGAGAAAAGCTGTAAAACAAACAAGCCGGCCAGCCGGTAATTTCACAGCTGAAGCCATCTAGTCTGAAAATACAGTCATCTATAATCAAGAAATCTCAAATGCAAATTGGGAATTTATACATTTTGATGAACCTTTGATTATGGACTTAAAATGTATGATGTGAATAGTCTATATATGACTCTGAGATAGGCATCCAAGCCAATACCAACATATAGAAACAGTGTACATATTTAAAAAAGGGTTTTTAACAATAAAAAGCATCTAGTTAATCATAATCAACAACTGTCCATAATTATTTGGGAAATTATATCACATTGGGTTGAAATTCCAATTTAATATGGGTGTAAATAGAACAGAACATCACATCATTCAAATCCACATCCAATAAAAGAAATTAAGCTCCAGGTGGGGTTTCTCATAGCAAAATGGTCCCAGGTGAGGGGCCAGACAAAATGGCCCCTTCACTGCACCCCTATGGAGCAGCACATGAGAATTGAGAGAACCTCGCCTGGAATAGGGATGCAGAGGCCCCCTCCTGGAGCCAGGCCTGAGAGAAGAGCTCACAGGTGAGTGCCTGGTGGCCAGGTTTTCCTTGGGCCTGACTGGGCTGAGCTTCAAAAGGCTACATGGAACCGCCTCCCCGTGGGTCCACTACTCATGCAGAGCGGAGTAGGGGTCAGGTGTATTGTAGCCGGGGTGGCAAACAGGGCGGAGGCTCTGGCACTGTGGCCTTCGGTTATGGAAACTGACTATTAGGAGATTGAATGACATCTCACTAGCAGGAGCTTTTGCATAAGGTTGAGCTGTACAAGCTAAATACAGTCAGACTCAGCTCTGTGCAAGTATTGGCTCTGGGACCAAACTGCTTAATAGTCATTGGACCCTGTCCTCCTTTGGAGTTGCCCAAGGTTAGAGGCGGCAAGCAGGCATGGGAATATTTACATCTCCAGGCCTGAGGGCCACTGCGTTGGTGTTCACACTGGTAAACAATAGGGCTCTGCAATGTGCTTGCAGAGGGGAATGCTTTGAGTGTTGTCAGTGCTTATGCGTCTAGCAGCAATACAGAGTGTCTAGCCTTCTTCGAATCCATTAGTTGGGTCCTGCAAAGATCTCCAACAGGGAACTCCATAGTTTCACTGGGAGTCTTCAGCACTCATGTGGGCAATGACAGAGATATTTGGAGAGGACTGACTGTGAAGAATGGCCTCCCTGATCTGAAACCAAGTGGTTCTTCTTCATTACTGGATTTAGTGCTAATAAAGCACCATGTTCAAGCATGAGGGAGTTCATACATGTAAGTGTATCTAGTGCCAGATCATTCTTAGGCAAAGGTCGATGATCGATTTTGCAATCGTATCATTAAATTTGTGGCCAGATGTCTTGGACACCTGGGAGGAGAGAAGGGCCAGAGCTGTCAACTGATTGCCACTTGGTAGTGCGCTGGACTAGATATCCAGGAAGACTGCTGGACAGACCTTGTGAACCTAAAGTTGTTGTGAGGGTTGATTGGGAACGTTTGGTGGAGGACTCTATCCAGACGATTTTCAACTCACACATAGGAAAGAGCTTTTCCCATATCCCCGGGGATGCTGGGGACATGGAGCCTGAGTGGTCCTTGCTCAAAGGCTCCATTATGGAAGTGGCTGCCTTGATTTGTCACTTTAATGTTGTCAGTGCTAGTTGTGGTGGAAACCAGAGGACCCATTGATGGGCACTAGTGGTGAGAGTCCGTCAAGCTATAGTTGGTGGGCTTTCGGGCTTGGTTGGCCCAGGGGTCTTCTGACTTGACCAACTGGCATCAGCAGGCTAGAAGGACTGCAGCTGCGGTAGTCACAGAAGCAAAAACATGGGGTTTGGACAAATTGGCTAGGCTGTGGAGAGGGGCTTTTGGGCACACTCTATGAGATTCTGGCAAACTGTCAGGCAAATCAGGAAGGAGAGGCAGGGCTTGGCCCAGGCGGTTTTTTAGCAGGGGTGGGGAAGTACTAACCTCAAATGGGGATTTTGTTTTGTGTTGGAAAGAGCACTTTGAGGAATTACTGAATCCAGCTGACGCACCCTTCGTAGAGGAGGCAGGGATGGAGGACAGGGCCCTTGAACTGGGAGACTAGGGTGGTGGTCCCCATTTTTTTTTTTTTTTTTTTTTAAAAAGGGGGGCTGGAGGGTGTGCTCCACCTTTAAAGGGATCATAATGCTCAGCCTGCTAAGGAATGCTTACAGCAGGGTGCTGGAAAGGAGAATATCCCTGATTGTCTAATTTTTGATCAAAGGAGGAGCAATGCAGGTTCTGTTCTGGCCCTGGAACAGTGGACCAATTTTTTACCCTTGAACAGGTATGGGAGGAGTCCTGGTAGTGGAGCAGCTAAGGCAGGATTTTCACCAGAATCGTTCAGTTTTTGCAGAAAGCAAGAAACTTTACACAGGGGTAGCTCTACCCAAGGGGTTCTAGAAAAAAAATAGCCCCACGAAATTCGCGCCCCCTGGTGGCGGCCATCTTGAATTTCAATATGGCGGACGTCTGTCGGACTTCTGATTGGTCTAATGAGATTCCCTGACCCTGAAAATGGGGGGTTAGCCCAAAACAGAGCATTCCTACCTGTCTTAATTTCGAAGCTATGGCCATACAACGTCATATGTGTCGGCCATCTTGAAATCCAATACGGCAGACGTCTGTCGGACTTTAGATTGGTCTTAGGAGATTCCCTGACCCTGAAAATCGGGGAGCTGGCAGCAAACAGAACATTTCTATCGGTCTTAGTTTTGAAGTTATGGGTGATAATAGATGCAGAATGGCAGCCATATAGAAATTCAAGATGGCTGCCACCAGGGGGCGCAAATTTTGTGGGGCCAATTTTTTTCTAGACCCAGGTGAAAAAATACTATACTTGAATTATACTTTTACAGGCTGTGCTAAGTATGCTGTATGCTTTTTTCGTCGCCTTTATGTGTAATTAAGTGTGCTCAAGTAGTCATTGAGTACTACTTGAGCACTACTTCAGTACACTTAGTGTAAATAGTATGTTAAATTGGAACAACTTTTTACAAACTTTAAGGCCCATATGCATGAACGAGATATAACTTGTACAGGGTGTAAGCTTATACCGAAAATAGTTATTGCAGCCCCTGTGGTATAAGAAAATTGGCATGCACGAAACGTAGTTTAACTATTCACGGAATAACTATTGTGTGAATAAGCTATTCCGTAGTCGTACGGTTATTCAATGATTTATTGCTGTCGTTTACCACAAATCTATTAATAGGCCTGCCCTCGCGCTTCATCACTCTGAATAGGGAGTTTTCGCAAGCTAGTACGCGAATGCCTATCTATTGCTCCACCGCTGTTTTGTGGTCAACGCACAAAAGATGGACGTTCGCGTACATGTTTCGAGGGAGTTTGCGGAAAATCCCTAATCACAATAGGGTTCCCAGCTCTTGGTGATGATAATGATGACTCTGAGGACGATGAGGAGGAGCCAAATGAACATGTCGAGAACAAGGGGTTCGAGTCAGGGCCAGGCTGATTGCCGATCATTTCGCTGGTTAAATGAATACGGACTGCAACCTTGAATGTTTGTTCAGGCATTCAGTTGTACTTTTTTGGTAAAGACAAGTATAAAATGAGTTGTAAATGTACATCTCCAAATGTGCGTCAATCTATACAGGGTAATTTGAACATCATTTCACACCAGTATCCTAAAAACAGAAGGCACAGTTTTGAGACATCCACTGAAAGCGGACTACAAATTGTCTTATTCCAATCCTTAAACCTACCCCTTGGTTGGTATAAGTTACACCAGGAAATCTGTAGTATTTATACCACAGATTAAGCTATTCCATATTTGTGCATACGACTCCCTATTTGAGGTTTAAAGTTATACCGCAGTTTAACTTATACCAAGTTCATGCATAGCAGCAGTGGTAAAACCATTGATTTATACCTGGTATAGGCTATTCTGTCCCTATTCCGCTTTCATGTTTACGGGCCTCAGTGTACTGAAGTACACCTGCACAAGTACACCCACCACCTGATTTGAAATACACTTGCAGTACAATTGTATTAGACCACCAGTATGTTCAAAATATACTTAAAAGGCTTTAAAATTAAATTGATAGTTGTGTAGGATTGTATTTTTTAATTATTTGTTTATTTCTTTTATTTATAAATTTTTTGTTATTAATTGGTAATAATTCATAGGAAATTAGAAAATGAACACTATTTATGCAGGCAGTGTATGAATGTAACAAGCTATTTGGATCTAATCTGACCTGCCTTTAGGTCAGGTTTTTTAATGACATCATTAGCGTGTGTTTTGCAACTATGGGATTCTTGTCAGTGGCCAATTGGATATTAAAAGCTGCAATATTTAAGAACAAGAATCACCCATAATTGCAGCAAAAACCGTCCATTTATGGCAAGTATTGTTTTGACGGCCACTGAGAGTCAAGATCAGAGTGTATCGAGACAAGACGAAGTGTTTGAGGGATTGAGTCAGAGGAAAGACTGTGAACACCAGGACAAAGACCAGTGCAAGCTGACCTTTGCATGACACAGATAAAACATGGAACATGCAAACCATATACAGGGCTCAAATTGGCAACCAAAATGGTCACATAGGCAAGCATTTTTTGGAAGCGATCAAGTAAATTTTTTTACCTGTTGCATTCGTGCCAGTGCACAGCAAATCGGTCAGAGTTAAATTTACTCCACAGGTGTCAATATTAACTCTACGCCAGGGTACATAAAATCCTCACTTGTTAGTGTTAAAACTACACTGACACCAGAGTAGCATTAATAACACCGGGCCAGTGTATGGTAAATAACTCCACAAGTGTTTAATAATTAACTCCAACAGGAAACAAATAACCACTTTGCAGAGTATGCCAGAGTATACATTCATCACCGTTTAGTGTAAAAAAACACTACAGGATACACATAACACCAGACCAGTGTTTTATGATAACTATAATAAGGACCAGAATTAATAAGATGAGTCACTACCATTTAACTTAAACAAATGCCATTTAGCGATGGCAAAAAGCCTGGGCCTCCAACGACTGCGGATGCTACTGCCACTGTCTTGCGCGGTACAATATAATCACACAATGTTTAATGATTCAAAGTCACCATGAGAGAATCAATGGCCTCACCTTGTGAAAGACAACAAGCCTTTCTGATGCAGCATCAGCACTGATCTTCACAGCCTTTTTCCCCACAGGCTGTGGTGGGAGCAGATGAGTCCACAGCAGCAAAGCAGCCATATCGCTGTCCCATTCTTCAGAGAAAAAAAAAATGTTTAAGTTTGAATTCAGACTGTCTCTACCCATCTTAATATGGCAAACCAAGTGAAAAATCACCCCACTTTAAACAGAATCAACTTTTGTTGGATTAACTTCATGAAACCTTCATCACAGTCCAACTTGGCTTTCACATGTAAACCTGAATTGAACAACTAACAAAGCACCGAGTTTGGGCTTAACTGCCCCTAATCCATACACTATTGTCTGGTTTAAATCAGGTCATATAGACTTTAACTTCAAAGGTCTGATATAGGCAAAAATCAGATCTGGGCATTAATACCTAGAGTGAATTCTTTCTATCATAAGGGGGCAAGGGCAACCATTTCAATTCCTCCATATTTTAAAAAGGGGGCAGAAATTAATCATTTTTAAAGGATCAGAGCTGGGGTCAGTGACTTGTTGGTCCTCTGCAGACATCAGGAGATGCTGTTCAGCGTGAATCTGAGTCAGGCATTGTCTAATTTTGACAGGAGGAGCAATGAAGGTTCAGTCCCATTGGGGATTTCTGGAAAATGTTTCAGCTCCAAACAGTGGAAGTCTTGATTTATCTAAGGAGATAAATGGAATAATTTCAGAACACAATATCGAGGGCTGACTGCAATAAACAGTTATGTCCAGATGTTATATATTGGACATAACTGTTTATTGCAGTCAGCCCTCGATATAAATCTAAAGGAATGAATCACATGTTATCTTCACATTAATTCACACACTTACCAATCCTTTCACATACAGAAACCTCGGATACATTTTCAGGACTTCAGTGGTCATCTCTGGATTATGGACAATATGGCAATGGTAAAAGGTTCCCTCATCTTGGTCAGATCAAGAAATGGTCACTAGAATGAAAAAGCAAAGATATGGCTTCTCTGACAGCGCCCCCATCTGGTCTGCTCTTAATTCTGTAATGGTCCTCTTCATATGTGTGGATCTCCTTGAAACACCCCAGGGCTGTCGGACTTTAGATTGGAGCAGGAGATTCCCTGACCCTGAAAATCTGGGAGACAGTTTTAGGCTCCATATTGGTCTTAGTTTTGAAGTTCCATAATAAAGCAGAATGGCAGCCATATAGAAATGTTCAAGATGGCAGGTTAAACTTTATTCATCCCCAAGGGGAAAATTTCGTGTTATAGCCAATTGTCATTTAAAGATAGGCATAACATATACAGACAAAAATTGACACGCTCTTAATAATACAAACATACTTTTACAGGACTCACCCTAAGTATGCTGTTTTTTGGCAAACGATCATCATTTTGTGTTACAGTAAATGACAACAGTCATAGCCTTTTTTACTGTAAGAATCCTTCAGTTTTAGGAACAGGATGTTAAGTTCCTAAAACAAATTTTAACATTGAGAACGAAGAGGAGCCCTTCTGTAAACAAGGGGAGATGCATAAAAAAGTACAATTTACAAAATGGAGCCAAAAGTACACAGATTAAAAGTGGAAAATAACCGTAGACATAATGTTTCACGGAATAACTATTGTGAACGAAAGCCCTAGATTAAAGGGGTTATTCCTACAATGATTTCACAAATCTTAACTGTGGCTCTGAATAGGAGTTTTGCAAAAAGCAATTTTAATTTTAATTTATCTATTATTCAAGAAGAATATAACATAGGAAGCTGTTTTGTGGTTAGTTTGCATATAAAAAAAGTATGCAAATAGGCATGAGTACCATACACAACCTCCACTTTTTTTGGGTTTTTTTTTCAGAATGATTTTAGGGTTCCCAAATATTTGGTGGGGATTTGTATGACTCTGAGGACGAGAATGATGGGGAAAAAATTTGGAATGGAAGAACAAGGGGTTTGAAGTCAGGCCAAAAAATTTGCCGATAATTTCGCTTCCCTGGTTAAATTCCCTCGTGCCTTCAACCTTGAATGTTTGTTCAGGCATTCAGTTCTCCTTTTTTTTATGACAAGTACTCCAAATGAGGTTGTAAACACATCTTTACATGTTAATCTAGACATTACATTATTTGACATCAGCGGGACACCAGTAACCTGAAACCAGAAAACACAGTTTTAAGACATCCCTCAGCGGACTACAAATTGTCTTACCAACTAAACCACCCTGAGTTTGGTATAAGTTACACCAAAATCTGCATTATTTATACCACAGATTAAACATATTCCATAAGGGGTGAATATTGATATATATTTGAGGTTTAAATTTATACCACAGTTTAACTTATATGTATTGTTGTCAATGATTCAGATGTAAATAAAATATCCATTTTGATGGTATTTCTATTCTGTGAGTATGGCTGACCCATGTTGATCCTGGGTAGAATAATTTGACAAGAACAAACCATTGTTTTGGCTGAGTTGGAGTTAACAATTGGGTTAGACCACCAGGATGTTCAAAATATTCTTAAAAGGCTTTAAAATTAAGGGTTAGTTGTGTAGGGATTGCATTTTTGAGTTATTTGTTTAAGGTTAGGGTTAGGGAAATTTTTTGTTATTCCCTGGAGTAATTAAGGGAAGGGTTAGGGATAGGGGTAGGGATAGCATTCCTGTATGAATGTAACAAGCTATTTGGATCTGGGGATAGCATGCCTTTGACTCAGGTTTTTTAGGGACATCAGGGAGCGTGTGTTTTGCAACTATGGCATTCTTGTCAGGTTGGCCAATTGGATATATTAAAAGATGCAATATTGGTGAACAAGAATCAAGGTTAATTGCAGCAAAAGGGTTTGGGGATAGCAAGTATTGTTTAGGTTGAGAGTCAAGATCAGAGGATCGGACAAGGGATAGAGTTTTTAGATTGAGTTGGAAAGACTGTGAACACCAGGACAAAGACCAGTGCAAGCTGACCTTTGCATGGTTGGAGATAAAACATGGAACATGCAATCCATCAGGGACTAGTAAATTGTGAAAGCAAATGGCTTCATAGGCAAGCATTTTTTACCGTTTTTGTGTAAATTTTGTCTTGTTCTAAGAAATGCAGCGCGAAAGGATCTCTCCATTCAAACGTTAAATTCACTCCACAGGTGTTCGAAATGTAGGCCACCAAAACAAAATCCTCACTGGGTTAGTGTTAAAAAAACACTGACACCAGAGAATAATTTTGCAGTTACATTCGCGTGCTCATGACGGGAAAAATAGATAGTGTCCTGAAAAATTAAAAATAAAGTCCACAAAGTGTTTAATAATTAACTCCAACAGGAAACAAATAACCACTTTGCAGAGTAATGCCAGAGTATATACATTCATCACCGTTTAGATGTAAAAAACACTACAGGATTCTTAACACCAGACCATTTTTGTTGTTAACTATGTAAAGGACCAGAATTAAAAAGATGAGTGTTTACCATTTAGAATGGAAACAAATGCCATTTGAAAGCGATGTCAAAAAGCCTGGGCCTCAGAATGAGTTTCAAGATGCTACTGCCACTGTAGTAATCAGGTACAATATAAGAACAATGTTTAATGATTCAAAGTCACCATGAGTGGAATCAATTGATTGAGTGCCAGTGGTGGCAGACAGAGGTCAAGCCATTCTGATGCGGCATCAGCACTGATTAGGTTTTTATTTTTCCCCACAGGCTGTGGTGGGAGCAAACACAGCAACAAAGCAGCCATACTGTCCCATTCTTCAGATAAAAGAAACATGTTTAAGTTTAAATTCAGACTGTCTCTACCCATCTTAATATTGCAATCCAACCGATGAAAAATCACCAAAGTTTAAACAGAATCAACGTTTTGTTGGATTAACTTCATGAAACCTTCATCACTCAAACAAGGTCCAGATTTGAATAACAAACCTGGGTGTTGAACACACTAACAAAGCATGGAGTTTGGCTTAACTGCCCCTAATCCATTTGCATGCCTATCTGGTTTAAATCAGGTCATATTGTCTTTAGCAGTGTCAGGTGCCACCTTTATAAAAAATCAGATCTGGGCATTAGAAATTAAAGTGTAAATTGTTTCTATCATAAGGGTCACGTTTTTCCCACCGAATACTTCACTTGGTATCTAAATATTGGCAGAAATTAATAAGTTTTGATTTTTTTCGACTTTGCTGGAGGTCAGTGACTTGTTGGTCCTCTGCAGACATATGAGATGCTGTTCAGCGTGAATCTGAGTCAGGCATTGCGCTTCCTTGATGATTTGGGATTTGAAAGTGCAGTCCCTGTATCTCTAACAATTTTGAAAATGTTTCAGCTCCAAACAAGAGTGTAAGTCTTGATTTATCTAAGGACATAAATGGAATAATTTCACAAATGACACAATAAAGGGCTGACTGCAATAAACAGTTATGTCCAGATGTAAAAAATCACCAAAACATAACTGTTTTTTGCTGTCATCTCATCAACCATTTCGGGTTAAAGGAATTTTGAATGGACATGTTATCTTCACAAAATTACAAATTTCCAATCCTTTCACATACAGAAACTATTTTTTCAAGGTCACTGGCCTCAAAATATCATCAAAAACTTCAAAAATTTGTTTTATCTTATCAACATTTTCAGTGACAGGCTCCTAATTAGCTCCCGCCGCCCGAGTGGCACGGGAGCTATGGTATCGGGCTCCATCCGTGCGTGCGTCCGTCCATGCGTGCGTCCGTCAACAAGAACTTTGACATTTTGCTTATCTTAACGGCGGGAGCTTCTGGGGCCGCCAGTGCCCTATATTTTACATTAATTATGCACAATATTCATATCACCAATGAAATGCGCGCATTTGCGAATGCGCACTTAAAATTGCATTTGAGATGAGTAAAAAAAAAAATGGGTGCATAAGGCTGAAAAATAAAGACTTGTCCGATTCGGACAATGAAATAGAACAAACGAGTAGTCCGATTACAATTTCTGCTTGTCCGGGACAATCGGACGAACTTTACTATCGAAGCCTGCAAGGTCCATCAGAAAAAGTTAGCGTCAGTTCAAGGATACGTTCTAATGATTCTAGACGTTAGTCTGTCTGCTTAAGTGCCGGTAGATCAGTAGATCGCCGACAACCGAACCAATTTTTCGGTGCAGCTATTCCAAACTGCTAACTAACCACCTTGGTTGCTAGCGATATCTGGTTCACATTAGTTAGCTCACTAGCTATACTAGTTCGCTACCCGTCAGTTTTGGGTAAAAAATCCAATCGTCATTGTCAATTACAGAGCATTAAATAAGCCGATGTCGACTCCATAACAATTTACATGCCAGTTTACGTTGCATTAAGTGTAAAAGGCATCCATACTTCTACTTACCGTATGAACCGTAGAACTTTCTAGATTTGCTACCTGCAGAGTCTGATAAACCGATATAACCAATACTCAATCCTTTAGGTAAAACTCGTTCGTTTTGAACAAATATGCTTATTGAAATCACACTAGTGGCATTTCATACTGGTTTCTCGTGCTCGCTTTCAACAAATTGCTTTACCTGTTTCGATCTGGACTTGACCTTCAATATCGTCTTCTCTCGTTTTTGAAATCTTCTCCATAACACCGGAAATGGTAATTGCTCCGCCCCAGTGTACTTGCTTTTACTCGCAATAAAAACACCTGCCTTAAGAGTTTTATAAACACCGTAGGAGTATATGGTTGTTCAAACAACACCAGAATGTACTCTTATTAACTCTGATCAACACAAAAAAAAAAAAAAATTATGAAAAATTAACTCTGGCAAATTTGCTGTGTACATGATTATTACTGCTTTAGTAACATCGTTAGACATTACGGATTAAATCAGTAATTTTTCTTCACTGGCGCAATTTCTCTGCCTTCCTGCAATAGTATGATGCCAAAGTGTTTCTTCACTGGCGCAATTTCTCTGCCTTCCTGCAATAGTATGATGCCAAAGTGTCTAGTTCATCCAATCACAGCGTCATATTCGTACCCCTTCTCCTCCCAGTTCCCCTCCCCAGCAGACTCAGTAGTAGTAGAGTTTTGAACGCAGACCCACCCAGCGCGCCTGCTAAAAGAAAGCACGTTAAAACAAACTCAACTTCATTTGCACTTTTTGGGCTGGGCCTCGAATAGCGGCCAGGCCACTATAAACGCGAATGTCGCTGAGTGAGTGAGTGACTGGCTGACTATCTGCCTGAGTGATCAAGTTTAACCATTGGCTGGCCGGCGGGGAAGAAGTTCAGCGATTGGTCAGCCAGCGGGGAAGAACTTAAACGATTGGTTGGCTGACGATTGGCTGGCTGGGTGTTCAGCGATTGGTGGGCCGGTGGGAAAGAACTTCAGTGATTTGTTGGCAGACGATTGGCTGGCTGGCTGGCAGGCCGGGCGATGACGTCATTCGTATTTAACCTTCTATAAACCACCGTAGCATATCTGCTACATAAAGCGAAAGGGTTAACAGCCTGGACACCCTGCTGGTTTTGTTTCTTATTGCCAAATAAACATTTGAGAATAACTTGAATTGTCCGTCACTTTACTTTTTCCATTTGCATTATTACCCAATGTAGCAGATCTGCTACATTTTGGAAAGGTGGGCCAAAAGGTCAATTTTTTTTTTTTTCCATTTTTCCAAATATTGGCCCATAGTCAACATATTTGCCTAGGGAAATGATTTTTACACAGTTGGAAAGGTACTTGGTTAACAGAGGGTTAATATGTTTAAGTGTACAACAGCGCCCCTCCTTTTGCAGCACTTCCCGGCGGCTGCAGACTTACAGCATTCTCAATGTAACAGTAACTTTAAACAGTAAAAATTAAGACAGAAAAATAAAAACATGAATTGGGTTAAAACTGTTTTGTACAATCTATGTCTAAAACCTTTGTTTAAAAAATCTGGGTTGAATTTTTTTTTAAATTTTAATTATGTATTGAGGGAACGCTTTCTCAAGGAAGCGGAAGGCGCTGACACTAGTGCAGTGGGAAGCAAAAATGGCGAACGACAGCAAGCAGAGAGGGATATGTTTTTCCCCTCCAAACAATATTTAAAAAAAATTAAAGTAACTGATACAAACACTTACATTACTCGTGGACGCAAGGGCTGTGATGAAAAAAACATTACACATGATAGAGTTCAGCAACAATACTGTCACCGCAATAGCTTGCACCGAGCGCCAGTTAACTTGTCACTCTGGTGAAGAGCATCAGCAGTGGACGTCAGTTTAGCGCTGCCATGCATTTGGGATTCTTCCAACCAAGCACTGCATTTCCTGGAAGAAAATTCAACATGGTGTGATTTGACAGATCCTTTCAATGAGATTAGTTTGAAAAATGGCAAAACTTGCATTGTCTTAAGGAAACCAACGGTATTCTTTGATTTATCTGCACAACTACGGCGACAGTTTGTTTGTTAAGGGGGGATTGACCATCTGGGAAAAGGCAAAAGAAAAACTTGGTCAGCATAAATGAGGTCGTTGCAAGTTACGTAGGTGGTCACATGATCCCCGAAGCAAAATGTACACAGAGGTTGATCGTAGCATAGAGAAAATGGGGAAATCTTGTGCTGCTGTTGCTTGCACCAATAATAATGCCATTCAGTCGTCTGGAAAATACGGCAAAATAAGTTCCCATAAATTTCCACAAAATAATGAAGCCCTTTTGAAAGATTAGCTTGTTAAATTAAGAAGAATTGACCGTGGAAAGCCTTACAAACCAACAAAACATTCAGTTCTTTGCTCAGAGCACTTCGAGAAAGGCTGTTTCACATACCAGAAGTTCACAAGTAAGTCAACGGTTTTGTTGCAATGAAAACTGGTTTTAAAGTGAAGATATAAAGAAATTAGTGGAAAATATATTTTTAATAAAAATATTAACCTTAAGCCTGAATGCCCCTGTAACGGGGGCAATGAATTTGCAAAATAAATACAGCATGTTTCCTAATAGCAACCTCCTCATGCGGCATATCCTCTTAAAGCGAAGAAACTCGGCGAAAAGTTTGTGATGACCGTTTTTACCTAAACTGAACACAATTCAAGTACCAAGCAAGTAAATAAGCATCTAGCAAAACATTAAATAAAATAAGATTGAATAATCAGTGCTCTATTGCAAGTGTTTCTACTGAATTTGTGATATGCATACAAACGATACCTCAAATGAAAAAGGACAGTCCACCGATTCCAACGATATAAGCCTTGTCATTTTAAATTGACACCACACTCAAAGAACAGCAGGCGTACACTTTAAATGCTACAGAGATGAGCAAAAATATTTCTTACCTTTGATATTTTGTCAGAAAAGCTGCCTGTGGGTAAATCTGCACTTGCTATTGTTTTAGCCAGTCTATCTGAGAGTCCTCTCGCTATTATGCTATGTACTGGAAGACCTCAGCAGTAGAATCACTTAAATGGTTTGTTTCTTGTATTTATGCTATAATTAACCGCTAAATATTCAACTATTGTTTTCAAAGCCGGTTTATGACCGAGAAACCTTGCGCCAATATGCTCAAGTTCAAACACAGCACAGCTATACAAGTGCTAAATCGACCAGTGAATATATAGTCTGTTGAGCTAGTGTCATGGATAAGGCGGAGCATTTGGACCTGAGGTTCAATATCTGGTTATACATGCGACATTTCAGAGCAAGGACATACATTTTTTTGTATAAATAAATAATAATTAATCGATGCATTCCCATTCAATCAAAGCCATCTTCCTGAGTTACTTCGGGAATCACGTGACTTACACTACGGTTTCTGCATCTAGTGCAACGCCTCCATTGTCAGGCCTGCAATCTGATTCATTACATGTGTTCACTATGATTTAAGTAACTAATCAGCGCTATGCTGTCGGAGTTTGCAGCTAGGAATCAACATACTGCTCGGACAGTGTTGTAAAATTTATTCAGATCGTCTGAATTCCTGGGCCATGAAGGAATACCACCTAGAGGGCACAGTCATCGCGACAAGAACTGTGTCAGCTTATGTTTGAGAGAATGCACTTGTTACCGAAAGATTGAGAATGGCTTTCACGTACCCGCAGTAAAAAGATGAAAATAAAATAAAATCGCCGGTTTCAGAGCATTTTAAGAATGCTGATGATAAGTCTAAAGGGAACGATTATCAGGCTATCATTATTTTATGCCTTTTATGGGATTCGCCTGCTGCCTGGATGTTTATGTTGGCGAAAGTGACTAGTTACATTCATTAAAGATAATTGAATTAAAAAAGTAAGTTATATATAATGAGATGAATCACTTTATTCAAATTTAGGATTTTGTTCGAGGATTATTTGCTTATTTTTGGGACTGCAGGCCTCGAGTAGCTCATAAAACGGCACATGATGGCTAAGCTTTCGAAGTCACGTCCTTCTGCGCCGATGTTTCATAGGGTGCGACAGCAAAATGTTTCTGTTTTAAATGTAAAAAAAGCTGAAATGGAAGATGGGATTCAGAGAAAGGGAAAGAATTACGTATCAAACCTCCACTTTTTTCGGCTTTTTACTCGTCGCAACGATTTTAAGTAACTCTAATCAGTGCTATGCTGTCGGAGTTTGCAGCAAGGAATCAACATACTGCTAGGACAGTGTTGTATTTATTCAGACGTGCTAAATTCCTGAGCCATGAAGGAATACCACTCAGAGGGCACAGTCATCGCGACAAGTTCTGCGTCAGCTTATGTTTGAGAGAATGCTCTCGTTATCAAAAGCTTGAGAATCGCTTTCACGTACCCGCAGTAAAAAGATGAAAATAAAATAAATGAAGTGACTATTCGCACTTACTTAAGTGCGTCCAAGCACAAAAATTGATCGAAATTCGCGTTAGACTCACTTACAAGTGTGGCGAAGATGCAAATTGCTCCATTGCCCACACTTATTTTAAGTGTGTTCAAAGCCAAAAATTTTTTTCTTGGCCAAACTTATTTTTTAAGCTGTGGCCAAGGGAAAATTTCTGCATTGACCAAAGGTATAAGTACGTACGAAGTTTGGCCAAGAAAAAAATTCAGCATTGGCCACAAGTAGGCGATAAGTGCGAATATCATCGGCCTAAAATAAAATCGCCGGTTTCGGAGCATTTTAAGAATGCTGGTGATGAGCCCAAAGGGAACGATCATCAGGCTATCATTATTTTATGCCTTTTATGGGATTAGCCTGCTGCCTGGATGTATTTCTGTTGGCGGAAGTTACATTCATTAAAGATAGTTGATTGAATTAAAAAAATAAGTCCTTCATAATGCCACAAATCACTTTATTCAAACTTAGGATTTTGTCCGAGGATTATTTGTTTATTTCTGGGACTGCAGACCTCGAGTAGCTCATAAAATGGTACATGATGGCTAGGCTTACGAAGTCACGTCCTTCTACGCCGATGTTTCATAGGGTGTGGCAGGAAGAGTTTTCTGTTTTAAATGTAAAAAATGCTGAAATGGGAGATGGGATTCAGAGAAAGGGAAAGAATTACGTATCAAACCTCCACTTTTTTCGGCTTTTTACTCGCCAGAATGATTTTAAAAGCGGGCACCATTTTAGGAGGGAGAAGGGAGGTTTATAATTTCAGATTAATATTTAATATCGTCAATGCGCACCCTTTTTTTGGCTGCACATTCTCAGACAGCACTTGGCGGCCCAGCCATATACTAGGTTGCACCTTGTCTTGTTTTAAGTGTACCTAAATTCACTTCCAATTAAGTGAAACTAAAGTGCACTTTAAAGAAGAATACTAACAGTATATTACAAATGACTCAAATAAGCATACTTTAATTAAGAATACTATTCTAACTAAGTACTTTGAAATAAAGTATGCTTTTTTAAAAGTATACTTTTGAACAATTTAAAATAGCTTACAATAAAGTGCACTTTTAAATTAATGTATGTAAATTCACTTCCAATTAAGTGAAATTAAAGTGCAATTTAATAAAGTATGCTAACTGTATACTACAAAAGACTTGAAATCAGTATGCTTTTCTTATGAATACTAATATAGGCCTACAATTATATGTACTTTGAAATAAAATATACTAGTAAAAGTATACTTTAGAACAATTTAAAACAGACTAGCAGTAAAGTGCATTTTTAATAAGCGTGTGTTAGGTATCGTTCAGGAACCAGACGCGAGAACAGAGCAGTGCAGAAAAATGGGAATTTATTTGGAAAGGGGGCGAACCCCCGCAGAGCAGGAGGCAACAGTACAAAGTCCACAATCCAAAAATCAATCCCAGGGACAGAATCCAAAGTCGAAAAACCAGGACAGCAAAACAGTAATCGTAGTCGGGCAGAAAAAGGGTTCGGTACACAGGCACAGGTTTGTCAGAGAAGCAAAAGCCAAAATCCAGAGGGCGAAATCCAAACCGTTACCAGGGCAGCAAACACAAAACTCGTAGTCGGGCAAAAAGGGTTCGAAAACAGATGCAGACAAAAGTACAAAAGAGCAGAGCCAAAAATCGTAAGTCGGGCGGTCCAGTCAGAAGATTAACACTATGAATACAAGGCGAAAGATAGCAGCACAGGTAAGCAAGAGGAAACGTTCTGACAGGGAACTGCAGTGAGAAGACAGCTTAAATACATTCAAGGGAAGTCACATGCTATGATTGGGATCAGGTGATGAGGATCAGACTAATTACAAAGGAGGGAACATGAGGGAGAACCTAATCACATGAAATTGGCAAAAGCCAAAACGCGGACAGGGAACACGAGACAACCTATGACAAAACATACAGCTCCGGTTAGGGAGTTCTAATGTGCACAGATAATGAGAGGTAGGACAGAGTGGAGCAGGTGCAGAGGATCTGCTGAATTGCAGCAAAGACTAAGTGCAGGCAAGAGGCGGAGACTAGAACAGGGCGAGTGCTGAGAGCTTGTTAATCAATTAGTAAGTGCAGCTATACAATCCCTAGTGCTCGTTAGTAAGTTAGTATTATATACAATGTTAGTTGGGTTAGTAACTTTAACGAAAACAACAAACTGTTAGTATTGGTTAGTAATATAGAAAAGAGAGGCGAAGGAAGCAAACGAGATTGGAAGGAATGTTTGAAACCCAGAAACCATGAAATCACCTAAGCATGTGACACGCAGGACTGGGGAGAAGCTGTAACTTAACAAGAGACCAGACAGGGGAGACAAAGTGCAATGCAGGGCATGAACAAAGACATGGACCGGAATCTAACAGAATAGTGGATTGGGAATGGCAAAAACGAAAACATGGCAAAGTACAAAAACGAAACCGAACATGGCAAAACCTAACAGACATAATCATAAACATAACAGGGAGTGGCAGAATCATAACAAATATGGCAGAATCAAGACAGACCAGATTAGAATCATAACAGTGTGCCTAAGTTCACTTCCAATGAAATGAAATTTAAGGGCACTTTAATAAAGTATACTAACTATATATTACAAATAAGTATACTTTTAATAAGAATACTAATCTCCTAGTATAAGTGCTTTGAAATAAAGTATACTTTTTAAAAGTATATTTTAAAACAATTTAAAATAGACTTACAGTGAAGTGCACTTTTAATAAGTGTATCTAAGTTCACTTCCAAAGAAGTGCAAATTAAGTGCACTTCAATAAAGTATATTAACTGTATATTACAAATGACTCAAAATAAGTACACTTTTAATAAGAATACTAATCTACTAGTATAAGTGCTTTGAAATAAAGTATACTTTTTAAAAGGATATTTTAAAACAATTTAAAATAGATTTACAGTGAAGTACACTTTTAATAAGTCTATCTAAGTTCACTTCCAAAGAAGTGCAAATTAAGTGCACTTTAATAAAGTATATTAGCCGTATATTACAAATGACTCAAAAATAAGTACACTTTTAATAAGAATACTAATCTACTACTGTAAGTTCTTTGAAATAAAGTATACTTTTTAAAAGTATACTTTAGAACAATTTACAATAGACTTACAATAAAGTACACTTCTAATAAGTAAAGTACAACTTTAATTATTGCATAATTAGTATGTTTAGTTTTAGTATATTGAATATGAAATTAATCACATATTTTTTAAAAGTACACTTTCTAAAAGTATATATTAAATATACTACAAATTAAGCACAAAAAGTAAATGTATATTTGTAATAACCTTTGTATGCAACAAATATATTATTAATATAATTAAGTTTAATACTATTTCACCTGGGGACCCCCATGAGTAGAACTACCCCTGTGCAAAGTTTCATACTTTCTGCAAAAACTGAAAGAATTTGGTGCTTAGCCGCCCCACCATGGGAGTTTGCCAATCCAGTCTACTTGTGCTTTGTGGACTTGGAGAAGACCTATGAGCGGGAGCCACAAGGTATCCTGTGGGGGGTGCTGCAGGAGTATGGGATTCCGGGGCTGTTAGTTTATGCTATTCAATTCCTATCCTGCCAAAGCCGGAGTTGTGTCCACAGCCTGGGGACCAAGTCAGACTCGTTTCCGGTTGGTGTTTGACCTTACTGAGAATGAGCTTTGTCACCTATTTTGTTCATAATTCTCATAGACAGGATATCAAGCCACGACCGAGGCTCGGGGGGTGTCCAGCTTGGTGACCTTTGGGTTGCATCTTTGCAGTTTTCTGATGATGTCGTCCTGTTGACTTCATTGGACTGTGACCTCCAACACACACTGGAGTGGTTTTTCAGCCGAGTATGAAGTGGTCGGAATGAGGAGCAGCACCTCCAAATCTAAGTCATGGTTCTCTGCCAGAAAAAGTTAGATTGCCCCCTCCATGTGGGGGGTGAGTTATTGCCCCCAGTGGAGGAGTTTAATTACCCAAGAGTCTAATTCACAAGCAAGGGTTTTATGGAGCGGGAAAATGACAGGCAGATCCTCGCTGCATCTGCTTTGATACGAACCTTGTGCTGGTCTGTTGCGGAGAAATAGTTGCCGAGCCTGTAAGTGAAGCTCTCGATTTACATGGCAATCTATGTTTCAACCCTCAACCATGGTCAAGAACTCTGGATAGTGACCAAAAGGACGAGATTGTGAATAAAAGTAGTCAAAATGAGCTTTCTCTGCAGGGTGGCCAGTGTAGAGCTGCTGCTCTTACGCATTGAGAGAAGTCAGTTGAGGTGGATTGAGCATCTGGTTTAGATGCCTCCTGGATGCCTCTGTTTTGAGGTTTTATTAACATGTGCAGTTAGGAGGAAGCTTTGAGGCAGACCGAAGACACGCTGGAGGGATTATATCTTCTTGCTGGCCTGAGAACAGCTTGGGTTCCCCCAGGAAGATTTGGAGGAAATTTCTGGAGAGGGGGATGCCTGGGGTACTTCGCTGAGTCTGCTACCCCTGCGAACAGGGCCCAGATAAGTGACTGAAAATGGAAGGATGGATGTTCAGCAAAATATTTAAAAATATTCTTCACAAATCTGGGGCAGAAAATAGAATCTTATTGATTCAGAGATAAAAAAAAAAAAAAAACAGGCACTGCTTGATTCAGCAAATGATTCCGTGCCTCAAGCATATCCTGTGCTGTCTGAAGGCCACCATTTCAGTTATACAGTTTCTATCCGCCGTCACAGTACAGTTCCTGTCCGATAATTGAGACAAAGCACCCTGTACCTTATCGCCCATAACTCCAGGAAAGTAATAACTGACCCAGCTCTCCCCCAAACCTCCAAAATATTTCTCTCTTCATTAGTGAAACATTATATAAACACTTTCTCCACCGGGTGAAGATAGAATTAATGATGCATCAGCTCAAGGTGCAATTGAAATTGGGTGAATTACACCATGAAACCAATGTTTAATGGATTGTCACCAGGCTCATCGCCAACTAAATGGCAACCTAAATTTCCAATGAAAAGCATTTAGCAAAACGCTGTGCTGGCGGGGTCTCAGCCTTCTACAGGGCAAACCCTTTTCACCAATTACTGCCTCAATTTATGAAACTGCTTTAATTAAGAGCACTGATCTTGGATCAGTGTAGTCTTCTCCAAAATTGCCACGGAACTGGGACTTACCATGGAGACTGTTATGATGTCAGCACTCAATGGGAGGAGCTCACCTCACATCCTTCCTCACAGTCACTGAGGCAATCACCATCTTCATCGTTTCCTTCTTCTTCTCCTTTTTGTCACTGTTAAGCTCTGCCCTCAGTTCAAAGATCTTCCCTGGCAACAACAAACACTGGCCATGAGATCCTGGGGACTTTCAAACTAAAATCAACCATTTGCATGAGGGGAAAAGTCCTCCAAAATTTTTAGCTGTAGCTCTCGCCCGGATTTGCCAGTTAGCACAATTCTCATACCCACAAGGAAGGACACTGTTATGAATCTGCCATGTCTGTTCTGTATCTACCATGCTCTGCTCTGTTTTTGCCATGTTCTGTTTAGTAATAGTTCATTGCCATGTTTTTGTTTTTGCCATGTTTTGTAATTCCCTGCCAGATCCACATTTCTGTTTTATTCCGGTCCATGTCTTTGTTCATGCCCTGCATTGCACCTTGTCTCCCCTGTCTGGTCTTGTGTTTAGCTACAGATTCTCCCCAAGTCCTGCGTGTCACATGCTTAGGTGATTTCATGGTTTCTGGGTTTCCAACCATTCCTTCTAATCTCGTTTGCTTCCTTCGCCTTGCTTTTCTATTTTACTAACCAATACTAACAGTTTGTTATTTTGTTAAAGATACTAACCAAGACTAACATTGTATATTATACTAACTTACTAACGAGCACCAGGGATTGTATAGCTGCACTGTACTAATTGATTAACAAGCTCTCAGCACTCGCCCTGTTCTAGTCTCCGCCTCTTGCCTTCACTTACTCTTTGCTGCAATTCAGCGGATCCTCCGCACCTGCTCAACTCTGTCCTGCCTCTCATTATCTGTGCACGTTAGAACTCCCCAACCGGAGCTGTATGTTTTGTCATAGGCTGTCTCGTGATCCCTGTCCGTGTTTTGGCTTTTGCCAATTTCATGTGGTTAGGTTCTCCCTCGTGTTTGCTCCCACGTAATTAGTCTGATCCTCCTCACCTGATCCTGATCATAGCATGTGACTTCCCTTGTGTGTATTTAAGCAGTCTTTTCACAGCAGTTTCCCTCGTGCCACGCTTGTTTTTCGCCTTGTACTCTCTTGAGATTCTTTTCTGACTGGACCGTCCCTGTTTATTGAGTTTTGCCTCTGATTTGGATATTCTGCCTGCATCTGTGTACCATACCCATTTTGCCCGACCACAATTATTGTGTTTGCTGCCCTGGTTACGATTTGGATTTCGCCCTTTAGATTTTGATTTTGGATTGTGGACTTTGTACTGTCGCCTCCTGCTCTGCGGGGGTTCGCCCCCTTTCCAATAAAATCCCATTTTTCCTGCACTGCTCGACTCTCGCGTCTGGTTCCAGAACCGTACCTAACAGACACATGACTGAGAAAAGGTAGCCAAGCTCATGGGCAGAAGATTTACACCAAAGGACTTCTACTTTCTGACTCCTGGACTTTGCACCAAAGTTTGGTTTTCTTCAGAAAAGTGAAAAAGTGTGGTGCCATTTAGCCAGGAGCATGGTCAAAAATAACTGCACTAAATGAAATAAGATTACCCTGATGCAAGTTTTCATTCTAAGGGGTAGCCTGCGTCAGACTTGGAGACCCACCGTGTCAGCTGTTCTTTGTTGTAACTCAGTACTTCATTTGCAGTAAAGCAGTTAGCTCATACAGTTAACTCACCTCACCTCGTTTCAGGGCTCAACAGAGGATTCGTGAAAACAAAACTAGTACAACCAGCAGCTTTCTAGGACCTGGGCTGGTCTCTTCTAGTCTGTCCCATTCTGTGGATGCAACTGAATTTGACTAGAGCCAAAGCTGGCTGAGAGGAGCACCATAGACATTCATTTGACTGGCCTGGCATAAATTCTAGCCACAAACTCCTTTCAAGTTGGCGCATCTTTCACATGCAAACTGACATGCAAAACATGAAAAAGCACCCACACCAAGTACAATGCTTCGATTCAAAATGGAGTAAAGATGCATCCACTGAAGAAATAGCAATCATATCCCATGACAAAAACATGATGTGAAAACTTCTGAATACAATGGAGGCTGTCTGTGGAGGCTTTTCTTTCAAAGATGAGAGAAAGAAACACAGGCCCTGTGTCAGTAGAAACAGCAGAACTGAAAGAGTCAAAGCTCTCTAAGTTCATTATTCAAGCAGCCATTTCCCGCCATCATAACCTGCCACAGGTATTTACTGAAAACAACGCCCCCACACACAAAAGCTCTTCGTACTCGGGAGTAGTATTGGACACAGCAATCACGCTAATTTGTAAAACTTAAATTCCCCTGATTTTTGTTATTACATTTCCTTCCAAGCATTCATCTTTCCTGCAGTAGAACATTTTGTCCATGTCCTGATGGGAATAAAATTAGTTGAGATAGTTTTCTTTCTCCAAATTAACTGCTTGAATTTCAGACACAGGAAGCCAAATATCTTTAACTTTGCGAACAGAGCTAATAAGTAAACACTGTTTAGAGACCATATTAGAGAGAACTATAAAATTGCTGAATTGACGTCTTGGAAATAAAACGACACTTAAGATGGGTTTTTCCACATCCTTCAGTTAGCTCAAAGCATAGCCACAAAAGTACTAATCCTGTGCATTCTTTAGGCATAATGTCACATTTTACTTACAACAAACAATTTGAGGGAGATTAAAATGTTACTAGACCAGGTGGACTAAAAAAAAATCTCTTAAACCATGCAACAAAACACGAACAATGAAAGCTAAGGATCTTTCGCAGATGTGTGAGTTTGTCCAGTTCTAGTATGCCCCAGACCTCTCTTGGTGGTGGCGTCGTATTCATAATCCATCATCTTGACTACAAGGCATGTAAAATTGCCTGCTGTTATAGAGGCAATCAAACATTGTCCCTTTGGAGAGTCCAGTTTGTCGATGTGCAGCAGATGTCAACACACAGATGATGCTAAAAACAATTAGCACTAATCATGGGAGAAATAATAATACAATCACTGCAGTTTATAAACAATCTTTGCAGCACTCAAGCCCAACAGCACTGGGCCCTGTTTCAGCTAGCAGGGTCATTGAGTTTGCTGGATAAACTCAATACATCCATCCATTAACAAACCTAAACCTGGTCAGGATTGTGGAGAGCAGGAGCCTATTGCAGCATGCGGAGGGTAAGAAACAGAAACACAAACTGGCCAGTTTTCCAATCCATCACGGGACACACACACACACACACACAGACACACACACATGCACGCACACACACGCACGCATGCACACACACACACACACACACACCATTCATTCACCCGCTAATACCTATGGGCACTTGTAGAATCTCCATTTAAGCCTTGACATGCATCTCTTGGACTGTGCACCAAAATTCCCAGACGAGGCCTATGTAAACATGAAACTCCACACAGAAAGGCCTCAGACCAGATTTGAACTCATGATCTTCTTACAGTGAGGTAACAGTGTGACCCACTGCGTCACTGCACCACCCAGTTGGATAACTGAATGAACTGGATAACTGGATAAGGACAACTGAACAAACTAAATAATTGGAGAACCCAAAACACTGGATAACTGAACCTGCTGTGAAAAACAGGACCCTGAATTCTATACTTCACCACCGCCAGCACAACCCAGCTGCACTCTGTCACACCTCACCACTGGCTGTCGCTGATGAGCCAAGCCCATAAAGAAGGTCCTGAGCACTGCTCACTGGAGGAACAAATTTTGTAGTCTGTGCAGTGGTGCATTGTGGGAAGGTGGCATGCAACCGGAGGACTATGGTAAGCACATGCTAGTTGACTGCAAGGTGCTTTTATGTCTCCCCGACTCAAACTGACAAGGAACTGGAAAAAGACAACAAAAAAAGCGGGGCCCTCGCCCCTCGCACTTCCTCTATCCACTGTAGAACTAATTTGTAGCGCTGGCCGAAATCCCAGATGTAGACACAAACAGAGCTTCAGAATCACTTCAAAATATTGTCTGTGGCAGCCGCCGCCACCCCACACCACTCCCTTCCTAAACGTGCTCCTGCAGGGCTGTAGTGCCTGTTAGTTTCTGTTCTCATCTCACTACTCAAAATAAATATTGAGTTTGGAAACAATGAACAAGGTGAGGGAAGGTAATTCCTCAAGCAGCCGCTCAAAAAGGACAAATAAATGTTTAATGAACCGCCCTGATTGGACAATGAAGTACTGAATGACAATGCAAATCCAGCACAGCCTGTGAACAGTCAGCACCTGACCTGGGGAGCCCTGGTCAGTAAAGAATATAAGAAAATTAAATAAATATAGCCCCGTTTCCAAAAAAAGTTTAGATGCTGCATAAAATGTAAATAAAAACAGATTGCAATAATTTGCAAATCACTTAAACTCTACATTTTACTGAAAAGAGTATAAATGCAACATATCAGATGTTTCAAGTGAGGAATTTTATTTATTTATTTATTTATTTATTTATTTTTAAATAAATATCTGCTTATTTTGAATTTGTTGCCTCACATCTGTGAAGACATATTAATGCTGAATGATATATTCAGGTTTTGGAACAACATATACTGCCACCCAGATGTCTCTTATAGGGAGGGCCGTGCTTGTTGCAGCAAGACAATGCCAAACACCAGTAGGGTGACGTGCCAGTTGAACTTGGCTGAGCACTCGACGTAGCCGCACTTCCAGGTCCTCTTCACCAGCACGGAGATGGCACGGTGCAGCGTAAAGCGCTGCCTCTGGAGATCCTGCTTACTGCCCACCACCAGGATGGGCACCTCGTGACTATTGCCCTCCCTTTGAGAGGGGGGAGAGAGGCAAGAGGGCGAGTCAGAGATATATGGAGAGAGAGAGAAGGAGAGAGAAGGAGGGGGAGAGAGTGAGAGAGAGAGGGGGGAGAGGGGGATGAGACAGGGAGAGAGAGAGAGGGGGGAGAGGGATGAAGAGACAGAGAAAAAGACGTAGAACAGGACAGAGAGAACTCGCTGTTTTCCAGAGAGATAATCAGTCATGCAACCAAAACCCTTTCAGAACCCCACCGTCACAAAAACATAACAGGACAGGAAGTACAACTAAATTCATTCTGAGTCTTTGTGAGATGAAATTCCCCTTCATTAGCCAACATTTCCCCCCCATATACATAAGCTTGGTGTCCTGCTCGGACACCATCATTAGTCTGGGCTTTATTACTCAGTCTCTAAACCAAGCTCTTCCAACTCAGAGAGGGGGGAAATGTGAACTAAATATGTAATATCAACCACACGGGGGAACAAAATTAATTAAATTCACATTTTTCTGAAATTATTGAAACTGTGAAAGGTGGTAAATGCACAACTTCCTCTTTACGAATGAACTTTACCCGACTCCGTCTCTGCAGTCACTCTGAAGTATCTTGTTTATTTCCAGTTTAAAAATCAAGTGTGATACAGCACTTCATTTTAAAATTGAGCAGAGGCATGAGGTCCCGGCTGGATGGAGAGTCAAGGAATATTTTCACCCATGAGTCACAGCGGTTTATATTTATGCTGATATCGTGGCATTAATCAGCAAGTAATAGCATCACTGATTTCTCTGGGTCTCAATTACATTCTCTCCGTTACCCTTTGTTAATAATTCCACATGAATAATGTTGGCATTTTTCAATCTTGTGATTTGAATGTTAACCCTTTGATGCATAGAGTACATATAAATACCTTGGACCATTTGTTGGGATTTGGTGCAATATTTTGTCTGTGCGTGTGTGTGTGTGTGTGTGTGTGTGTGTGTGTGGGGGGGGGGGGGCAGGTGGGTGGTCTGTCTGTCCATTATTGTGCACACTGCCATCCAGTATTTTGGACATTATGCATGCTGAGGGACAGAAATACTGTGAAGTTGGAGAAACCTGGTCATTGATATGCATGATGATCGATCTGTATTCTGGACATTGCTTATTTGAGCTATTTACTCGGCATGCATAGTGTCCAATATTTTTGATAGAGCATAGACTCAAATGTATTCCAACAAAAAGACATGCGTTACATAGGTTATGTGTTTTCAGTTTGTGCTATATAATGTATTTCCATCCCCCAACAGAAAAAAGTCTGATTAAAACTTGAACAATACGAGACTATTTCTGACTTTCGTCAACTTACCTCTTACTTGTGGATGCAGCCATTGTGATTGTTTGTGGTAAATCATGTGACTAATCAGAGAGGCACCTATTGAGGAAATTATTACCTGGAAATGTCCAGTAAAATGTACATTTTGTGTTTTCAGGGTATCTACGAGCCTAAAGAAAATAAACCCCACTTAACGTATGTCCAAAATATTGGACAACATGCAACAAAGGGTTAACTGGCACTTGAGTAACCAGAATATAAGACTTTTTTAGTTTTACATATTGGGTACCACATACCTGCACAAATCACATTTGAAATTAAATAAGAGGTGCTCTAGGAAGGTCCAGAGGCCAGAAAGTAAAATTCCTGCCATTATTTTCATCCAACAATGAACTCAAAGAGCTGTTTAATTAATTAGTTCAAACCCTTTGATTGGTTGGAAACAGAGGAAGGACTTTTTCTTCATGAACCTGGATTTTTTCACACTTGCCACCAGTGTGCAACAGCTCAAAAGGTTCAGATGCTGTAGGATTACAAACAAACACTGTACTTCATGCTCACACAGCCTCTGTAGCTCTGGAGTGTGTATCACAGAGGCCAACTACATGATCACGATGGAAAGCTTCCAAGATGCATCAATAATGCTCACCTCCGCTGTGGTGTGTGTTTGCACAAAGGGGTGCTGCAAGTGGGAGGAATGATTCAACCAACATAACTGAGCCCCCAGCTGGACGAGACCATAATGAGGCCTGAACTGGGAAATTAAAGAGAGTAAATGGGTAACATAGCTGAGGGACTGACTGCTGTAAGCCTGTGTCTTTACAGTCATTAAGCCAGTTAATTTATTACACTGCCTGGAGGTGTCATTTATTCCTCTCTCAGTAGAGGACCCCGAATGTGTTACAGACATCTCCATTGTGTTTGGACAGTTAGCTTTCTCGAAAATAGGAAACATTCTCAAAAGGTTGCTCCAATGTAACAGCGCCAATCCATTACTCCTGTTCAGCTGAGTCTTTTCATTCAATGTGACTTACAGGAGCCAATCCCCCTGGAGCAATATGGGATTAAGGGCCTTGCTCAAGGGCCCCAACTTCTTAGCTAATCTTACATGGCTATGCTGGCGTTTCAATCAATATCAACCAAGTCCCAGTCAAATGTGCTAGCTGCATGGCAAGATATCATCCGGAAATATACAGCATTGGTAAAAGATTCCTGTGATGTCAAGAGAATGTTCTGAATCACAGTCCCATTTCCAAAAAGTTAAGACGCTATGTAAAATGCAAATAAAGAATTAAAAAGGCAGCATAATTTCTCTTGTTCAATATGATCCGATATTTTTCAAAAAAAAAAAAACAACAAAGATTCTCAGTTTCATCATTTAATATGTTTTCTTACTGTACTTTTTTCAATCAAATAGGGTTTCCATGATTTGCAAATCACCACATTCTGTTTTCAAAACCCAAAACCAGTGAAGTTGGCACGTTGTGTAAATCGTAAATAAAAACAGAATACAATGATTTGCAAATCCTTTTCAACCTATATTCAATTGAATACACTGCAAAGACAAGTTACTTAATGTTCGAACAGGTAAACTTTGTAATTTTTTGCAAATATTAGCTCATTTGGAATTTGATGCCTGCAACATGTTTCAAAAAAGCTGGCACAAGTGGCAAAAAAGACTGAGAGAGTTGAGGAATGCTCGTCAAACACTTATTTGGAACATCCCACAGGTGAACGGGCTAATTGGGAACAGGTGGGTGCCATGATTGGGTATAAAAGCAGCTTCCCTGAAATGCTCAGTCATTCACAAACAAGGATGGGGCGAGGGTCACCACTTAGTGAACAAATGCGTGAGCTGATTGTCGAACAGTTTAAAAACAACATTCCTCAACAAGCTATTGCAAGAAATTTAGGGATTTCATCATCTACGGTCCGTAATATCGTCAAAAGGTTCAGAGAATCTGGAGAAATCACTGCACGAAGCGACAAGGCCGAAAACCAACATTGAATGCCCGTGACCTTTGATCCCTCAGGCAGTACTGCATCAAAACCGACATCAGTGTGTAAGGACATCACCACATGGGCTCAGGAACACTTCAGAAAACCACTGTCAGTAACTACAGTTCGTCGCGACATCTGCAAGTGCAAGTTAAAACTCTACAATGCAAAGCTTAAAGCCATTTATCAACAGCACCCAGAAACGCCGCCCGGCCGCTGGGCCCAAGCTCATCTAAGATGGACTGATGCAAAGTGGGAAAAGTGTTCTGTGGTCTGACGAGTCCATATTTCAAATTGTTTTTGGAAACTGTGGACGTCGTGTCCTCCGGACCAAAGAGGAAAAGAACCATCCGGACTGTTATAGGCGCAAAGTTCAAAAGCCAGCATCTGTGATGGTATGGGGGGTGTATTAGTGCCCAAGGCATGGGCAACTTACACATATGTGAAGGCACCATTAATGCTGAAAGGTACATACAGGTTTTGGAGCAACATATGTTGCCATCCAAGCAACGTCTTTTTCATGGACGCCCTGCTTATTTCAGCAAGACAATGCCAAGCCACATTCTGCACGTGTTACAACAGCATGGCTCCGTAGTAAAAGAGTGCGGGTACTAGACTGGCCTGCCTGTAGTCCAGACCTGTCTCCCATTGAAAATGTGTGGCGCATTATGAAGCGTAAAATACGACAACGGAGACCCCGGACTGTTGAACAACTTAAGCTGTACATCAAGCAAGAATGGGAAAGAGTTCCACCTGAAAAGCTTCAAACATTGGTCTCCTCAGTTCCCCAAACGTTTACTGAGTGTCGTTAAAAGGAAAGGTGATGTAACACAGTGGTAAAAAGGCCCCTGTGCCAACTTTTTTGCAATGTGTTGCTGCCTTTAAATTCTAAGTTAATGATTATTTGCAAAAAAAAAATAAAGTTTCTCAGTTTGAACATTAAACATCTTGTCTTTGCAGTGTATTCAATTGAATATAAGTTGAAAAGGATTTGCAAATCATTGTATTCTGTTTTTATCTACGATTTACATAACGTGCCAACTTCACTGGTTTTGGGTTTTGTACATTTTACACAGCCTCCCAACTTTTTGGGAAATGGGGTTGTAGCTGGGAGCTTAAAGTCCTTACATTCTAGGAGTTAGAGGCAGGAATAATGATCTGTGACCCCTTTTATATTAATATTTATCCTTTTATACTCATATCACAGGACTGAAAGTGAAGAATATGCAGGTTTTATTGAATTAGGACAGAGATGAGTTGTGAGGGTGATAAAGGTATGGAGGATCCAGGTGTGGCAGTAATTGGCATTGATCAGGTTATGAGAGCAGGGAGTATAGCTGCAGAGGTCCCTGCGGCGTCTCGCTTCAGTCGTTTTGAAAAAATGAAAAAGCCTTCCAGGATGGTTATTGTTGTGGAATCAACACAACGAGCAGCACGTTTGTAGAGCGATATAAGCACAGCTGCACATAATCACAACCCCTTTCTTTCTCATGAAAGAGAAACACTTGTAGACAAAGGTATTCACAATACAAACAAGGGCTAACACAGATGGTAACATTTTGCTTGAAGCCCTTGGCATATGGCCGACATACCCTGGTCTTATCCTTGGATGCATGGCGTAAGGGCAGTCAGACGATGACATAACAGATGAAGACAGCTTTTGTCCAATGATACAACACCATCATTCTTTGATTGGTGCTGTGAGTCTAAAATTTATCTAATTGTTGATGTTGAAACTACAATGGCATACTTTTCTCATGGCTTTACAGAAATTATTGATGGACATGCACTTTTGCATAAATACAGGATGAAATGGTGGGGCAAACCCTGGTTTACTGTAGTTATCTGGAGTCCTACATGAGAGAAACAAAGTTGAGGCAAAGCCTAGAAAAACAAGTCCTGAGATCGACTGGCTCCATTTTAGGTGCCTAAAAAACGACTTTATATCATTGATCAAAACTTCAAAATCTGAGTTCTATCTTTTAATTACCACTGAAAATTTGAACAATCCAAGAAAATGTTGGAAAGTCATAAAATCTTTATCTGCTCTTGGAAAATGAGTTACTGTCTTGCATCACAACAGCCAATGGCACTGTATCAGGCAGATCTACCAAGCTGAACTGTTTTAATGAGCGTTTAGTGTCCTGTGGCTCGCCATTTTATTCAGTCTCTTGCTCTGCTTCTGTGAACACTGCAGTTTGTGGATTGAATTGTGCTGACATAAATCAACCCCAGTGCTTTTCTCCATTTTCTATTGATGAAGTTCATCAAGCTTTAGGCAAGTTAGATATCATAAAATCCACAAGTTCTGCAAGATTAGAACTGCTCTTCGTAAAAATAGCTGCAGATTTTAGAGCACCACCTCTTACCTATCTTTTCACCCTCAAAATAAGCAGTAATGTGCTTCCCAAAATATAGTAACCAGCCTATGCTCTCCCTCTGCTAAATAGGGAGGGAGGTGGGGACACTACTTCATTAAATAACTATTGGCTCATCTCTACATCTCTAAGTTGTCGGTTCTGGCCAAAATCCTCTAACAGCTTGTAAGTGAACAGATGAAGGATTTTTTTAAATGCAAAAATGACTGTCAATCATCGGTATTCGTTAATTTAAAAAGTCATTTTGGCTAAGCTCACATCTTATATTTGTTCTTTGATTGCACAGAGATCTGATTGTAGTTATAATTAGGTATTGCAAGATGTGATTTTATTGTCTGTCCCAAGTGTATGGTCTGATCCGGGAAAACTGAAGTGCTCTGCTCCCCTTACTTCAAATAGCCTTCAGAAAGATATGAAACTGAGGGACTTTGTCTAGCTGCCTGATTACAAAGTTCTGATGAGTATAATGGTGAATAAATTGATTGCTCGTTGTTTTAATTATTATTATCATTATTTTAGATTGTGTAGTCAAAATGGAGATGATTGTATACAGAATACATCATCCTACTTATGATAGAACAATACAATACCGTAAGTGCGCATGACTCACTTGCGCAAATCCATGCTCCTGCACATTCAAATAGATCCACGGAACTGCTGTGGGGCTGATATTTCTGGTATAGAGCAGAATAAAAGCAGAATCACAGAGTGAATCAGAAGAATTGGTGAGCTCTTGGGTCAGACGCATCACTGAGGCCACAGATTCAGGGCCAATTAGTTAACATTACAGAACATTTACTCACAGTTGCTGATACTTTTTATCCGAAGGGACTTACAGTTGATTAGACAAAGCAGGAGCCCATCCCCCGATGGAGCAATGGGGGATTAAGGCCCTTGCTTAAGGGCCCAACACCTGCATTGATCTTATTGAGGTTATTGAGCCCCAGTCAGATGTGCTCCTACACAGTGCAAAGAAGGAGGTTCCACAAAAATGGACCGTGGATGTGACAGAATTTAGAGACGTGAGGCAGGTACCCACAGGAAGGGGAGTTTGAGGTAAGAGTATGATGGGCACAAATTTTAAATTCACAAACAAATGAACCCAGGGACACCTTGTCTGTTATTCTCCCCTTTGGGCCTAAAGCTAGACGCCTTCCAACTGACACAAATTGCAGTAACCTTCAACTGGATGTCTTTTTATGACCTGTGTTATTCACTTGTGCCCGAACACCTCCACAAATCTCCAACCCCCACCCTCCACGGGCTCGGATCTCACCTCCTCAAATAATGCATGCCCTGTCAGGGCTTTAAAACAGCCACTAGCATTACTGTGCCTGCAGAGTAATGTTTTTGGGAAAAGTCACCGCACTGGTGACGGTCCAGCTCAATTCTGTTGGTATATTGGGGGGGGAGGCAGGAAACGCCGCTGTCATGACCGACACACGGAAACCCGTAAATATTATTTCGCAACAAATGAAGACGAGGTACTTAGATTTGTTTATACGCAGCCGGTCTCTGCATTTGCATAAGCATATCATCGTTCTCATTTCCTGAAATCAAAATGCAAACAATATGCAAATATCCACCCCTCTCCAACATGACCCTTTTTTTCACCCCATGTCACAATGTGGGGGCAGCACGGTGGCGCAGTTGTAAACACTGCTGCCTCACAGCAAGAAGCTTGTGGGTTCAAATCCGACCTGGGGCCTTTCTGTGTGGAGTTTGCATGTTCTTCCCGGTTTCCCCTGGGTACTCTGGTTTCTTCCCAGAGTCCAAAGATATGCACACCAGGACAAAGACATGCACAACTGGAGACACTAACTTGCCCATAAGCATGTGAATGGTGTCCGCGCCCAGCAATGGGTCCGCACCCAGGGTGGATCCCTGCTTTTCACCCACAGTCAGCTGGGATAGGCTCTAGCTCCCCTGCAGCCCTAGAGGGGAAGAAGCGGTGTTGAGAATGGATGGACGTTACAATGTGATGATTTTACACGTCCATAATTTTCCGAAACTGATACTTCAAATGTCAGTAAGTCAGTTTGTGGATGTGAAGTTAATGAGATATGATCACAGGACTGCACAGTGGTTCATCCTGGTAAGACTCAGTTTTAGCACACTGATGAATAACTTCTCTGTAGGATAGATCGCCATGTGTTACATGTACTGTCCTAAGTAGAGCTTGCTGCTCCATTCATGGAACCCGTAAAAGGAGATGTTGTGGTGGGATAAATATTCTTAAATACTCTAAAATCAAGGTATAACCATAATCACAGTTCAACAGAGAGAACTGAGCCAGGCCCTTTAAACTGCTGTAAGTGTGTGGAGCTGAGAAAAGGCAAAAACTCATAAATCTGTCAGAAAACCTGATAAAGAAACTTCTGCAAGCCACTCAAGGTCGACTAGATGAGCTAACCTTCCGGAATGACCATATTGGTAGTCAACCAGCAGGCGGTGTCATTGTTTGAGCATGCGCACTCGAGTGTTCTGGAACCATCCATGGCCTGAGATAACTTACTGAACTTCAGGTGAACCCAAGGTTTGGGAGGCTCATATGTGGTCTTCGAGCGTCCCTGGAGGCCTACCATGAATTTACACTATGATGTAATGGGAAACTTGTTACTAAGGGTGGAGGGTTGCTATATGACAATGTACCAATCAGAATTAATAATGTTGGATAAGGTAAAAAGAGTCATGTTTAATCCCACCAAAAGGAACGTGCCAAAAGGCCAATAAATACGAGGGTTCGGACAATTGGTGGTCAGTCGCAGTGGGGTGATTGATGAAGAATGAATGCTACATGGTTTGCTCAGATCATCCTGGGTTTTTGTGTTTCACCTGGATTGACTTACAATAAACCCAATTGCATCAGACTCTGGAGAATGTGTCCATTTTTTGGAGATAGATTTACGAGGGTCAGTGGAACACTTTGTCCACTTGCTCGGACTAAGTTTTGTTTTCCTACGACAATGTCTCATAACTTTACAATCAGCCCTCGAATCATTAATCCTATCAAAACTAGCAAGGACGAATGGAGACAAAATCCATTTTATAAAATATCATTCCAAACAGCGGGGTTGCATCAGGAAGAGAAGGCAAACAAGGGTTTTGGTACATCATCCATGTCTCAGGGGCATCATTTTAAACATTGTGCTAAAACCTTAACAGCTCTCAAGTTATTCCTGCAAAATCAGACTCCCTCTGAAATGCTGCAGGCACGACAGATTCCCTCTCAGTTATGTTACAGCTCATTTGAGGCCAGAGATTGGCTTCTGGGGAAGGCAGGCTGAGGAGTGATTAACACTATCTTCATAAAGGAAATGAATATGAGGCCTGATTCTGCTGTATCTCCACATCACTCTCAGCCATTCTCTGAACTACTGTTGTGAGAAACGGATAGGATAATTAATGTCAGCACTGCTCTGGGCAGGGTTACTGTGAAATCTGCGGGGGGTTCAGGCAATTGTGTCTTAAGATTAATTCATTTTTACATAGTCGCTGTGAGTCAAGGATAACAGGAGAACATAAAAAACCGTCTTGTCATGAAGTGACAGAGCTATTCACAGCACTCACATTATTTTGAAATTATAAGCAATTATGTTACAGTCAATTAGCTTGTGCTTTTATCCAGATTAAATTACAGTTAATTAGACAGGCAGAGGTCAACCCCTCCTGGAGTAGTGTGGGGTTAGGAGCCTTGCTCAAGAGTGCAACAGCCAAACTGATCTTCCTGTGGCTGCATTCTGCATGAAACATCAACCTTTCAGCCTTAGGCAAGTATCTTAACCGTTAGGCTATGACCCAGTGACGACACCGTTCAACAAAACTAATTTGAGATTGCAAACCGTCAGGAAGGCTGTAAAGTCACCCATTTCTCAACACCTCTAGAAAAGATTTGTTGTATTTTTTGTTCTTTTTAAGGTGCAGGAGCCATTTTGAATTGCGATGTATTTGTGGAGATTTGACTCAAAATGTCAAATCTTGTAATGGTGACGAATCCCTCAAAACAATCTTGGATCTAAATCTGGATCCGGACTCAGATCACTCCTAAGAGCTCATCACCTCTAAGTTGGGTCAAGAGCCACCACTGGTAAAAATGTCATGCAAATCCATCTATTAGCTTTTTGTGAAATCCTGTTAACTTACCAACAAATGAAATTGCAACAAATTGGTTTCATATCTCTATTAATTATTCTGAAGAGATATATTGACCTAAATGTGTTTTTAGCTTCGTCAATGACCTCAGTCTTTTACCTTGATCTTCCAAAATTTGGCTCTTTCTTCTTTGGAAATGTTCCTCATGTGGTGTAAATTCTAAGTCAATATCTCAAGAATTGTGGATGGTAGAGTGAGCGCAAACAAACAGACAGACAGATAGACAAACAACGTACTTGCGAAAAATGACAAACCGACGGACATGATCGATCTTATAACCTCTCTGTCAGAGGTGATAAATACAGAAATGCCGCCCAATGTTGGGCTGAGATTAAGTGATCTAGAGTCTGGCCTGGAGGCTCCCTTTGTTTTCTCAGTCAGAGTCCAGCGGAGACCAAGGACATCCTCAGCCCTCACCATAATTAAGACACACCAAGCTGTGCTTCTTTGCAGGAACCAGGATGCTTGTCTAGGTCCGGGTCAATTAGCTGAGCAGCTGAACTTGGACAACCCCCCCCATCCCCCCAAGAGCAGGATACGAGTGTAAGAGCAGGAAACACCGCAGCTGGAATGTGCTCCTGACGTGTGGAGCTGAATGCAGCGAGAGTTCCTGTTGTAATTACAAGCCTCCGCTAAACAAGACGGCCGCTTGACACCCGGCGAGGGAGCCAATCGTTTTACCCTGACGATCTGACCTCATCCGCACCATCTCTAACCCCTCCCAGTGTTTCTCCTCATCTGCACGTGTGTATGTGTGTGTGCGTGTGTGTGTGTGAGACAGACTCGCATGCATAACTGAATTCAAAAACAGAGGGAGGGAGATGGAGGGAGTGCAGATGAAAAAAGAAGGGGAGGAATAGAGGAAGAGAGGTGCAGGATGCTGCACAATTTCTGCAAATAGAGATGAAAGAGGAATGGGGCGAGGGGGTGAGAGGTTAATCGTAGCAGGACTGACATGACAGCCACCTGTGAAATGCCCAGTTTATGTGATGCCTCTGCTGCTGAAACATTCACATACATCTACATGAAAGACCCATCAAACTGATGACAGGGACCCAGGAGGATATGAAGATTTATATTCAGAGCATGGGACATAAGCAAAAAATAATAATCTCATTAAAATCAATGCATTTTGAGCGTATGTTTTTGGCGTGCATGCTCTACCCCTTAAATAAATTTCCCATCTGGAGAGCTCAAACACTTAACAAAACAACAGCATGTTTTTTTTTATTATTCATAACATCTAGCACAGCCAGCTGAACAGCTGACGGCTCGAAACAATTACAATTCAGCCATGTTAGAGGGTCTTCCTGATCGGCGACAGGCAGTTCGGCAGATGGAAGTGCAGTGAAAGTGATCAGTGTGGCCTGTAATGCCGAGAAAATCTAAACATTCATTTCAAAGAGAACCACAACCTCTCCCTCTAAGGGAAGGCATCTGCCCTGCGCTCTGTGTGTGTTACAAATGAGCTGTGACGTCTAATATAGGCATCTCACACTCAGGAGGGGAGATAATGACAGCAATTCAGAATCATGCCAGGCCTAGTGGCACTAGAATCGCTAGAGATAAAGGTGCTGAGAGATGGAGTGAGACGGTGGTAGAAAGAGAATTAAGAGAAGTATGGGTGTGAGAGAGAAAGAAAGAGATAAAGATAAATAGAAAGAGAGAGAGAGAGAGAGACAGAGAGAATCCCTGGAGAAAGGACTGGGTTTGGGTAAGTGTGAGTGAGTGAACGAGAAAGATGGCCAGGATGAAGGAGAGAGTGGGAGTATGTGTGAGTGGTGTATGAGTGTGTGTGTATGAGAGAGAGAGAAAAGAGAGTGAGAGCCAGGCAAAATGAAAGTATGGATGTAAGTGTGTGAGTAGGTGAGCGAGGGATTGAGAAAGTCAGAGATCCAGTAAAAAGGAAGAAGTGTGTGTATGTGAGTGTGTTTGGAAGAAAGAGAGGGAGAGAAAGCACAGAGGGTCTAGATGTGTGTGTGCATGTGCATGTGTGTGTGTGAGAGAGAAAGAAAAGAAAACATTTGTGTGTGTGTGTGTGTGTGTGTGTGTGTGTGGATCTGAACATAAAAATAAATAAAAGCTCTGAGGTTGGAGTGTGTGTGTGTGTTAGGGCATATTTGAGTGTCTTTGTACAAAGCTATTTCCAGAAAAGTATGGGCACTGCGTAAAATGTAAATAAAAAGAGAATGCAATGATTTGCAAATCATTTGAACCCTGTATTTAATTGAAAATGGTTCAAAGACAATATATCAAATGTTGAAACTGAGTAATTTATTGTGTTTAGAAAATTATTTGCTTATTTTGAATTTGATGCCAGAATTTGATGCATCTGGTGGAACATCTCACAGCTAATTAGATTAATTGGCAATGGGCCAGTGACATGAATGGGTATGAAAAGAGCATCTCTCAGAGGCTGTCTTTCAGAAGATGGTGAGAGCGTCACCACTCTGTCACAGACGGCATGGGAAAATTCTTCAACAATTTAAGAATGAAATGGCGAAGAAATTGGGGATTTAATCATCTATGGCATGTAATATTATAAAATTGTTCAGAGAATTTGGAGAAATCTCTGTATGCAAGGGACAAGGCCACAAACCAATATTGAATGGCTGTGATCTTCAGGCCCTAAGGTGGTACTGCTTTAAAAACGAACAGGATTCTGTAGTTGTTCAATGCATGGGCTCAGGAAAACTTATGAAAACCATTCTCAGTGAGCACAATTTGTTACTGCATCCAAAAATGCAAGTTAAAACTTTGTATGTAAATTAAAAAAAAAAAAAAAAAACATGAATTAACATGGTCTAGAAACGCTGCCACCTTCTCTGGGCCTGAGCTCATTTATGATGGCCTGAGACAAATGGAAAACTATCCTGTGGTCTGACCAATCAAAATCTGAAAATTATGTGGAAATCAAGGATGCCACATCCTCTCGGCGATGAAGGAGAGGGAACATCCAGCTTTTTATCAGCGCACAGTTCAAAAGCCAGCATCCATGATCGTAAGGGATGCATTAATGCATGTGGCATGGGTAACTTGCTCATCTGTGAAGATAACATAATGCAGAACAATATAAACAGACTTCGGAGCAACTTAATATCTAGCTATCCAGGCATCTTTTTCTGGTGAGGCGTTGCTTAATTCAGCAAGAGAATGCCAAACCACATTTTGTGCTTGTTACAAAGGCATGGATCTGTAGTAAAAGAGTCCAGGTGCTAAACTGGCCTGCCTGCAGTCCAGACGGGTTACTCATTGAAAAATTTGGTGCACAAATGCAACAAAAGAGTCTGAAAAAGTGTTGAGAAGCTGAAATCTAAAATCAAGCAAAAATGACAAAACATTTTGCTTTCAGAACTACAGGAATAGGTCTCCTCAGTTCCAAAACACTTGAAGGGTGGTGTTAAAAGAGGAGATGATCTAACACAGTGGTAAACATGGCCCCGTCCCAACTTTTTTGAAATGTGTTGCTGGCATCAAATGTAAAATTAGCAGATGTTTTTCAAAAACAATAAAATTTCTCAGTTTCAACATGTGATAAGTTGTCTTTGCACTATCTTCTATTTATTAAGTTTAAATGATTTGCCAATCATTGCAGTCTGGTTTTATTTAAATTTTACATACGACATCCCAACTTTCCTGGAAATGAGGTTGTATTAAAGAAATAGTGAGTATGTGTGCATTGGCATATGTTTGTGTGTCTGAGTATAAAAGAAAGAGTGAGTGTGTGCTTGTTAAATTGTGTTTGTGTGTATAAGACAGAGAGAATGTGCTTGTTAGTGTGTGCCTGTGTGTAAAAGAGACAGAGAGTGTGTGCTTGTTATAGTGTGTTTTGTGTGTAAGAGACAGAGAGTGTGTGCATGTTAGTGTGTGTTTGTGTGTAAAGGAGAAAGACAGCATGTGTGCTTGTTAGTGTGTGTCGGTGTGTAAGAGACAGAGAGTGTGTGCTTGTTATTGTGTGTTTGTGTGTGTAAGAGGCAGAGAGTGTGTGCTTGTTAGTGTGTGTGTGTGTGTGTGTGTGTTCAAGAGGCAGAGAGTGTGTGCATGTTAGTGTGTGTCTGTGTGTGTGTAAGAGGCAGAGAGACACAGGCAAACATGACCCTTTCCCTTCACCACACTGTTACCCCTGGATTGGATCTTATTCCCCAGGAGAAGATTGTGATTGATCAGCAGCTCCAGGGCATCTCAGTCCTCTGTCACCTCCCCCCCCCCTCCCCTCCCACATCAGGGGCTGTTTTCCCCCACAGTCCCCTATTCAGCCCCTGTATCCGGGGAAAATGAATCATATTGTGACTGTCAACCGTAATCTAGCTGCTGTGCTCCACTCTGGAGGGTTCTGGAAAAGAGGGGGCAGCACTGCAGTCCCCCAACACCCCTCCCTGCTCAACTACCAGCACAGGGCTGCTTTGAGGAGGGCATTAGCAATAGCGTAACAATTTCTCTGCACGAAACCGGACAGAACCACCGTCGCATCCGGAACTCAGTCTCGTGATGCTTGTGTGAGACTTCCTGTTCAAGAGCACACGCAGGGTCCTCTCTGGCCTCTTATCTTATGCATACACACACACATGTGTGGGCACACAACCATACACACACACACACACACACACACACACACAAGTGCTGGTTGCCAGTTTATTTGCAGGCCCATAAGCCCTCACAGGCCTGTTATTTGGGCCATGCCTGAGTGGTCTCTAATGATCACAAATGTGTCATTTGAATGTTAACAGTATCAATAACAATCGCTACCAGTAACTGAAATGAATTGAGGAGTGGAACACAGACTGCTGGCAAGAAAACTATTCTTCAAACAAACACAGCTCTTAAATAGTAAAAAGTGAAAAGTGAATTGGCTAATCATCCGTGGCAATGAATCATTTAAATCAGACCTGCTGGTTTCAGGCCTGACAACCTGGTGGAAAACAAGCATATCAAATGGACTGCAAACAGCTTTAAAAGGAGCCTGGGAAATGTGAAGACCATGTGGCCATTGCTCTGATAAGGGGTCACAGGTTGGGGGTGATGCACTGTAATGCTGCCCTCTGTAGCTTGGGCATTGGTTAACCACTTTTTTCTCTTAAAACAGTCTCCCTGGCGTTATATTCTGCTGCTGTTGCTTTACGGTTGGTGACTGTCACTGTCTTTCCAGGATGTGCTTCTCTCCCTCCACCCCCTTTTCTCCCAGTGAGGGCCACTCTGAGATGCACAGAATAAGAGGATTTAGCGGTGAACGTCACAGCTCACAGCGGCATATAAACGCCTGGCTGGATATTTATGATGCAGGGCTCCGCCCACTCATGCCTCCCTGCCAATCTGGTCCTCTGCACTTGGTGTGGAGGAGGGTACACATCAATCAAAAAAGACCTCTGATTAGTATTGTGGGTTTTTGGACCAGTCAGGCCTTGCCTTGGAGCTGGGAGCACTCCGTCTCCAGCAGAACATGATGTACCAGAGAACATGTTTTTTTTTTTTTTATAGTTAGTCTAAAGAAATACAAATAGGTAGCAAAACAAACTACAATCGAAAAATTGTAGAGCATTTATATGCCTTTGTCTCAGATCCTTTTTGAGGCAGATTTCTTTGTCTTGTTGAGAGATGTTGCACACTAGTGCCACAGAGGGTTGCTTCGGTATAGGCCACGGTCATTACTTAGTGGACCGTATGCTAAAAGTAACCTCAGAACTAGGAATAAAGACGGCTGTTTTCAGTCTTTCCAGTGTCTGTGAGACTCCCAAAGACAGCAGTAATCGACTCTGCTTCTGTGCGTCTACTGTCCTGTAGGTTTTCACTCCAATCCGAGCAAAGCAAGTGTCATTCAACAGCTATAAATTGCATTGCGCCGCTAATTATGAGAGTCAGGTGTGCCAAATTAGTGTTGAAATGGAATCCCATGGAGTGATAGATCTCAGAGCCGAGGGTTGATAACTTCAGTCCAATATCCCTTATATTAAGGGATTTGAGAATTCCAGACGAGAGAATCATGCCCTAATAGTGTTAACCCCCAGGGCTGTCCCTACCTCAGCTTTCTGTCATGTAATACGCAGGTGCCTGATGAGCGTGTAATTACAAATTAACGCTCTGGAATTGCACAGTCTCGCGCTGTGGAAGGGGTCGGAGCGTGTTAATGGCATTGGCTGCCCTCCGAGAAACACCAGTCTCCATGCAGCATACAATAAAAACCCAGAAAACGACAACAATGACAAGGACAACGACAAGTTACTGTAAAAGGATATACAGACAGGTCCATAAGTATTTGGACAGTGACAAATTTTTTGCCATTTTGGCTTGGTACGCTACAACAATGGATTTGAATTGAAACAATTAAGATGTACTTGAGGGAGAGAAATTTGAAGTGGGTGGTCTGTCAGTCCATTATTTTGGACATTATGCTCGTGGGATGCACACTGTCATCCAGTATTTTTGACATTATGCATGCGGAGTGACAGAAATAATGTGAAGTTGAAGAAACCTGGTCATTGATATGCATGATGATCTGTCTGTATTCTGGACATTGCTTATTTGAGCTATTAACTCAGCATGCATAATGTCCAATATTTTTGATAGAGCATAGACTCAGATGTATTCCAACAAATAGACATGCATTACATAGGTTATGTGTTTTCAGTTTGTACTATATAATGTATTTCCATCCCCCAGCAGAAAAAAGTCTGATCAAAACTTAAACAATATAAGACTATTTCTGACTTTCGTCAACTTATTTCTTACTTGTGGATGCAGCCTTTGTGATTGTTTGTGGTAAATGATGTGACTAATCAGAGATGCCCCTATTGAGGAAATTATTATCTGGAAATTTTCAGTAACATGTACATTTTGTGTTTTCAGGGAATCTATGAGCCTAGAGAAAATAAACCCCACTTAAAATATGTTCAAAATATTGGACAACATGCAAAAAAGAGTTAATCTAGGAGAATGCACCAAATAGTTGCCTTGGCCACACCTAATGTTCTTGATATTTCTCTGAAACTTTTGTTTTCCGATTTGATTGCAAACTCACAGTACAACAGGAAGCAGCAGCTGACACCACATGCATCAGAAAGGAGCATATGCCCATCTGAGAAAACAGGAGACAGAAGAGGTTTCAGCAGTGGGCAGTTATATACAGGATTTCCTCCCCTACACTGCCAGCTGGTAGGGGTTTATGGACCCATCAACAACAAACCACCCATCAGGGCTCAAATTTTACACAGAGGTCAGGTGGAGTTTTTGCAATGTGTGAAAGGTATGTTACTGAATGGCCTGGTATGGTCCACAGAGACCTCCAGAATGGAGGCCATCTTGCCTCCTCCCCTTATATACCAAGCCGAACAAGTTTCCGTGATGACTCCTAATACCGCCACTCTGAAAGATGCACTCTGGGCGTGCTCAGTTCCGCAGGTGCCAGGCAACAGGAGCAAAGCTTGTCATTTGAACTTTCCTAAAACAGGTTTACAACAAGGAATCTTACGAAGAGATTAGAGTGTCTTTTCTTTGGACTGAAAAACAGAGTGAGAAATAAAATACAATTTGATGAACAACTGCTTCATTGAAGCATCTTGAGTTTTAGAGCACAAATTCAGAGCTCAAATCTTACTGCTGACAAAGAAGCTTTGCGAAAGTTCAGTCAGGAAGACTCTCTCTCTCGCACACGTCAACTCTGTTTATTTTATTCACCCATGTTCACTCGTAAATTTCCATAGTCAATGTCTGGGGCTGTCAATTGAGCTGTCAGCTGGCGTAGCAGCTGATCTCCTCAATCCAACCGGGGCACACCTCAGTCGTGTCGCTAGCCAATCGTTCCGCTGCTGTCTTTTTAAAAAATGTCATTCTCTCTACCCTAGTTCACCCATGCTGCCGTTCGCTGACCCTCCTCCTTCCCAACGCCATCCTACTCATCGGACCTCCCGTACTGCCGCTCCAGCTCCACCAGCCGTCAGCCACCACAGCCACCAGTGTCTGGACTCTTCAGGGTATTTCCTGCTGCGGCTCTGAGCAGTGCTCCTGCTCTACGAGTCTCCCAAAGAGTCCAAGCGCCAAAGACTTCTTCGATTCTAAGCATGTTACTCCTTTATGCTCAAAGCATAAAAAATATTTTCCTGATTTCACTCGAGTCTCTCCTGATTGAATTAAATTTAATAAGTGTGGAAAGCCATTGCGGGGGTTACTAAGGCACAATAACCAGAAAAAAATTCACATATGCTCACACATTTTTCCTTTCTCACACACACACCATAAATTTGTACATACCTGCAGAGGGACTAATTCGCAACAACACATTTGGAATAAAAGGCTTGCAAGGCATATGCATAAACACACACAAAATCACGCAACATCATCAGAAAACTGTCAGATGATGCAAACATCTGGCAGGCTGGCAGTTTATGCTTCTGGGTTTAATTACCAGGGATCTCTTTTCTATTGTAGGGGCTGATTTTAATTCTCATTCCACAGCTGCCGGAGTTCAGCAGGCAAGGAACCATGATTATCACCAGTATAGTCACTCCTGTGCATATGACAGCCCAGCTAGCATGATGGACGACGTGTGCGCAAGCAGGTGAACTAGGCAGAGGAAAGAAATGAGTGGATGAAAGTAGAAAGCAGAGGGACAGAGAAGAAACATGAAAAAGAAAGTAATATGGCAAGTGTTTGAGTGTTTACAATGAGTAAATATGGTGAGTGCTTGTGTTCCTTCTGTGAGTGAATGTGGTGAATGTTTTTCATATTTCCACAGAGTAAACATTGTGTTTACAGATATACAGGGAGAAAATATGGCGATTAAATTAATGGTGGAGCAGCAACAGCTGTTGAAATAAATAAATGAAAGAAATAGAAGGATATCTCTGATTCCATGTGAGTCTGAATTGAACCTGTTTCGGCAGTGCACTGGTGATAAACTGCCTTGGATGGCCTGGAAATGCAAACAGCACGCGCTGTGCAACAGGGGATGTTAAATGAGACACAGAGATTGACTGCAGCACAGCCCTTTATGATCCCTGAGGGGAATATTACACATGATGACATTTACAGAGAGCAGGACGGCAAGGAAAGATGAGCAAAGCAGCGAACAGCCGAATGATCAATACTACAACACAACCTTCACAGTGCTGCAGTCTATTTAAATGTGCGTCAAAGATCAATCTGAACTCTGGAATTTACTCCCCAGGATCTCTCCAGTAAAATTGTCTGTCTTCATCTTGCTCATAGATGAAGGTGAAAAGGTGAAAGGTTGGAAGGGATCAGTAACAGCTTTTGAGCCGGTTCATCTTGTGTCCAATAAAGGAAAATTCACCAGCACTTTCCTAGTAAAGTCTTCTCTCTCTCTTTTTCAATCTCCTTCTCTCCAAATCCCCTTGTTCCCCAGGACTGCAGTCTGTGCTAATTCAATGTACCAAACTGGGAAAAATTAATCTGTTTCATTCTTTCCATTATCTCTGTTCCTCGGTTATCCAGACCCGACGTTCCGCAGCCATCCCAGCGGAATCCTGCCCGTGGTTTAATGACTCATTAAAACAGACACCAGAAAAACGTTCTCTGGAACACCATTTATTTCCCCCCACTCCTGTCATGACCCACAATTTACGATTGTGCTGCGATGAGATTTTTCTTCTTAAGGGGGCAAAGTTTTTATATCAGATCTGTTTCTATTAGTCTCTTCTAATTTCTGTTTCTGAGGCAGTGATATTCCAGTGATATGTCTGGCTAAATTAGCATGTTAGCATGTTTTTTTTTTTCCGCTTCTCAGCCGCACAGTGGCAGCTCTGCTCTGTGTTGGTGCAACGTTCGAGGGAAAGTGGAGACACTTGGGGCTTTACTGGTTTTCATTTTGGGGAGATCTGGTTGGCTGTGAACCTGTGGAATCCATTTGCTCATACGCACCGCAGCACATACAGTTACATACACATTCAATTAAATTCAATTCAATTTTATTTGTATAGCACTTTTCACAGATGGACTGTCAAAAAGACGCTACACAGAGTAAACATGGCTGTGCCCAGCCTGGTCCCCAAAATAGCAAACGAGGCAATAAACTCCCAGTAGGGAGAAAAATCAGTGGTGAGAAAAAACTCCCCAGTGGGAGGAAATCTCTGGAGGAACCCGACTATAGTGGGGAAGCCCATCCTCCGCTGGCCAGCGTATTTACAAAGTTCAATCAAAGTGAAAAAAAAAAAAAAAAAACTCTAAAATATCCAACCAGTAGCATCTGTGGCTCCAGGAAGTGGCAAGGCAAGGATGGGGTAGAACTGGATCAGGACAGCAGGACAGCAGCAGCCAGCAGCCACATGGTAGTGAGGGACAGGGCTTGGATGGTCTTTGGACTCAGAGTTCAGGAGGGAAAGGATCTCTGGAAAAAGACACAAAAAAGGAGGTCAGGCACTACAACCCCAATTCCGAAATAGTTGGGACGAAGTGTAAATTGTGAATAAAATCAAATCGCAATGACTGTCAAATCACACGAGCCAGTATTTTATTCACAATAGAACAGCGATAACATAGCAAATATTGAAACTGAGAAATTTTACAATTTTATCCACAAAATGAGCTCATTTCAAATTTGATGGCTGCTACATGTCTCAAAAAAGTTGGGACATGGGCCTGTTTACCATGATGTAGTATCCCCTCTTCATTTTAACACAGAGTGGAGGCATCTGGGCATTGAGTAGACAAGTTTCTTGAGTTTAGCCATTGGAATTAGATCCCACTCTTGTTTAATACAGGCTTCAAGCTGCTGGAGAGTTTTGGGTCTCCTTTGACGGACTTTTCATTTAATTATGCGCCAAATGTTCTCAACTGGTGAAAGATCAGGACTGCAGGCAGGCCAGTTCAGCACACAGACTCTTTTACTATGAAGCCATGCTGTTGTAATAGCTGCAGTATGTGGTTTTGCATTGTCCTGCTGAAATACTCAAGGCCTTCCCTGGAATAGATGTCGTCTCAAGGGGAGCATATGTTGCTCTAAAACCTTTATATACCTTTTAGCATTCATGGTGCTTTTTAAAACATGCAAGTGTCCCACACCATATGCACTAATGCATCCCCATACCATCAGAGATGCTGGCTTTTGAACTGAACGCTGATAACAGGAGGGGTGGTCTTCTCCTCTTAAGCCCGTAGGACACGACGCCCATGATTTCCAACAAGGATGTCAAATTTGGACTTGTCTGACCACAGGACACTTTGCCACTTTGCTACAGTCCATTTTAAATGAACCTTGGCCCGCAGAACTCGGCGGCGCTTCTGGATCATGCTCAACAATGGCTTCCTTTTTGCATGATAGAGTTTTAGGTGGCATCTGTGGATGGCATGGCGGACCGTGTTTACAGACAGTGGTTTCTTGAAGTATTCCTGGGCCCATTTAGTAATGTCAATGACAGAATCATGCCGGTGAGTGATGCAGTGGCATCTGAGGGCCCGAAGATCACAGGCATCCAGTAAAGGTCTTCGGCCTTGTCCCTTACGCACAGAGATTTTTACAGTTTCTCTGAATCTTTTGATGATGTTATGGACTGTCGATGATGAGACCTTCAAAGTCTTTGCAATTTGACGTTGAGGAACATTGTTTTTTTAAGTATTCCACAATTTTTTTACGCAAGCCTTCACAGGTTGGAGAGCCTCTGGCCATCTTTACTTCTGAGAGACTCAGCCTCTCTAAGACATCCCTTTTATAGCCAATCATGTTATGCACCTGATGCCAGTTAACTTAATTACTTGCTGAATGTTCTTTCAGCTGATTATCTTATATATTCATTGCTTTTTCATCCCTTTTCTGCCTGTGTCCCAACTTTTTTGAGACCTGTTGCAGCAAGAAAATTTTAAATAAGCTAATTTTGTGGATAAAAATGTAAAATGTCTGGGGCGCCTTGGTGGCTCATCGGTCTAAGCACGCGCTCCATAAAGGCTGTGTCCTTCTTGCAGCGACCCGGTTTGATTCTGGCTCGGGTCATTTGCCGCATGTATTCCCCATTCTTCTCCCCAACTTTCTTGTCTATCTCCACTGTATAACTATCAAATAAAGGAAAAATCCCCAAAAAAAAATCTTTAAAAAAAAAATGTCTCAGTTTCAACATTTGAAATGTTATCTATGTTCTATTGCAAATAACATATTGGCTCATGTGATCTGAAAGTCATTGCATTTTGATTTTATTCACAATTTACACTTTGGCCCAACTATTTCAGAATTGGGGTTGTAGATGAATCCACTGGATACTAAATGAAATGCTGTCTTGTGTCAGGTTCCAAGTTAAACTTAAAAGTTACAGCTCCGGAGCAACTAGTCACTATTATGTAGTCTAGAAACAGTCAACCCTCCTCCATCCCCTTATTGCAGCGCAGAAGCCCTACACTTACACCAGGCTCTGACACTGATGCACCTCCCGCTTTCTTTTGTGCAAAAAGCCAGGACTGTGAACTTAAAATGTGTCACCAACACCAGTGCCATGTGGACTTGCCTAGTGAATTAGAAAAAAATAATAAAAAATAAATAAATAAAGGCTCGACTAAAAAGGTATGTTTTCAGTCCATTCTTGAGAACAGACAGTGTCTTAAGCCCAAACTTGTCTAGGGAAATTACTCCATTAAATTTAGGCTTAGTAAGAGAAGCCTCTGCCTCCAATTACATCTCTGGATATATTTGGAATTTCCGGATATCCAGCACTCTGTGAACAAAGTAATCTTGGAGGGGAGTAAGGAATGAAAAGAGCACTCAGATTTTCTGGGGCCAAGTCATTCAAAGTTGTGTAAGTTAGCAGTAGAATTCTAAATTCAATTCTAAATTTGACAGGCAGCCAATGAAGATTTTTGAGCCCTGGGCCAATGTGGTCAAATTTCTTAGTCCTGGTCAAAACCCTAGCGAAAGCATTCTGTTCTAGCTGAAGGCATTTCGGGGCAGAATTAATGCAACCAGACAATAAAACATTACAGTCGTCCAGCAGAGAGGACACAAATGCATGAACCATTTTTTCAGCGTATGGAAGGGACAACACTTTTCTCAATTTAGATATGTTTAAGATGGAAAAATGCCTCTTTAATAATGCTGATATGAGCGTGGAGAGAGAGAGAGTTCCGAATCAAGGGCAATGCTGAGGTTTTTGATAACAGCTTTGGCAGGAACAGAGGCCATCTAAGTTAGGGAACGTGACTCTATGTGGTTTGGGACCCATTAAATCAACAAAGTTGAAAGATTAGGCTCATGGGTGTTTTCCTGAAGTGGAAGCTGTCGAAAAGCGAGAAGTTTGCGATTATATATATATAGTCGTTAATCAAAAGTACTACTTTAAGATTTGTTTGACAAGTTTTAGGAGACTTAGCTATAATTAATACTTGAAAACTCAAAAAATAAAAAATGCTCAGTGCTATAGGTGCAATGGGGATAAGACGTGCCAATATGAAGACAACAGGAACACTTTATGAATGCGTTAGAACACATGTGGACATGCATGAGCACATGTACAAGCAAATACTGCCAAACAAACATACTTACTATGCTTGTATTTAGCTTAACACAAGCAGCTGCTCATAAACACCCACGTGCACACACAGTGACGGTGCGTTCAGGAACCAGTCGCGAGAACAGGAATTCCAAAAATTGTAAGCCTTTATTGAAAACAGGGTCAGGACCAGAAGACACAAGAATTGCCAAGCCAAAAACGAAATCCAAAAAGCGAAGTCAACTAGACAGGCAGGGGTCAAAACCAGTAAAGCAGATGTGCGACAATACATAGACAGCAAGCCAAAATCGTAGTCAAAATCCAGAACAGAGAGTCATACACAGGGCATCCCAACAGTAATCGTGGTCGTACAGAAAATAGGTCCAAAAATCTAAAAAGACAAAACAAGAACAGAAGGGCTAGGCAATATCAAGGTCAGGCAAAACAGTCATGAAGAAACAATACTCAATTGGCATACACGAGACTCTGCACAAAAGAATACTGATCAACATTCTGACAAGGAATGAACTGCAGTGAAGACTCTAAATAGACACAAGGGAAGTCACATGCTAAGCAGGGAACAGGTGAATTGGATGAGAACTAATTACAGAGGTAAGCACACATGGGGAAGTCCTAGACCACAACAATTGGTAAAAGCCAAGACTAGGATGGGATCAACGCAGAAAACCTATGACAGATAAACAGCTCTGGTCAAGGAGTTCTAAGTGCACAGACAAGGAGTGCAGGAAAGCAATTAAGCACGTGCGAGAGATCTCGCAGAAACGCAGGGAGAGGCAGAGAAAGCAAAGCAAGAGGCGGAGACTAGAACAGGGCGATTGCTGAGATTGAATTAGTAATAATTAGTAGAGGTGCAGCTTTACAAATTAACCGAAGTGTTCATTAGTAAGTTAGTAATATATACATGGATTAGTTAAGTTAGTAGACTATGATACACAATATAAACGTTAGAATTATTAGTAATCTAGGAAAGCAAGGCGAAAGAAGTAAACGAGAACTGAAGTAATAATATGAAACACCAGAAACCATTGAAATCACCCGAAGCAGGTAGGCACATAGACTGGGAAGACGGACTGAACCAACTGATCACAAGACAGGGGAGACAAGTGCAATGAAACCTAAAATGGCAAGAAAAGAAAACTGGAATGTATAATAAACAAAAAGAATAAAGAAAAGACATAACCATAAACACAAGGCATGACATCAAAACACAGAACCATAACACACATACTGAAATTATGTTCACACACACATACTGTGATGGAGATGGAACCTCGAAGAGAATGAGAGACAGCTCAGCACAGGTGTTCGAGGCACTTGGGGTGTTGTCACCACCCAGTAGCTTCCGCTGCGCTGCCAGATGTGGCAGCGCTTGCCAGCACTGGACTGCCCACGAAGAGGATTGTTGCTTGAGAGGAACTCAGTCCCAGCACAGGACCTGGGTCAGGGTTGGAAGCCTGTTCTTTAGAACTGGAGTTGAAGAACTGGATTGAATTAAGTAAACCTGACCTCGGTCCAAACCGTGGACCCTGATTAAGATTTGAAGCTTGTTCGAAATAACTAATAACGATAAAGATTTCTGGAAGACTTTGGCTGTCACTAAAGTACTAGATGCATTAGACAAGGAGGAAGAAGTTTTGCTAACATACATGTGACTGACATTTCAGTGCAAATGCAACTTTCCAATCCAGCAACTTGCACATGAACTAGAGGGCTTAAATGCTCATCACTTGCTCATTAGGAAACGACTGTGTAATGAGACCCATGAACGGTGAGACGCGCACAAGACGTGAACCAATCACAACACACAAACACCTAATCAACACGCAAGCTGCTGAATCACGAAGAGACACACTAGGGATTCACACGAGGACAGTGTGACAGTACCCATCCCTCCAATGTGCGCCACTTAGTGGCCGAATGGTGGACTCTAGATGCCGATGTGGGAAATTGTGAACCAAAGAGGGATCCAAGATGTTCTGCTGAGAGACCAACACAAGGTTTGTGAGAACTTCTTTTAGTCACATTAACGCAAAAGCTCAGATTTGGTGAACACATGCACACAGGCACACAAGTGCCCACACACATATGCCTTCTTAATCACATACACCATCCCCCCCACACACACACACACACACACACACACACACACACATACACAAACTGCAGTAACAACAGTAAAATGCTGTGGCGTGCAGGTTGGCAGACAGCTCAAAATAGCAATTTCAGCACCCTGACAAACCTGCAATGGAGGCTTTTAAATTTAAATCCACCAGCTGTGTGTCAGCGTGTCACATGACAGCACAGCTCAGCAGTGTTGAGCTAAAACTGGCGAAAAATCGCACCTCCACCTGAAACTGACGAGCACAAAGGTGACTTTGCACAAAGCAGCGATGCCATTTGTAGCATGACTGAGCAGGTTCATTTCAGCTCAATACTCCAATCAGCAGACCTTTGCTGTGCTCTTCTTGGACGGTTGGAAACGGCTTCACAACTTGTTTGCCACCAACTGAAATGCCACTACAGCCTTAAAAAATCCTTTAACCCTTGGCTCTATTCTGCTGTCCACCAGTTTCAAAATGAAATTAGTCCCTTGAGCAGAAATTTCCCTTGACATCAGGTGCACAGCCAAACAATTACAAAGCACCAAAACTACAAAGCTGGCCAGTTAACTAATCTGTCACAATCTGTTCTCTGGTTCTTGCAAGCAGTTTCCTTCCTGTTGTCACTGAGGGAAGGGAAGTAAGTGGAATGTTGGATTAAATAAACCTTGGGGTTCTTCCTACCCCTGTAAGCCATTCCTGTCAACACAGATGATGATTTTCATACATAGCGGTGTTGCATGGCTCTGTACAGGTGGTATGGTGATGTAGTGGGCAGTGCTGTTCCCTAACAGTGAGAGGGTTGTGGGTTTGAATCTGGCCTGGGGCCTTTCTGTGCAGAGTTACTCTGATACTCTGGTTTCCTCCCACAATAGAAAGACAGTGTAAGTGTGTGAGTGGATGATGTGTAACTCCTACACTTACACTGGGGAGAATATGAAGAGTGGCCCCACATAACCCCGAAGGAAGAGCTGAACCGCCATTAAACACGTGATAAATAAATTAATAAATACATGGCTTTGTACAGACTGTTATCTGCTGCAAGGCCACGGGAGGATGATCACCACTGGAGCACAAAAAGGGAACAAAACTTCCTCAAGTCCTGCCCACCTTCTCAGGCAACACAGAGCCTGGCTCATTATTAAAGTGTTCATTATTTTAAAACGATCTTTTATCGAGGCCCATAGCCTTCCGCGTGCAGGGCACATCGAGGTAAAATCTATCTATTGTCATCAGGGTTTCATGAGAAATAAAATATATGAGAATAAAAGCTTTGGTAGCGTGCAAAATATGATCTTTGTTTGGCGAAATGGTCATGTACTAACAATTTTAAAAGTGTCGAAGTGGTGCCTTTCAGATGTATCCGTTTACCGTGTCAGCTTTCAAGATCAAGTCTCTTAATTATCTAAAATGCGTACGTCTATTATTGGTCTGTATGCAGGCTAATGCTCCTTATACCAGATACAAGACGCAAAGCCCGCAAGCATCCATCTCTGTTGTCCCAATGAAAAATGAAAATCCTGGAGAAGAGACCGAGTTAATCTCTTCCGGGACCATGGAAAACTAAATAAAAACCGCAATTTAACATTTAATCCAGGGTTGAGCAAGCAAGCAAGCAGAACAGGCAAAAACTCTCAATTTTTAACAAAGGAATGCCAGCTAAAAACATCGATGTGGAGAAAAAGAAAAATGTGGGTACTTCCACAGACCCCCCACCTAACTCGTGCTGGCCGGGAAATATGAAATTGGCGGGACGTCCAAAATCTTCAAGTCGCATTTGCCTCCGTTCAGAATCCCCGACGGCCTGTACACGTACCTGGATTCGGTGGAATGTAAACCTCAGAAAAGTAATTGAAAATGAACTGACGGCTAATCGAAGTATTCCCGACTCCCGGGGCGCCAATCGCTGCAAACTGAGCGTCTCAAACATTCCTCGAAATTCAGAACCATGGACAGAGAAATCTCAAAGCTGAGAGGTCGGTGGCGTAGTAAAATCGAACTCCAGTTTTAACGTTTCATCAAGGACCGGTTTGTATTGTTGCACAACGTTAATGCAACTCTCCGATTCAGCAAGAACTCACCGAACCAAGGCTACACGTTCACGCTTTACTTTAGGAGTTGGCTAATGAATAAAATGCGAATAAATGCTTAAATAATTTGCAAAATAAGGCGAAGTAAAAATAATTCTGTCTTAGCATGAGCAACACGCAAAAAGCCGCAACGCAAACAGTAATGTGTTCTTTAGTCATTCCACTGAAGAAAAAAATATTCCTCTGTGTGCTAAAGTTCAAAAAAGGCTGATAATTATTTGTTAACATCCAATACAGCGGGAGGGGTTACACAACGCCGACGAATTCCATGAGAAAAGAGAAGCTACTGTCGTCATGTTTTGAAAACCAAACCCTCACTCCTCTGAACCACCACGTCTCCGCCAAGAGAACAGCGAGTCTGTCTCCGCAAATCCCACCTGCAGCTCATGCTAGGATTGGAGTCGCGCGCATTCCATCGGTCCCATTCTCCATCATTGTGAGGGCTTAATTTTCTCATTCAGCTCCTCGAGCACTTTGATGTACTCATCTCAGACCGACTCACTGAGGACGCCTGACAGAGGTCCCTCGCGCTCGTTAAATCCCCCGGCGAACGCCAGCCTTCGATTCCGCAACAAATAAATTTCCGTTGTCCCAGGGAGACCATTAGACCTACTCGCGTTTACTCGAGACGAGTCGCAGCCCTGCGCACCTGCGCTGCGGGCGAACCGGGAGCAAATTAAACTCTTCCGCTCTGTGTGTGTGTGTGTGTGTGTGTGTGTGTGTGTGTGTGTGTGTGTGTGTTTCGTTGATAATATGCGCGATGTCTCTGTTCGATTTAGTTTAACTTGCTTTCTTCTTCGGTAATTACAAAATGGATCGTTTGTAACTTTTTTTCAGACTGTAGCATATATTAGGCTACTGCAGAAACATTTTAGTATGAGCATCAGGCATTGCTTTTTACAGCAGATCTGTCAAACGATTTTCGTTTTAAAAATTCAGATTCAGAGAGCTAATTAATCTGTGAATAGTTTTATGTATTATTGGCCTTTCAGCTTCAATATTCTTATCGGTCTATAAAATGTGACTTTAGGAGACAGCTGTCAGACTGACTTGTGACAGCTTTTAAAGCGAGCAATCCTGTAGCCTACTGTAACGCTTGCATCGTTTCTGTTTACCACTCAACATAGCCTACACACAAAAAACAAGTGGTTCTATATAGAACCTTTAACGGTTCTATAGCTTGGTACGTATTTGGCACCCTCAAATGGTTCTATATAGAACCATTTCAGAGGGTTCATTTAAAAGAACCCTTGGGGTTCTTTGTGGCTAGACAAAAAGGTTCTATACAGAACCTTTTAACGGTTCAATCAATATCCCAAACCTTGTATTCCCTTACTGCTTTGGTTGGCCACATCTTTGTTAAATAATTCTGCAGAATTACCAGGATATGAACTTAATTTACTACTACTACTACTACTAGTACTACTGCTACTACTAATTTAAATAATATAACCAATAACCTTTCATATTTAAAACTTAAATAACATACAGTCAGCCCTTTGCCAATACCAACCCTTTGCAGATTGAAGAAAAAAAAAAGAGAGAGATGGTTTCAAATTGACTGTATTGAACATCAAAAAGTAGTTGCACCATATAAAAACATTTCAATACACAATATAAATCGTAGGCTACATTACAAAGTATAAAATATTACAGTGATAAACCAGGCAAAATCGCATAACAGCTGCTGAAATAGATAGTTCTACCATGAGAGTCAATGAGTGAATCATTTCGGTCGTTGCAGAACTTTCTTTGTAAGAACCATTCCACTTTAAACTGACACTTAAAAGCTAAAGTTCCCCCAAAATAAAGATAAAGAAGGAAAAATATCCAACAAAAAACTGATTCTGCAAAAAAGTTGTATAATATATATAGTTTATGTATAGGCATATATATATATATATATATATAAAATACACACACACACACACACCTATAGTATTTCTATTATATACTTTTCGATTATGTGCACACAGCTAATAAAGAGATCACAAAAAGCCCATACTTTGGTTAAATTGTAGGGGTAAAAACATACAAAATACAATGAAAGCACATATGCATATGTAGGCTATGTATGTGTAGCCTATAGCAGTTATAGTAAATAAATTGCTGTATGTATTTTACATAGCATATTGTTACTTATTTGCAGGGCTTTATTTTTTTTTATTCATTCATTTATTTATTGTCAATTGTGAAACAAGATCTCAATTATTCCATTGCCAGTATCTTGTTTCTCAATAAACAAACCTATTTTAAAGACTTCTTCTTAAGCAGTAGGCATTTTTTCATTAAGCTCATGAATTTAAGCACCCCTATTTTTTCTTTTTTTACAGAAATGTTATAGAACCTTTTAGACAGATGGTTCTTTGGTAGAGGATATAGAACCTTAGGGTTCGATATAGAACCTTGATGTCTTATATAGAACCCTAATGAACCCTTTTTTCTGAGATTGTACTTCAATTGTTCCTTAGTTTGCGTATTTTAGGAAGCAACGAAGTCAAACTATTTTCCCAGAGAAATACTAACACATTGCCTGGCAGTTATAAATGCAAGGCAGAAAACTACTAACTTTAATGTAACAAGTCAATTCGAGCATGAAACAGCTTTTTCCTCTTTTTTTTCAAACTATTTATGCCCATTGAAATCACATCAAAAAGCTTATTCATATGCAGCCTCCTGAAACGCATGATTATTTTGTAGGTAACAAAGTGTCCCCAGCGTTACGCGTCAGTCTTTCCTCAATCATCTGCAGCACTTTTTTTTTTTTGTTAAAAAGGTCCATTATCCCTTTGGCCATCCATCCAATCATCCATAATCAGCCTTTTGGAACAACCTGTGACCAGCCCCCTTCCCTGCCAACAATACTGGAAGCAGCACTATCCTTATAAGGCATGAAAAGCTGTTAAAGCTACAAACGCTGTAAAGTTCTTTATGATTTCCACTTGTTTTCAAATAAGTACAGTCACAGAAAATTACCACACATGACATCACTGGAGCTTTAACACAAGCAAAGGGCACAGCTACAGTGATGATGTCACAGGCAGATCAGATGCGCCCAATCAAATGTCAGACTACTCCATCAGGCAACCATGTGGAGGGGACAGTGATCTGACAACCCCTGCCCTTCTAGGCAAAGCTGCAGCCAATTAAACGACAGCGCACCAGGCTCTCATTGGTGTAACAGAGAATATTTTCGACCTCAGGGGCTTGTTTCAGCTTTGAGTGACTGGTGCTGAAACCAAAGCTTTTAATGTCATTCTATGAGTGCGTTGAGAGTATGAGCAATGTAAGGATTCAGCTCTGTACATTGACTCCCATAGGAATCTGATGTGGCTGGTTAATGCTTCATTAACAGGAGGGTTCAACAATACACTCAGCTCTCAGGCTAACAGGGGGGAGTTTGGAGCACTCAGCTGATTGGTTTAATAATAACAGCTGATTCACAATAAAAGACGTTACATCTGTGCCCTGTGAGGTCTGGTTACCAGCAGGGGTAAAATGTCTGGTTATACCACAGCCTAAGCACTAAAATCTCTCCCTCAAATGGGGTACATTGGGCCTGGCACCACTTGTTTTTGTGGAAAATGGCTTATGACTGCAATGAGCCACCTGGATGGCTGATGTATCTTGTGAGAAATGAATACATGTTAAAATTTGCCCAGATCCAGAAAAAAAATGTTGAAATAAGTATGCATTAAACAGACATAAGAAAGCAAGTCAAAAACGTTCTCACGCTGGTCTGAGTGCAATAAATGAATAAACACAACAGCAAACCAACCCTCCAGCTATTAACCAATGAGATTTTAGGAAATTGAAGTGGGTAAAAAGGGAAAAGTTACGTTCAGAAAATAGACAAGGATATTTTTTGCCCCACTTAATATTATGAGGCAGGGTGGCAAAACAATCTCTTCATTATGTTTTAAGAAAAAAATTTCAATTATTTCATCCAATATCACAATGGCGCTCCAAAATTACTGGCACCCCTGCCTGGCCATGCACAAACAATACAAAAAATATGAACAAAATAATTATGTTTCAGTGATAACAACCAAAATCATAAGAATCATTTCATTCAAAATAAATTTTGACAAAACTAAGGTTTCATAGTCATTGGCACCCTTTATTTAGTACTTAGTGCAACCACCTCTGGCAAGGATAACAGCATGGAGTCTTTTCCTGTAATTTTTGACAAGGTTAAGGCACACATAAGGGGGGATTTTGGACCATTCCTCTCAGCAGATCCTTGCGAGATCCTTCACATTCTTGGGTTTGCATTTATCAACTGCCCTCTTCAACTCAGCCCACAAGTTTTCAATTGGATTGAGGTCTGGCGACTGAGATGGCTATTGCAGAACATTAATTTTGTTGTCACAGAACCATTTCTGTGTGGATCTTGAGGTTTGCTTTGGGTCATTGTCTTGTTGGAAAATCTACTACGGCTAAGTCCCAGCCTTTTGGTGGAGGCAACCAGCTTGTCAGTTAAAATATCCTGATACTTGGTGGAATTCATTTAGCCATTAATCTTTACCAGTGCATCTGGCCCTTTTGAATTAAAACAGCCCCAAATATCACTGACCCACCATCATATTTCATTGTGGGTATGAGGTGCTTCTCCTTGTATGCATCTCTGTTTCGACGCTAAACAAGCCGATGTTGTGTCTGGCCAAAGCATGCAATTTTGGTTTCATTTGACCAAAGCACCTTGTTCCCATCATAACTGAAATGATGTTTGGCAAACTACAAGCACTTGACTCTGTGTCTTATGGTCAGAAAAGTCTTTCTTCTGGCAACCCTTCCAAAAAGCCTGTGTTTGTGGAGGAGGCACCTGATGGTGCTTTTTGAAACCTGGTGACACCAAGATACCACCAAGGCCTGAAATTCCTTCACAGTGATTCTTGGGGATTTTGTTGGTTCTCAAGCCATCCGCCTCAGTATCCTGGGGGGCAAAATGCAGTTGTGTGCTCTATCCTTGACATTTTAAACAGTTCCATATCTTTAGAATTTTTTGATAATTGCCCTGACAGTGCTCAGTGGCACATTCAAACATTTGTGAATCTTCTTGTAGCCATTACCAGATTTATGAAGGTCTATGACCATCTGCCTCTACTGAACAGATGGTTTTGTTTTCTTCATGGTTTTGGGTGACAAAGGGATATTGCATGGTTGTTACCTCATTTTTATATCCTGGCGAAACAGGAAGTGATGTAATGGCTCAATATACTGTAGCTCCTTCACACTTAGATAAAACTTAAATAAATGGAATTTAATGCCTGATTTAATTTTGGTAGATTTTATTTACAATAATCTTTAAGGGTACCATTAATTGTGAAATGATGGTCTGGAGGAAACTGATTTTTAATTAAATCAGTGAACGATTTTGGATGATTCCATTGTAACATTAATTTCTTTCAACAAACATAAAAAAAACATACTGTATATATTAATATAAGCATACTGTATATACACACACACACACACACACACACACATATATATATATTATAGCAACACAATAACTGATCGCTATCCCGCCATTTATTTAGGAGCACATTTGGTAGCACCTCCCAAACCCACTATTAGGTTTGCATCCAACCACAGAGAGAAAGGGTCCTGAATCACGTGTTACACGGTTAGCACACGCAATGAGTTTCAAATGTACAACTGCGGTGATGCGTTTCCACTTCATTAGCCATACGTGCTCTGAATTTACAAAAGGCCTAAGATTTCTCAGTAACAGACCACATTTATTCAATTATGTCAATAAGGATATTGATCATCATAGCGTGTTCTTTTTTTCTTCACTGGGTATTGATTAGTAACACCGTGTAAAAACAGAACTTCTGGCTCTGATTGATTAAATAATCGATTCTTCAAATACACCCAGTGGATGTTAAGGCAAGCCATTGACATGCAAACATATAATGTAACACTAAAACTTTCATGTTCACATACCATTTAATTTAATACTAATATATGCAGATTACTGAAGCAATCCTGAGCCAGTGATTTGCTCAAGGTCACAAAAGCAAAACCCAGTCTGTGAGACAAAACCACAATGTTGAGCTCACAAGCCCAGTTCTCCCTTCATAACACAACACAGCAGACTGGAACACTGCCATCTTCATTTCAAAACTGCTTACAGAAAAAATTAAAATACATTTACAAAGAAATATGACCATTGCAAGTGAAACAATAGTTCTGGGTCATTCCTGGCTATTGGTGACTTTTCCGTCCCCAAGAAAAAACTCTTAATATTTTAATTAAAATAAACAAATGTTTAATACAAAAGGGTTTTATTTCACATTGAAGTCTCCTTTATATAATTAACACAAAATTATGTTTGTAAATATATATTTTTTATCTTTATTGCCTTTTGTTTTGACACATACACTTCTTTTTATGATGTCCCCAAAGCAAATTCTCAGTTTCAGTGAAATAAATAGTAAAATATTTATAAATTCATGGAAATTTGTTTTTATTATTGTATAGATCATGTTAAAATATCTCTAAATATTAATCTCTTGCAATCGAAATGGTCATTATTATTTTTTTTAAAAATAATTTACTATATGTCCCCAAAATCACATTCCACCCTGTTAGATTGTGGGTTTTCGCTGTTTGAACAAAAACAACTACCATTCCCATTCCCACACTTTGGCTGTGAAATCACACTTTTAGAGGGAAATTTAAAAGGAGCAAAGTGAGGTGAGTGACAACTTTCTGTTTGCCTTTTTTTGCATGTTTTATGATGTTAACCTGTATGTCCTACTCTTAAATTTCCACCCTGTTAGCCTAATTTATGAAGAAAGTAAACCACATGTTTAAAAATTAAAAAACATATTTGATATTTATACTCAAGTACTGTTTATTTGTGGAGAACTAGCTAACAAAAGTTTTTTCTGTCACTGAGCAATGGCTAATTTGGTTTGAAATTTTCCACCCTGTTAGGTTCCACCCTGTTAGGTATGTAAACCCAGGGTGGAACATTTAACAGGGTGGAAAATCTATCACAAAATGTAGGAAATGCTTATAAATACTGATATATAAATATTTAGTTGTTCCTTATACGGTTCATCTAATTTATCAATATGTGTAAAAGGTAAAACTTTATTATTATATTAAGGTACAAAGGCATTTACTCGGTTTTTACCGCTGTCCTGCATAACAGCTATGATCCAATATCAACAGAAACCCTCTTAAGTATATTTAAACAATAATTGATCATTATTATAAAATGTTGTTGATACAATTTGCATGATAATGTATTGTTAAATTGTATATATTTGTTAGGAAATGGCTCCCCCACTTACTGCAGCTGAAATGCAGTACAAGCGAGATGCAGAATCAAAGAGAAGAGCACATACACATACCCACAAACACCTTCTCAGGCACACACACACACACAGACAGGAACACACACACACACACACACACACACACACACACACACACACACATATATTTATGCACACACATGCACACAAAAAGATGAAATAAAATTAAATAAAGTTAAAAATAAGATTAAATGAAATCAAATTAAATTCTGGCCCATTTAAAAAGGGCCACTTCTGTTTGTCGGTAGAGGCACTTATATACTGTAATGCAATTTTTTATGTTTAAAAATTGTTGAATGTTTTGTATTTTCAATTAAAGTTAAATGTTCTGCCAGTTAATAGTAAAATTATTGTTGAAACTCACTGAGTTATTTGGTCATTCCACCCTGTTAAGGTCCTTTCCACCCTGTTAGTCACATTTTTTACCCAAATAACATAACAAGTATGTTAAATGTTATGCAAATGTTAATGTTAAACTGCAGTTGAAAGGAATCAGCAGCAGATATATGTAATTTTGTGCAAATTTGTTATTATTTATCATTTAAATTGGGTGCAAAAAAAAATGTGACCGTTTTAAAAGAATGAACACATGTTCTACTCAAAAATTCTTTTTTTCAACATTATTCAAAGAAAATGCTAATGCAATGGAATGAGGGGGCTCATAAGGTGCAAGAAAAGCTAAGTATTGTTGAATATTTACATTATTTACACTTTGTAATACCTGTGTATATGTCCCTAACAGGGTGGAACTCTCTCGTGGTCCACGCGTCTGAATAATCCATCCATAATTATTATTATTTAGGTGCACAAGCTCTATCAATACAAGTTCCTGAAGGTTAAAACCATTTACCACATATAGTGTTAAAAACATGAAAAAATTCTTTTTTTTTCATAAGTTAGCACACTGAAAAGTCACCAATAGTGAAGAATGACCCTTCTATAAATGGCAATATTGTCATTAGAGTATGACTTCCTGGGATTACTGGCTAGCTAAAGAAGAGGGATTGTGGAGACAGTTATCCAGACTGTTATCAAAAAAAAAAAAAAAAAAAAAAAAACACAAGTGCGACAGGCCATATACTGTACATCATTCAGATGAGCCACTTTCAAACACCCTGCAACACTGCCAGGATTAAGCATGACAGATTTCTACTACTTATAAGAGGCTTTGGCAATGGATGACAGACTTGATGCAAGGCAGTTGTGGACATTACACATGCTCGATTGCAAAATAAGTCATTTTAAACATTTTTATATGCTCCATATGAATTTCATTATATTGTTGAAATAGCAACTAGGCTGCCCTTGTAAGTAAATTAATAGCAAGCTACATTGCAAGACAAATCTGATGGCAATCAGTCAGTAGCAGGCTACTCAAAAACTGTTTTTTTTAACACTAAACTGCCTCTAACAGCGATAGGCCCTCAACCTGCTCAGCAATGTTAACGGCAGAGAATGTGAGCAGTTGGACAGAAATTCAATTCTGTAATTCATTACTCTAAAACATTTATGAAATGCAATGAAATATAATTCCACTCTATGGAGTAATGTAATACGCTATAGCATGCATGGAAGGATAATGCTGCTTTAACTAGCTATGAAATAACATGTCTCAGACTGAACTGTCAGTTTGTTCTTTAGGTAAAAGAAGCTGCTAATCAATGGTGAAAGAGGTCGTGTGTGCGAGATGGCGTTGAAAGTGACAAATCAGGGCTGTAAGAGTTTCTCCAGTAGGCATCATAGCTAGCTAGCTGTACCTAATCGATTGCTATTAGACTCACTAGCAAGCTAGCTAACGTCTCTGAAATCTGCAAGCACACTTGGGTTGCAGTTGCACAACACTGCCGCGAAGCCTTGGATAAGTTCATGCATATTACAGCTAGCTCAGTTAATAGAGTTGGGGCAAAAATCAAATCATATTGCTTTAATGTGATGATCATTTACGCATATTTTACTTAGTTAACATTAGCTAGCATACTAGCTGCCGAGATGGCTACATCCAAAGCCCTGCGCGATGCCACACAATACATAACAGACTAGCCATCATGACATTATCAGAAGCCTCCGTGCGTACAGGCGCTACCCAGAAGCTGATTGGTTGGTATGCAAATGAGGAACATGGTTTCCGTTCGCGCCCCTAATGAGTGACGTCCTAGCGGAAGACCCGCCTTGATGAGACGCTAACAGATTGCATTTTAATTTTCATTGTGTCCCAAAAAGAGCGTGGTGACATGTATTTGAAAATGCAATGGACTGGGAGGCGCTGTTTCCCTTACTGCATTTGAATATTGTCTCATGTATTGCAGGATAAGTCTTTGAAAATGAAATGTCAAATGTCGTCGTCATTATTATATCATTATTATTTCCAAGTGATTAGAAAACAGCATTTTCATTATCATTTTGACCCTAAAAGAGCGTGTTGACAAGTAAATGTAAATGCAATCGGCTGGGGGTGCTGTTTGGCTTATTGCATTTGAATATTGTCCACTGTATTGCGGGGCATGATTTTGAAAATGAAATGTCAAACATTATCATTTGAATATAGTCATAGACTTTCCATATGTGTATGTGAAAATGAAAGTGATAATTAGATTAATGCATTTTCATGTAATATTGTCTCAAATAACTCATTCATAAGTGGAAAATTGTTATGCAATAGTTGGATTACATTTTCATTTGAATATTGTCCACTATGGGCTTCCATACCACTCTATGGACTAGCTTATTGATGGTCAGGGTCATGGAATACTGGAGACCATCCCATTATGCATTGGATGAGGCATGGTATAAGCATACAAATGTAAATACAAATCCATTGATACTACCAGACAGAGGTTGACAATTTTCAAGCAGAGATGGAAAAGTGAAATTCATTTTTTTCCCCATTCTTTGTTTTCAGCAAAAAATACTTTCAAAAAATTTTAATCTTTGATGAATGAAAGGAGCGACCTTCTGCCATAATATCTGCTAAGCAGACTCACAACTGCCCAAGGTTTGCGCTGCATTTGTGGTTTTCCTCTTCTTGATTTTTTTGTCTTAATATTTGCACCAATATGAGATTATTTTACATTCTTTTTTTGAAAAAGCAACTTATCTTTTCATTTTTCCAGCACAATGTTTTTTTTACAAGGTCACTATCCTACACCAAGAACCTTTTTGAATTCTATCTATTCACATTTTGCATTTGAGGATATTTACGAGACATAAAACTGCTTATATGAAAGAAAAACATAAGAAAAGTGTTCAATTATTTATGTCTGATAGCGTCAGAAGAGATACGTATGTTCTGATGATATAAATTGCAATGTAAAAAGTACGAATTACACTGAAAGATTAATCATGCTAACAATAATAGCCAAGGCATGGATGCCCATTTGTTTTTCACAAAATGACCAGTGATTGTATTTTCAGTCCCCCAGGTTTTTAAGAGCCGTTTCACAGTAAGCTGTGTCTGCCATTTTCTACCCCTAATAGGGCTGTAAATTACTGTCAGTCATATCTCTGGGGGAGGGAAAAATTAATCTTGTCAAAATATGCATAATTTAATGTCTTGCTGTTTTCAAAGTGTCAAATGAAATTAATCTTTCCATCTTCTTCCTCCCAAGCGTTATTCTGACATTTCTCCATCTGGATCAGAATTTGTAATTCCACAATCCGACCGATTATGCTGATATTGAGTCTTTTGTATGAAATATTAATGGTTAAAAATATTGAAAACATTTTTACAGAAGTAGATGAATGTGTATATTCATCACTTGGATTACCACTAACTAGAATCTGGTTTGGGTTTTTTGTATGACAGAGGAAAAATGCCATAGCCCTACAGTGTCTAAACCCCATCTGTAGACAACATAACAATGTATTAATGGTGGAATGGTGCAATTAACAAAATACTTGAGCTATCCTATACATCTGCTGTGGAGAGTTCTGCATGGTTTCTGCAAAGTTTATAAGTTGTCAGCCAGTCAGTGACATAAATGAATCACCACTGAAGAAAAGTGCTAAATTCAGCAGACAGCACAATCCTTCAGGACCTAACTTACCCACCCCTGATGTACAAGATGGATTGAAGGGGTTTCTAACACAAGAGGATTACAGTACTTCACAGACTTGACAACCGACACTGTATTTTTATATTTTTGGCAGGTTTGACGGTTGAATTTGATAAATCTTCACATAGACGGTACGCCTAGAGTGAATCAGCTCTCGTAAAGCCTGGGTCTCTTCGCGTTAGACTGTTCACTGCTCTATGAACACTGAAAAACCGGAGGGGAGATCTAACTCCTCTGCTCCCCACAGGGCGTGAATTATAGATTACCAGTGAAAATAAACCAGAAAACAAGCGGTGCCAGGCACAAAAAACCCCGCCCCTCGCACATGCTTTCACCTACTTGTACGAAATTCAATAGGGATCTATTCTGGGTCAGTGGCAATCCCTATACCGAATTTGGGGTGAATCTGGCCATTAGTTTTGCCGCTAGAGTGTTAACAAACAAACAAACACAGAAACAAACGCACAAATGCACAAACAAACACAGAAACAAACCGAACCAAAAACAATACCCCTTGCCCTCACCCTTGGGGTGGGGTGGGGTAAAAAACTGCACTCAAAAGAGTTAACCAGATTTTCCATTGATTTTGTCATGGTTTTGTCCCGCCGGATGCAAACTGCAGTTGGCAGGCACTGGGACCATGGGCCCATATGGACAGAAGACTCAATCGCTCAGGCAGATTTGAAAAGAACCAGAGTTTAATACTGGCACGGAGGGAAACATAAAAACAGAGCACAGCCAACATGTACACAAAGGAGAAACAATGCAGAGGCAAACTGGGCTGCACAGCCAGCCCTATATATACACCGCTCAATCACCTCAATCACCGCACCTGCAGCCTGTTAAGGTGGAGTTGAAAGAATGTGGAAGGGGAGGGGCTGCAAGGGACAAACCTTCACAGATTTGTCCAAGAGGCTATCTGGTCTTTGTCCCAAGTAAAAATGTTCAACTAGAGGTAAAGACGACTCAAGTAAAAACAAATAGATGGATGAGTAAGCAAGTGAGCCAGTAATAGAAATATAAATCAGCAAAAACGGCTCTCTGCAGTGATGAAGAGAATAATATTGGCCTGCGCTGATTTAGCCATCGCTGAATATTAAAATACTGAAATTTGGTGATAGATTTCGAGCCCCCAAAGCTTGAAAATCCATATTCTCCATATTCCATGTCCATATTCTTTTGGATTTTGAGTATATTTAAGTGGAAACATTTTACTGCGATTAAAAAGTATGTATCATGGAAAATAATCTTGGTATTGTAAACCGCGCTGGGAAGGCAGGAAAGCACTGTGTGCACTCTGTCACAGACCATGATTCTGGTAATCAGACCCTTATTGTCTTAAGGGCCCCAGCACCTAGCAGAGACCTCTGGGGTCATGATAGCAGATGCAATTAGGGTCTATATGGCGTCACTTAGTTTGCTCAACTTAGTTCACGGCAGGTGGAGCGGCCCTTTTCCTCGGGGTTAATGGACAATCTCTGGGGTAAAGGTCAGCGTTGAACGTCTTGCCTACCACCCGAAAACGGCTGAGATAACTTTGGCAGAGAGAATGCCGCGGTACCATAAACTGGACTTTTCAGAGACTACACCAGCAAAATAATTCACATTACCTCCCGTAATGTTGCAAATCCAATGTGTATTCTTTGTTATGCGACATAAGCTGATTGTTAACATTAATACCAGTTATCTTTGTAATCATGGACTGTAACGAACGTTTCATGGCAAACTGCAGTGCAAGCATATTGTGTTTAGTATCATTTTACTCTTACTCAACTAAATTCCCGAAATCGCATGGGGCGTATTTCGAAGGGATTGAAATTATACTAAACCCTCATTCAATAAGTATGAAAAGAAATATATTTCTACTTCTCCTCATGGTAATGTCTCCGCCCAAAGTTCCTCTGGGGAGGGGGCGCCTTCTTGGTTCGAATTACCCAAGTGACCTATGACCCCGCTTTAGGAAGCGCTTCCAGAGTTTGGGCATAAAAGGTAGGGAAACAAAGGATTCGCGGAGGATCGCAACCGAGTTCCGGCACGTGCATCTATATGCCGTGTGTAGCCAATAATCTACAGTTATGGAAGATCATAGACAACTTCCCCACACATTCATCTGTATGTGTGGAGCCGTTATCGCAATGGAAGATTGCATTCAACTTCCCCCACGTATATCTCTATGCCGTGGGTAGTTTTAATCGAGTCATGGAAGATCTTGGGCGATTTCCGTGTGCCGACGGAATATAGTTATGGAAGCTTGGATTCATTCTTCCCGCATTGTACATTTGGTGCATATGCGTAGTTGTGAGCTGCGCCAGGTATGATCTGACTTCTTTATATTTTCAGTTACGGTATAATTTGGTTTGTAATTTAAGCTTGTGCCTGCCTGGCGAAATAAAATGATATTTGCATTCTGTTGTGGGAGTCTGATTCTGACTAACATATTTCCTTCCAGTCCGGAGTTTTGGCTCTTAATTGAGTAACGTAGACTAATCGGGTGCCTGATCAACGCGCCTGGTTTCTCCGTTATAAGGTGGATTTTCCATGCTGTGTTTGGTGTTATTAACATTGGCTTCGAGTAGATTTTGTTTATATCTTTGGGCGGAAATCTTAAGACATAAGGTCACTGAACGATGATAATTCCGTTATACCTTGGAGCTACTGTGAGGTATCGTTCAGGAACCAGTCGCGAGAACACAGGATTGCAGGTAAAGTGATTTTATTGAGCGAGGGGGTAACCCCCGCAGGGCAGAAGGCAAAAGGTACAGAGTCCACAATCCAAAAGTCACAATCCAGGAGGGCAGAAACAGAGTCGAAAACCAGGGCAGCAAACAGTACTCGTGGTCAGGCAAAAATAGGTTCGGTACACAGGCACAGGTTTGTCAGAGAAGCAAAAACCAAAAACCAGTGGCGTAATCCAAACCATTAACAGGGCAGCAATCACAAAAATCGTAGTTGGGCAAAAAGGGTTCGTAAACACAGATGCAACAATAATCCAAAATGCAGAGCCAAAAAATCGTAAGTCAGACGGTCCAGTCAGAAGAGCAACACTATGAGTACAAGGCGAATACGAAAGCAGCACAGGTAAACAAGAGAAACGTTCTGACAAGGAGCTGGCTGTGAAAAGACTGCTTAAATAGACACAAGGGAAGTCACATGCTATGATTAGGGACGGGTGAATAGGATCAGACTAATTACGAAGGAGCAAACACAAGGGGGAGCCTAATCACATGAAATTGGCAAAAGCCAAAACGTGGACAGGGATCACGAGACAGCCTATTAACAAACACACAGCTCCAGTTAGGGAGTTCTAACGTGCACAGATAATGAGAGGCAGAACAGAGTTGAGCAGGTGCGGAGGATCCGCTGAAACGCAGCAAAGATTAAGAGAAGGCAAGAGGCGGAGACTAGAACAGGGCGAGTGCTGAGAGCTTGTTAATCAATTAGATTAATAAGGTGCAGCTATACAATCCCTGGTGCTCATTAGTAAGTTAGTATTATATACAATGTTAGTTCTGGTTAGTAACTTTAACAAAATAACAAGCTGTTAGTACTTGTTAGTAAAATAGAAAAGCAAGGCGAAGGAAGCAAACGAGACTAGAAGGAATGGTTGGAAACCCAGAAACCATGAAATCACCTAAACATGCGACACGCAGTACTTGGGGAGAAGCTGTAGCTCAACACAAGACCAGACAGGGGAGACAAAGTGCAATGCAGGGCATGAGCAAAACATGGACTGGAATATAACAGAAATATGAATATGGCAGGGAATACAAAACATGGCAATAACAAAAACATGGCAATGATCTAGATTGAGCAGAACATGAGCAGAAACAGAACAGAACATGGCAGAATCATAACAGCTACTCGCTTTGGGCCCCGGTAATCCCTAGTCATAGCTATTTTCTATGTCAAATTACTGTGCTTAATAGGACCGCCAGCCTCTGAGTTCTTTCACCGAATTGGGCTGCACAGATGTTTTGGTCCGGCGGAGTAAGGTATAGACGAGTTATGGGTTCGATGCACAACATAGCTCTAAATTCATAAATTGGAGTCAGATCAATATTTATGCAAATGCATAATTTAATCGTAACCGCAAATGGTTACTACGGAAGCCCTAAAGGGCCATACATACATATATTTTATTTCCTCCGTTTTCCCGTGATAACGAGATAATTCCTCCGTTTTCTCGTGATAACGAGATATTTTTCCTCGGTTTTCTCGTGATAACGAGATATTTTTCCTCTGTTTTCTTGTGATAACGAGATAATTTTCCTCTGTTTTCCCGTGATAACGAGATAAATTTCCTCCGTTTTCTCGTGATAACGAGATAAATTTCCTCCGTTTTCTCGTGATAACGAGATATTTTCCCTCCGTTTTGAATGAATGAATGAAACGTGATAGGCCTGAGATTTCCATCATACGTGACTTGTCATGCTGACTGACGTCACCTTGGACCCCAATGTAGGTAACAGTAAGCCTAGTTCTCTGTTTGTTTGTGTTTTGTGCAATGAATGAATTAATGTAACAACAGATGGTTGTCACTTGATGGCTCGCTAGTGATGTCCGTTTTTTTAAGCGGTAATAGCCTACTGACACAATAAAACTTGCGTGCAGCGTGCATATCAGTCTGCTCCTCTCACTCAGGGTAAACTACTGCGGTCAAGCCAGCCTCCACGCCGGAGAACACGGTCAAGCCAGCCCTCACACATTTAAGTGGTGTGCGAATAAACGCGGCATTATGGTAACAGCGCGTTTAGACTGATTTCAAATTTTCAAAATAAAAGCTGGCAAACAAAATGCGTTATGTCAATCAGAAATTAGTTAATTTAGAAAGAAATAGAAACTGCATTAATGACTGCAATGAAAAGAATAAATACGAAACTGAATAATTAATTCAAAATTAATACTAATTTAAAAAACAAGATTAAGATGATCAGGTAATATTCTGAGGAAGTATTTCAGAAGTAAAACGCCCTTTGAAATATCATGTATTTTTTCCCGTATTTGCTCGAATTTCACACTAGAATTAAAAATTTTGTGTTGCCACAGAATACTTTCTCTGCAGCATCAGAGTAAACCACTTCACAGAGTCACGCAGAGAATATCATGACATTCTGATGTGACATTTCAAAATTATATTTCTCTAAAATATCATACATTTTTGTTGTGGTCCTCTAATTTCAGATTAGAATTAAAGGGAAACTCCCCACTGCCACGGACTGATTTCACTAATGCATGATAGAACACCACAGAAGTCAGTACATTCTGATGTGATATTTCAAAATTAAAGCCCGCAAAACATCATAAATATCTTGTTTTCCCTCCAAATTTGGATTAGAGTGAAAAAGAAAATTCCATGTTGCCACTGAATGATTTCACTACAGCGTGATAGAAAAATAGAGTGTCACTCAAAGGATATCAAGGTATTCTGATGTGGCATTTTGAAATAAAAGGCCTCTGAAAGATCATGTAGTTTTTGCTGTGTTCAGTGGAAATTCAGATGAGAATTAAGTGAAAACTCCCTGTTGTCACAGACTGATTTCACTACAGCATGAAAGTACAGTGCTTCACAATGTATCTCAGCGGATATCAGGAGATTCTGATGTGGCATTTCAAAATTAAAGCCCTTTAAAATAGATTATAATTTTACCTATGTTGAGTGGAAATTCAGATTAGAATTAAGTGAAAACTCCCTGTTGTCACAGACTGATTTCACTACAGCATGATACAACAGTACTTCACAGTGTCACTCAGCGGATATCAGGACATTCTGATGTGGCATTTCAAAATTAAAGCCCTTTGAAATATTACACATTTTTTGTTATGTTCCCTCTATTTTCATTTTGGAATTAAAGGATTATTCTTTTCTCCCGCAGTTTATTTTCCCATCACCGTGACTATAAACCATTGCAAAGCGTTACTCAGACTGTATCACAACATTCAATTGTTATATTCTGCTGCTTGAAAATGGCATGTGTTCTCTACTGTGATCCCTCTTATTTCAGATAAATTTCCTTTTTTTTTTTTTTTTTTTCACTTCACAATAGCATTGAGCTGGAGCATCTGGTTGAGGTATGCACTGTTAAGAACTTGGAGCTGTATAAAGTGAAGAGAGTGGGAAGGGGAATGGACTCTGGGAAGATCACACCCTCCTCATATTCAACATCACTGCTTCTGCCATTGATTCCTTCATGTTTCTGGGATGTACTCTCTCTAATGCCATGAAGTGGAGACTTACATTGGCTCTGTTGTCAAGAAGGCCCTGCAGAGCGTGTTATTCACACAATCCTCTCCCTTATGTCCCACTATTAAAGCCAATTGTGGGGACAGATGTTTCTGATTTGTGATGTATACTATCTATTCTGAAATATCTTTGTGCACTTTTTTGTTTGTTTTACTCACATATGCAGTATTTCTGAATAAATTTACTACTTTCCTATTACTCATGATGAAATCTGCTGGTACATTCAACCATACCTATTTCTCTGAAATGGCCGACATTGTCACCAATTTCCTAAGCGTGTGGCAGGTTGATATAACTGTAGTTGAAATGTTTCTTCCCTATCAACCATCAGTTGCACTTCCAATCATTGCAATTGAAGACCTGTGTGCAAGAAGTACTTAAGTCACATTTTGCAAAAAATGAGCTGACACCAGTATTAAAAGCTACAATGGCCAAAGCATCATCTGATACCAAAGATTTCTGCAAAGAAGCACTCAAGTCTTGTTTACTGGTGCGTTTCCATTGTCCATTGACATGATCTGCAACATGTTTTGAAAACTTTGACCCCCAAAATCTCAAAAGTATTATTTTGTGACTTAGGTACTTCTTGCACACAGGTCTTCAATTAGTCTGCTTACTTTTGACAGATCCCCAAGGTTTGGAGCGATGAAGTTTGCAATATTTTTTTTATTTATTAATTTTTTTTAAAAATGTGCATGGAAGGAAAATACAGATTTTGTTTTTAAATTCTCTTATACATAGCCATAGTCTCACAAATGGGCCCATACATTTGAGAAATGTGATAAACATACTACAAAACCCAAAACCAGTGAAGTTGGCACGTTGTGTAAATCGTAAATAAAAACAGAATACAATGATTTGCAAATCCTTTTCAACCTATATTCAATTGAATACACTGCAAAGACAAGTTACTTAATGTTCGAACAGGTAAACTTTGTAATTTTTGCAAATATTAGCTCATTTGGAATTTGATGCCTGCAACATGTTTCAAAAAAGCTGGCACAAGTGGCAAAAAAGACTGAGAGAGTTGAGGAATGCTCATCAAACACTTATTTGGAACATCTCACAGGTGAACGGGCTAATTGGGAACAGGTGGGTGCCATGATTGGGTATAAAAGCAGCTTCCCTGAAATGCTCAGTCATTCACAAACAAGGATGGGGCGAGGGTCACCACTTAGTGAACAAATGCGTGAGCTGATTGTCGAACAGTTTAAAAACAACATTCCTCAACGAGCTATTGCAAGAAATTTAGGGATTTCATCATCTACGGTCCGTAATATCGTCAAAAGGTTCAGAGAATCTGGAGAAATCACTGCACGTAAGCGACAAGGCCGAAAACCAACATTGAATGCCCGTGACCTTCGATCCCTCAGGCGGTACTGCATCAAAACCGACATCAGTGTGTAAAGGACATCACCACATGGGCTCAGGAACACTTCAGAAAACCATTGTCAGTAACTACAGTTCGTCGCTACATCTGCAAGTGCAAGTTAAAACTCTACAATGCAAAGTGAAAGCCATTTATCAACAGCACCCAGAAACGTGTTCTGTGGTCTGACGAGTCCAGATTTCAAATTGTTTTTTGGAAACTGTGGACGTCATGTCCTCCGGACCAAAGAGGAAAAGAACCATCCGGACTGTTATAGGCGCAAAGTTCAAAAGCCAGCATCTGTGATGGTATGGGGGTGTATTAGTGCCCAAGGTATGGGCAACTTACACATATGTGAAGGCACCATTAATGCTGAAAGGTACATACAGGTTTTGGAGCAACATATGTTGCCATCCAAGCAACGTCTTTTTCATGGACGCCCTGCTTATTTCAGCAAGACAATGCCAAGCCACATTCTGCACGTGTTACAACAGCATGGCTCCGTAGTAAAAGAGTGCGGGTACTAGACTGGCCTGCCTGTAGTCCAGACCTGTCTCCCATTGAAAATGTGTGGCGCATTATGAAGCGTAAAATACGACAACGGAGACCCCGGACTGTTGAACAACTTAAGCTGTACATCAAGCAAGAATGGGAAAGAGTTCCACCTGAAAAGCTTCAAAAATTGGTCTCCTCAGTTCCCAAACGTTTACTGAGTGTCGTTAAAAGGAAAGGTGATGTAACACAGTGGTAAAAAAGGCCCCTGTGCCAACTTTTTTTTGCAATGTGTTGCTGCCTTTAAATTCTAAGTTAATGATTATTGCAAAAAAAAAAAAATAAAGTCTCTCAGTTTGAACATTAAACATCTTGTCTTTGCAGTGTATTCAATTGAATATAAGTTGAAAAGGATTTGCAAATCATTGTATTCTGTTTTTATCTACGATTTACATAACGTGCCAACTTCACTGGTTTTGGGTTTTGTATTTTAAAAAGTTAACACATTTTACCTCAAAAATCTGTGGTCCCATCCACCAAAAACTTGTTTTATGTCTTTATCTGCTATTGACCACAATTCCTCTGCATGTGTGGTGACAATGTGCTTCTTTCTTTTGTTCAACTTGTGAAGCATCTTGAGCTTGTCCAACCTCTTTGTGCAGATGCCTAACCGACCCAATCCTTGTCTGTGTGTATGACCCCCATTCAAGGCTTTATAATGCAGGGTTTAGCTGTCACAGAGACATGAAAAATATTTCACTGAAAGAAGGCAATTGGTTCATTTAGAATTCCAAATTATTTCAGTGAATTGTCATAATTTTGGGTCAAAAGTGTCACAAAGACACTTCATGTAAATGTGCATGTGTTATATATGAGATTTTTATAATGGGCCTAATTACACACAATCTTACACACTGAGCAACCAAGGAAACAAAAACGAATAGGCTGCAACGTTGACCAGAAACTAAGATTTTGCATAATTAGGCTCTGTATCATGCTGTAGTGAAATCAGTCTGTGACAACAGGGAGTTTTCACTTAATTCTAATCTGAATTTCCACTCAACATAGGTAAAATTATAATCTATTTTAAAGGGCTTTAATTTTGAAATGCCACATCAGAATCTCCTGATATCCACTGAGATACATTGTGAAGCACTGTACTTTCATGCTGTAGTGAAATCAGTCTGTGACAACAGGGAGTTTTCACTTAATTCTAATCTGAATTTCCACTCAACATAGGTAAAATTATAATCTATTTTAAAGGGCTTTAATTTTGAAATGCCACATCAGAATCTCCTGATATCCGCTGAGATACATTGTGAAGCACTGTACTTTCATGCTGTAGTGAAATCAGTCTGTGACAACAGGGAGTTTTCACTTAATTCTCATCTGAATTTCCACTGAACACAGCAAAAACTACATGATCTTTCAGAGGCCTTTTATTTCAAAATGCCACATCAGAATACCTTGATATCCTTTGAGTGACACTCTATTTTTCTATCACGCTGTAGTGAAATCATTCAGTGGCAACATGGAATTTTCTTTTCACTCTAATCCAAATTTGGAGGGAAAACAAGATATTTATGATGTTTTGCGGGCTTTAATTTTGAAATATCACATCAGAATGTACTGACTTCTGTGGTGTTCTATCATGCATTAGTGAAATCAGTCCGTGGCAGTGGGGAGTTTCCCTTTAATTCTAATCTGAAATTAGAGGGACCACAACAAAAATGTATGATATTTTAGAGAAATATAATTTTGAAATGTCACATCAGAATGTCATGATATTCTCTGCGTGACTCTGTGAAGTGGTTTACTCTGATGCTGCAGAGAAAGTATTCTGTGGCAACACAAAATTTTTAATTCTAGTGTGAAATTCGAGCAAATACGGGAAAAAAATACATGATATTTCAAAGGGCGTTTTTACTTCTGAAATACTTCCTCAGAATATTACCTGATCATCTTAATCTTGTTTTTTAAATTAGTATTAATTTTGAATTAATTATTCAGTTTCGTATTTATTCTTTTCATTGCAGTCATTAATGCAGTTTCTATTTCTTTCTAAATTAACTAATTTCTGATTGACATAACGCATTTTGTTTGCCAGCTTTTATTTTGAAAATTTGAAATCAGTCTAAACGCGCTGTTACCATAATGCCGCGTTTATTCGCACACCACTTAAATGTGTGAGGGCTGGCTTGACCGTGTTCTCCGGCGTGGAGGCTGGCTTGACCGCAGTAGTTTACCCTGAGTGAGAGGAGCAGACTGATATGCACGCTGCACGCAAGTTTTTTATTGTGTCAGTAGGCTATTACCGCTTAAAAAAACGGACATCACTAGCGAGCCATCAAGTGACAACCATCTGTTGTTACATTAATTCATTCATTGCACAAAACACAAACAAAACACAAACAAACAGAGAACTAGGCTTACTGTTACCTACATTGGGGTCCAAGGTGACGTCAGTCAGCATGACAAGTCACGTATGATGGAAATCTCAGGCCTATCACGTTTCATTCATTCATTCAAAACGGAGGGAAAATATCTCGTTATCACGAGAAAATGGAGGAAATTTATCTCGTTATCACGAGAAAACGGAGGAAATTTATCTCGTTATCATGAGAAAACGGAGGAAATTTATCTCGTTATCACGGGAAAACAGAGGAAAATTATCTCGTTATCACGAGAAAACAGAGGAAAAATATCTCGTTATCACGAGAAAACCGAGGAAAAATATCTCGTTATCACGAGAAAACGGAGGAATTATCTCGTTATCACGGGAAAACGGAGGAAATAAAATATATGTATGTATGGCCCTTTAGGGCTTCCGTAGGTTACAACTAAAGTTTATATCCTAAATTTGATATGGAGTCAGATGTATTGTAACCACTAAGATATTAGGGCTGCAGCATCTGCGAGACACGCTTCAGGCTCACTCGAAAGCGGAACGCGAGTCGACGGCATCACGTTTGGCCTGGGGCAGTGGCCTAGTGCTGACGCTGTAGCCAGACCCCATTATTATAATGGAGACTGGAAAGACTTTCTTTTCCCTGGCTGTTTAGGCAAACACGCTGAGACCTTCCGCCTCAGCTAGGACCCTCCTTGGCCTAGTTGCACTGTGTTTACAGTATTGACAAAAAAAAGACAAAAAACAAAGGAAAAACAAATGTGCTAATTTACAGACATGCTTTTGATGAAAAACCTGTCCACAAAAAAAGATGCAACAATCCCACGATCTGCACACAGGGAGATGAGGGCAATGCCAATCGATGCAAATGCTATTGCCTTAGCTAATAAGTGCTGTCAAGATAATCAGGGAGCCACAGTGCAGCTGTCCCAGTAGAGCTTCTAAAAGTGCTCAGCAAATGAGTGAGCTCCACTGACAAAGGCGTCAGAAGTACACATGTAGACTGCAGAGCATTTACAGTTCCTAACATTTTATGCAACATAATTAAGTAGCACTTCAAAACGAGATTCACATGATTTGGCAGAAGGTAGTCGCTGATCACCAACTACCACTTTCCGCTAACTGGAATGTGAGCCAGGACATTAATTTATGTTAATTCATGAGGTGTTCTGGACTTCAGAAACCTTTGGGATATGTGTTCCCCATACTCCCCTTGCCAGACGGTGATTTTTCCTAATCTTATCACAAGTTGGAAGGATAATTTAACCATGAATACTGCAGAGCATGCATGTGCACAAGTAACATAATACTGGTGCAAAGCTCATTTTCATAGCACTACTGCAGAGCTTTTGGATGAATCCAAATCAGAGACATACATCTCTACTATTCATCCTTCTGCTTAATCTTCAATCTTTTCTAAGGTTCCTGATTGAAAAACCTGCTTACTAAATGTGTCCATTTGTCAAATTTAAAATCAGAGTCAAAGATTCCTCCAAGATTTCTGGCATGCATTTTTAAATGGGCAAATAGAAAACCAAAGTTTGCTGAGATATTTTGGATGGAGACAAGGGGGCCGAAAACATCAAAATCAGTAGTCCTATTGCCGAACAAAAGAAAATTCCTTCACATCTAATCTTCAATGTCCTTAAGACAATCAAACAGAGGCAGTAGAGAATTGTGGCCATCATCTTTTCGAAAAAATAAAGCTAGGTATCCCTTGCATAGTAATGATAAGAAACGCCATGCTTCCTGATGAGAGAACTGAGGCCTAACAAACAAAAAGAAAACAGTAATTATGACAAGAAATGCCATGACTCCTATTTAAAGGACTGAGGAACAACTATCAAAAAGAAAAGGAGCCAGGATTGACCACTGGGGTACACCTAGGTTTTCTCCAATTCTCAAGATAAGAACTAAACCATTTTAATGCTATGCCCAGAATCCCAGCCTTTTTTCTAAACTTTCAATCAAAATACTGGGGAAAACAGCATCAAATGGAGATGAAGCATTACTAAAGCCAAGCAATCGTCACTTTTGGCAGTAGACAGAAAATCAGTCAGCACATGTAAAAGCACAGAGTCTGTGCTGCAGTTGGCTCAAAAGCCAGACTGAGCAGCTTCTAAAATATCCTTCCTGTTCCAGACGGGTTGTCATTTATGAAAAATAATATTCTCAAGAATTTTGGATAAAAAATGGAGTTTGGACATGGACCTTAAGCTAGAAAGTACTGTATAGCCGGGTCTAGACCGGATTTAAGAGTGGATAAAGCACTGAATGATTAAAAGGGGAGTGAACAGAACCCATGGTATGGCAGCCATTTATAATTGCCAGGTTTGTTGGACCAACAACATCAAACGTGTCTTTCAGCAGACAAATTGGCCATGTTCGAAACCGCGCTCTATGGTCTATTCAGATAATGTCAAGGGGCCTGTCAGGTTGTTGGTTCTAACTGAAAAACTACATCAAGCAGAGGAGAGAGATTACCCATTCATGACCAAGGGAGAGTGAGGAGGGCCTTGAAAAATGTGTGGAACTTCAGATTTGAAGTCTCTGTTTTCCCCCTATAAGAACAAAAGTTTTAAAAATCTGAGCTTTTTTTTTTTTTTGAGATATCATGTTCAGAACACCTGGCTGAAGGCCAGCATTCATTTAAAAGACCCATGTCTGGTGGCAATTTTTTTTTTTTTTTTTAGAAGAGTAGCAATTATTTCCCATAGTTTTAACAACTTAAAGATGTCCTGGGGGCATCTGAGCATTTCATAGGAGATCCGGAGCTTATCAGTCGTCCATTTGCGTTTGCTCCTAGTAACGACCAAATTAACAGTTCACGCCGTTTCAATAGTCCTGTTGGTGCGACTGTTCTCAGGTGTCCGCCGAATTCCTTTTGGTCCAGCAGCAAGCCGCTCATTCGTACAATGACAGTTCGTTAATGATGGCAGCTTAACACCAGCTTCACGAAATACTCGAGTGGGCTCACTTGACTACATATAAGTGCGCAAGAAAATTATAATTACTTCAGGTTTCATTGGCCCTCATTTATCAAACTTTCGTAGGATCTGGTGAAGATTCTGGTGTAAATATCAGCGTTCGCCAGGTGTCACGTCTGATTTACTAAAAGTGTGTACGTCGCTGATTTCAGCGTAGAACTGGCGTGGCGTTGATAAATCTGGCGGCTGAAACCATCGTAATTTACATGACACGCCCCTATAAATTCATACTCGGGGAGGCATAGTCCTCCCCACTTTACGACATGGACTCTCGAAAGACGGCAAAGAAGAGAGAACTTCACTGAGGAGGAAATATAAATTATCACGTCCGAGGTGGAGAAAAACAAAATAATTTTATTTGGAAGCCTTAAGAGTGGCATAAAGGTAGCCCAGAAGGCTGCAGTTTGGAAAACTATTGCTGCTGCGGTAAACACGGTTGAGGTGGAAAACCGAAGTGCAGCAGACGTTTGATTTAATTCATTAATAAATCGAAGTGACTATTCGCACTTGTCCAAGCACAAAAATTGATCGAAATTCGCGTTAGACGCACTTATAAGTGTGGCCAAGATGCACATTTCTCCATTGCCCACACTTATTTTAAGTGTATCCAAAGCTAAATTTTTTTACTTAGCCAAGCTTATTTTAAGCGGTACTTTCTAAGCGGCCCTGGAATGGTCATCAGCTTGCGCACTTATAAGTGTGGCCAAGAAAAAAATTCAGCATTGGCCACACGTATAAATGCGAATAACATCGGCCTTAATAAATTCAATTTATAAATCCATGATATTTCAGGTTATATAGCCTACATAATTGACAATCCAAATTTTTACATGTAGGTTAAAAAAAGGGGTCCGATTTTAAGATCGCCACCAAAAAACGGATTGCGGTGCTCAGGCGCAGCAGCGCACGGACCGGTGGAGGCCAATCAGGCTCAGACCACCAGCTGCCACCATTCCAGGAGCGCATGGCAGCAGGGCTCCCCCTCCATTGTGGGAATACGAGGTGGTGCGGACACGGATGAGTCCCCACCGCCTCGATCGGAGCTGCATGAGGGTAATTGTTAAAATACAGTCTGCAGAGATCACTCTTCATTGTACTTTAATTATGTCATTTTATTGGGTGCCACACAAAACGAGCAGCCACTCGTCACTTTCCCGGAGGAGATCTTCTCTGTGCCGCAAGTTCCTCACACGTTGGACAGAAGCTTATTCCAATAACAATAGAAGATCTGCCATTGTCAAAATGTGATCATGGCCAAAGTGTCCGTAGGCCTGTATATACTGGGCAACAAAAGAAACGCAAGTTAGCTAGTTAGTCAATGTACTCTTATGGTTACTCAGTCAAACTGACCGCAAAATAAAGAGAAGTTTGATGAAACGAGTGTAAATGTGCACGCGCTAGTAATAAATTTGCTTTTCTAAAATAATTACGCGCAAACTTATTTTCCAGTCTGCCTTTAATTAACTTGCGTTTCTTTTGATGTTCAGTATATATCTGGCTGGATGAGCATCTGACATGCCACAATGCATATCTGCCAAGCCACGCATTGCGCTTAATCAAATTGATTGTAATTGTCAGCCGTCTGGCCTGACAAGCAGGTTGTCTCAAAATATAAGTTTAATAATTTCTCAACACAGGTGTCTTATTTATTTATTTATTTATTCATTCATTCATTCATTTAGCCTATTTATCTATTCAGACTATTTATTCATTTTACTAATAAGAGCAACAACAGCATGACGTCCGCATCGCTGCATATGGTTTATTACTCATTTTGACTGCTGCTCTCGTTCCTGCATGTTGTTCGCGGGTTTCAAATTTGCGTACACCTGGTCAGACCTGGCGTGAGATTTTTGCGGACCGTTCGCTCACGTTCAGATTGATAAATGCCGATCCTTGCGGGAGATTTGGCGTACACCCATTTTTTTGGTGTACGCACGTTTGATAAATGAGGGCCATTGGGCAAACAGGCCAACGTTTCCTTTGGAGGTGGAGCTACCTCGCTGGTTGCGGAAGCTATCATTTAGCCGGAAGTAGGGACGCAGATAATCATAAGTGGGAGGGAAATAAGGCCGTGTCAAGACCATATTAGCTACACTGAAAAGGTATTGCTGATTATCTCAGTTTTGTTTTCATTTAAAATGTAAAATACAACTCATCGTGAACCTTTACAGTATCAATGATTGTTTAAACTCTTTGGTAGAAATATACGTTGACCAGTGTGCCCGTGGGCTTATGTTTGTCAAATTGGTTAGCTTGATAGTTAGCATTGTTAGCGCGACAGCTACTACTTACATTAACTTCGCTAGCCACATTTCTCACCAGGTTCAGTCGAAAAGGTCGCGTCTTGGCATAGCTAACGTTATGCCATAGCCAGCCGATTAGGGCATTAACTAGCTTGTAATGAAGCGCCAGTGAGCTTGTGTTTCTCTGGCTCAACTTTCATCTATCAGTTAGTTCATTCATTGTGAGTCCGTGAAAGGTGTGTATTTTGCTGTGTAGCAGCTAAGCTAGTGGAGTATGTTGACTTACTAACCATTGTAACCTGGCTACTTGTTAACATACATTAGCGTCTCGTTAGCTACTTGGATAACCATGTATTTCTTATCAGGTAATGACGCGTAAAGCTGCTTTCACACCGGACGCGAAATGAATTTTTCGCGCGACAGATTACATTCAAAGTCAATGCAAAGACGCGATACACGTTTCGCCTGTATTCGCGTCTTTGCATTGACTTTGAATGTAATCTGTCGTGCGAAAAATTCGTTTCGCGTCCAGTGTGAAAGCGGCTTAAGTGTCTGTTCTGTCCACGGCTAAGTTGGTTAGCAATCCACCCGTCCAGAGGTGCGCCTGTTTGCTGTGTTGTCACTAAAGTTAGCCTGCTAGCTAATACAGGTAATCGAGCTTTGAATCCCTTACTGTTGACAGGATTGCCTGACTTGGTGAGCTAGCGTGACCCGTAAGCGTAATCTGTCATATCTAGCTTGCTAGCTAACGCTAATATTGACAGTTTACTGGCTAATTTTAAGCTCATGGCTAAGTGCTATTACACAAGTTGGGAAACAGAAGGATAATGGCTAGCCAGGCTAATGCTTGCTGGCTAGCTGTCATGACATCCTCATAATCCGGTAACGTGAGCTACTTGTGGCTGTGACAGTTTTGGTTACTTTGACTTGATCGTATTGAAAAAAGCCCTCCAAATGACACAATCTCTGGGTCAACGCCTGTCCCCTTCTGAATGTCCCCGCCTTGTCACCTTTTGAATTGTACTGTAAGTTGTGTGGTCGCTAATGTTGACGTTATTCATGAGGGTGGAACTGATAGGGTTCGTGCTGACGTGTTAATGCTGACATTAGATGTGTCCGTCAACGGCTAGATATCTTGAAATGCCAGAGACTAATGATCTGACCATGCGTCACTGGAAATGGTCGATAGATAAAATGTGAAGTTGGTGGCTGAAGCACCAGCTCGCAAACTGATCTCTACTCCCTGACCAACGTGCCCCGTCAGTATCAAAACTTTTCTTTTTGATGGATGTGTTGAATTACGTTTTTTATTGCTTATAACGGTGACCTAACCTACTCACGGCCTATTTATTTACGCAGTGTCTAGAGACACGGCAGTTTTTATTGGTACGGCAGTCGATTTCAAGGGATTAGGATAAGGATTCGTTTATGGTTGGGGGGGCGGTTAGGGGTTGGGGTTGGGGTTGGGGTTGGCCTTAGGGGTAGGGGTTAGGATTAGGTTAGGGCAGGGCTTGAAATAGGGACTGCCGTACCTCTCCACATTGAAATGCATTGAAAAACTGCCGTACCCATAGCAACTGCCTTTTATTTATCGATTTACGCATCATACATTGCCTGTTTGTGAAAACAAACATGTCAAGACTGCAGTAAAATGTGGTACGTTTTCTGACAACGTTAAAATGGCTAAAATTGATGCGATGACTTGTCTTTGAACGCTAAAAAAATCCCAGTTGATGTTACAGTCTGAGTTGCATGCTCACTCTGGTCGAGTATAACCGAGCTCTTTGGCCGTGGGACAGATAGACCTTGCATAGTAATTCCTTAGAACTAGCAACAGTCAAAAGTGTGAAATAATGTGGCTTGGGACATATGGCAATATAACCTTGGGCTGCAAGCTCCTCAGTCATGGCCTAATCCGAGTATATCACCTGCCATGGTAATTCACAATGGCTGCGGGGCAATGGTATTGAGTTCAAAGTTAAACGAGCACAGAATGGGGGCAGTGGTCTGCAGGTATAGTCTTGTCTCGGATAATGATGTATTTGCAGAGAAAACATTATTTGTGGGTGATCATGAAACCGTTTAACCAGGCTGTTGGGGCATAAACAGTTCCATCTCCCTTTTTGTTGTTAGTGTATCCAAGTGCTCTGGCCTCCCTGCTGGGCTGTTAATGTGCTCAGTCTGGTTTTATGTGCATTAAGGAGCCCGATAAAGGAAATTGAGCAGCGTAAAATGCTTGTGTTTGCTATACTGCGATGCTTAGTGCATGTTAGTATTTGACTGAAAGGGATATCGGGGGCTGAGGGGGCCCTAATGCTTTACTCATTGGAAGGTTCAGTTGGAGATGGGAACATTTCTCTGAGGTTAAATTTTACTGTCTGCGCAGAGGAAGTTGGGAACACTGTGTCCTAATGATGGCTGTTTTGGTTGGGCTATGACATGGGGGGGGGGGGGTGATGTGCCAGAGCAATATTACAGTCATCCGTGACGGCACCCACAGCAGGAGCTGAGAATAGAGCCTCAGAATCGCATTTCAGCCATTAGCCAGGTGGCGTTGGGGGGAAATGGCGCGGTAATTGTTCTTTGAATGCTCTATAAACTCCTGGGGAAAAAAAACAAAGCCATATTTCTGTCAGTCTGGAACAGTGACAAAAAGAACGTTTATCCATCTTCCTGGCCTCATCGTGGTCACCTGACCTGAGCGCTGCTGTTTCATGGTCACATTAATTGGCATTAATTCTCTCTCCCAGTCAGACTTGTTTTATTCCTTCCGAGATGGCAAGCGGCTTTGGGTCGGTTGTGCTCTAGCTCTGGATGACATTTGGCCAGAACTGGAGCAGATCTGGTTTGGAGTCGCTTGCTGTCTTGGCATTACGCCGTGGTGCTGTTGACATGGGAAGATCTCATGCAAGAGTTAATGAATCAAGCCTGGAACTCAAAAACAGGAAACTGAGAGTTCGGCACCGCTGGGCTGCTTCCCGAGGTTAAGCGGAGTGCTGCAGTCTGGCACGTTGTAGGGACATTTTTAGGCCCTTTGCTCTTACTATCTCCCGTATTGTGCGATGAATTTCTGCTGTGTCTCAGTTTTTTGTCATTATCTCTCAGTAAACGACATGCTCCGTGTTCCCTAGGACCGGGGCGCGTTTCCTTCCCTCTTTCCTGCACCGCGCTGCTAAAAATTTCCCCTCTCCTCAGCATATTTTGCCGGCACTCTTCTGAGAAAGTACCTGAAGTTTTCCGGCACTTTCTCACCCTCTTGTCTCATCTGCAGGACAACTGAAGCCTCGCAGCAGAGATGACGGACTCCAAATACTTCACCACAACTAAGAAAGGTCTGGGGCTTACTATTAGCAGAATGGCTGACACATCTGCTATTCTTATTTTTCCTGGTTCATGTTTTGTTGCATGGTTTCAGTGTTTTTCACTATTACTATTCGATTTTGCTTTGAATTGGTAAAATTATATGCTAAATGGGATGCAGTGCTTAAAGATTGCGCTTGGCTGGTATTTTCGTGGTGTTGCGTGGAACCAATTGAAGGTTGTGAGGAAAAACACATCTTATGTGGTTTTATTTCCAATACTTTTCAAAATTTCTAAACGCATTTCTAATATGGGCTCTGACAGTGTGAAGTTACTTGGCTTTCTTTTGAAAGCTGAAGACATTTAGTGTACTGTGTGTGAGCTCCAAGCATTTAAGATGGAGGAAGGAAATTATTTGACCTTCTTTAATTCGTAACAAATGCTCAAAATGAAATTTGATGATAAAAATCTGAGGACCTTTGGTTGTACTAATGGGCATGATTGCTATGTCCAATAGAGTCCATAGAGCTGATGTGTGCGAGTTGGGTTTTGTTTACAGTTAGTACCTGCAGCAGGAGAAAATTGCACAGGAAGACTGTTCAGATAATGAGCTTAGAGAGCTTTGACTCTTTCAGTCCTGCCTGCTGTCACATGAGCTGCAGGGCCTGTGTGCTTCTCCCTCCTCATCTTTGAAATGAAAGTCTCCTCAGGCAATCTCCATTGTGTTCATTCAAATGTTGTTAAATTGTGTTTTTGTCATCGGAGATGATCACTGCCATGAGTTCAGTGGATGCATCTTTTCTCAGTTTTGAGTCAAAGCATTGTATTTGGTGTGTGTTTGCGTGTTTTGCATTTCAGTTTGCATGTGAAAGACAAGCCAGTTTGAAAGGAGTTTGTGGCTAAAGCCTGTGGTAGGTCAGTTGGACGAATGTTTATAGTGCCCCTCTCAGGCAAATTGGACTTAAGTCACATTCGGTTGCATCTACAAAATGAGCTGGACTTGGGGAGGCCAGCCCTGGTCCTGGAAATCTACTGTCTGCGCTGGTTTTATTTTGTTTGCACCAGCCGCTTTAGATTCCAGAAACCCGGTGAGGAACAGGAACTGAGTAATCCAACTGCTGTAGCGCTGTTACTGAGTACCATCAAAATGATGCTGTGGCTCTGAGACCAAGTTTGTCCACCTTTGGGATTGACTGATTACTTCCTTCAGGGTTCATTTTATTGAATTTTTTTTTTTTTTTTGTAATTTTTGGCACTGCTCATGTCTAAATGGCACCACGCCTGTATACGTTTCTGGAGAAAACCTACAGCGCCGTGAAAAAGTATTTGCCCTGATTTCTTACTTTTTTGCTTATTTTTCACACTTAAATGTTTCAGATCATCAAACAAATTTTAATATAAGACAAAGATAACCCCAGTAAATACAAAATGCAGTTTTTAAATGATGATTTCATTTATTAAGTGGAAAAAGCTATCCAAACCTACTTGGCCCTATGTGAAAAAGTAATTGCCCCCCCCCCCCCCTGTTAAATCATGAATTAACTGTGATTAATCACATTTTTTGAGTCCAATTTCACAAGCCACACCCAGGCCTGATTACTGCCAGACCTGTTGAATTAAGAAATCACTTCAATACAACCTGCTTGACAAAGTGAAGTAGGCTAAAAGATCTCAAAAAGCAACACGTCATGCCGCGAACGAAAGAAATTCAAGAACAGATGAGAAACAAAGAAATTGACATCTATCAGTCTGGAAGGGGTTGCAAAGCCATTTCTAAGGCTTTGGGACTCTGGTGAATTACGGTGAGAGACATTATCCACAAATGGAGAAAACTTGGAACAGTGGTGAACCTTCCCAGGAGTGGCCGACCTACCACAATTATTCATTCATCGACATTTCTTATAACGGGAAAAACTTCCAAGCAATGATCTTATCAGAGGGTCATTAAAAGCCTCGGTCACGTTAACTTTTCTGCTCGCTCTTAAACGTTGAGACACCGAGTCACATTTCGATCCTCCCATTACTAAGTGTGCCGTTTTCCATCCTCCAAAAAGCACATATTTAAGGTGACAAAATGTTGATGCCAAAATAACACCGATTCGCATACAAGACATCAGTGAGCGGAACCGGTGCCGCTATGCTTGTTGTTTTCAACTCAGGCAAGGCTGAAGTTTCCTGGTTAGTTGTCCGACCTAGTAACAGTAACAATGGGAGATGGGGCTAGGGATCGGTCAATTGCACAGCCATGGCTACACCCTCTATTTTTCAGGTCCTATTTTGGGCACATTCTCGCACCGTATTCAACTTGCTGTTGCGACCTTTCCAAAGCCCAAATCCCCATTTTGACACACCCTGACGCCCACTAGGGTGCACCACTACCCTGCTGCATGGTCCAGGGGTTGACATTAACACATTTTTGCTACTGGCCCATGGGGCCAGTAACATTTCAGATTTACTGCCCCCCCCATACCTTACTGCCCCCCCATCTTGCATATAAACATTTATACCGTGCGCGATACCATAGCATTCAATTTAAGTGACAAACGTTGCACCAATAATCCTTTTTGTGTCATGTTCTTCATTGCTTTCCTATTGCAAAGTTACCTTTTCACCACTTTGTTTCAGGCTACTGGATGTGGTTTGGTGTGCCTATGTAGTATCCACTGCCTTAACCCACCCTGCTTGTTGTAGAGTAGTGTGCACTGTAGATATGTGTGGTGATGGTTATTAATAATCGCTAATAGAATTCTATACTTGGTGCTAGTATGTTAATCTGATAAATTCTATTATCAGTCCTGTATTATACTTGTACACTTTGTCTCATTGCATGAAATTTCTTTTGAGATTTTTACATGAAATTTACACATTGCAATACATCAAACAGACCCAGTCCCAAGTCTGGGAAAAAGTGTTGGGGGGTAATGTTAAATTGAAGTCATGCATGTATAAAAATAATTAAAGACAGTCAAGTTCATGAATAAATACAAGTGTGAAAGTAACACAAATCTTATCAGCATCTCTGGCTTCTCTGCCCTTGCAACCGCTCAGAGCCAGGCACGAGATGCAAGTATACTCGTGTGACCGATTTTCGATGGTGAAAAATTATCGCGAGTTTAGGGAGGACAGTGTCGCACAAATCAACTGTTGTTAATACAAAAAGCAATGAACATATAGCTTATTATCATACAAATACACTGTAAGTTTTATTACCAAGTTAATAAACAGCGTAAAAAATAGAATCTACATCTCTCTCAGCAATCAGAGTTAACTCTTAACCTGCCACGCAGAAAGCCCCCAACTCCCCATGCAGTTTTATGTCTCTGCGCTTTACCTTCTTTACCATGGTGCGCACTGATATTATGATCTACATTCATTTTCAGTGGTAGAAAAGGCGTTCCTAAACCGGAACAACCAAACTATCGGGTGTTTATCCGCCGAAATTGAAACGAGTCTAGTGGAAACGAACTGCCGGTATTTCTCTGGGGAAAAAAAAAAAAAAAAAAAAAAAAATATATATATATATATATATATATATATATATATATATATATATATATATATATAGAGTCAATAAATTCATTAATTTCATTATTTATGATGTTATAAATTTTTGAACACTACATTTCGAAACTCCAAAACGTAACCCATCATTTACACCAATAAACTCACATCTCATGGGGCTACTTGACAGTCTTTATATCAAAATGAGATCGCGCGGTTTCAACCGGGTTTTCATTAGCGTTTCACATTTCCCGAAAACGATAGTAATGCGAATTCATGTAAGCAAGCATGTACAGTGCGTACTGTCCTCTATTTTTTAATATTACGACTGTACACGAGCCACCGCTGCATGTTGACTCAGGTCGACATTGGCAGGTTATGGGTAGTCGACCGGAGTCGACATTGGCAGGTTAAGTGTTACAAGCTGAAATAAAACATCTCACTACCTGCATTTAAAACTGTGTATACAAAGTGAAACGACTCTAAAAAGATAACGGAGTGACTGAAGAGTTCCGCCTGCATAGCATATTACTATAACAACAACTTCACTGTTTCATTATAATTCATGAAATATACCTAGCTAACCTATAGGAAGCTTCATTATAACCAAGCTGGCTTCCCGTTACGTTAGCTAACAATTAGAAACGAGTCGCAACACTGTAAGTTAGCCAGCTGGGTAACGTAAACTTAGATTTGCGGTGCAGGCTGTATTCTTCAGTCGCTCCAAGAAAAGGATGTAAGAAGCGGGACTGTTAAACGTAAGATTCAAACCTCTTAGGCCAAATGGAGACAAATCCACGTCTTCTCTTATTTTTTTCATATGCCTCTTTGCTTTTCCTCTTCTCTGCTGCAGTTTTCAGCACTTGCGGTGTTTTCCCTGGCTTTTGATCTTGTCCAGGTGGTTTCAGCCAATCCATTTGGAAATCTCTGTCTTCGTGCACAATTTTCCAGTCTGGCTGCAGACGTATAGCAGTAGTTCTCATGATGTCACGAACCTGGTCACGTGGGTTTGTTGACTAGCGTGGTTGGCAAAAAGCCTCAACATTACAATTGATTTAATAGGTGAAGTACAGTTGTCTTCCACTTTATGTAATAATGCCAGTTAGTTGCAGCGTAATTAACTGCACAAACCGATTCGTTAAGGGCTCAGGAATACGTTTCCTTCGTATTCCTGAACAAAAACCTAAAAATCCGCTTGGATCAATTCAATTCGATGAAAGAACTGGGTGCCGTCGACCCACTCGCGTGTTTGTACTATTCACTTTCTGTCGGGTAAGTGGCAAGTTATTTTCCATCATTTCTAACATTACATTTTGCTAAGTTTTCGCCTTCTTTTTATTCGGTCATAGCAAGGGGATTATCTTCCTTTTTGTGTTGGGTAATTCGATCGGTTCCTTGTGCTTTCCAGTAGTGAGTATTTAAGTGACAGGTAGGATATTAGTATTGGAAAGAATTCCGTTCTCAACCTTCTTCAGTATCGACTGAGATCAATAGGCTACTTTTTCGGCTTATCTTCACACGGCGGCAGCCTTGTTACTTATGACACACTAGCTGGCAAGGAAATGCGCAGTATATGCATTCGCGATATTAAATATTAATGATAAATCCTAAACCCCTTATCAAGAATAAACACCCCCCCAACATATATTGGCGCCCCCTTTTAAAATCGCTCCGGTAAACGTACTACTGTGAATTACTTGAACTGCTCAACGATGATCAACAAATGTTGAATTTCTGTTCGATGAAAGAATATCAAGCGATGATCCAGCCGACCCAGACCCAGAGTAGGGTCGTTCCTCCAACCTTTCAGGTCGTAAGGATCCGGAAGCCTACACAAACCTTCGTTGTTCTTAAGCTGAGAGAAATATCTTGTCTTGGCGGTACTGTCAAGGTTTTGTACATATTCAGAGACCACCGAATCGGTTCCACAACTGCAGGATGTCACACTTCTCTGTTTTGTTGTATTGATTTACTCTTGCCAACGACGCTAATGCGCATGTCTGAATATGACGTCAATGTTACTAAACAAGAACTAGTCCTATGGGGAAAGAGGAGCTCTGCTCCAGAACGGAAATTCGCCAAATCATGCCGGGACCGAGCTAGTTGGCAACCTAGCTAGCAAGCTACTTAGCGACCTAGCTAGCAAGCTAAAGTGATATCAAACTGTATAATGTTATAGCTAGCTAGCTACATGAGTGGAGGTGACGTGTTTCCGTTCTGTACAGATTAAAAAAATTGCGCCGGGGAGGTGTGTCGTATGATTATCCAATCAACGCAAAGTGGAGGTCACGTGTACCGGAGCGCCACTTTCCCCTTGCATCTGCAGCCAAATTGGAGAGGATTTTGTTACATTTTGCAAGTACTAAACATGACAAGGCCTCGTAAGCATTTGTATTTTTCACTGGGCTGATCGGGCCAGCGAGAAAGATAGTTTGGTGGTCCGAACTGGCCCGCCACTGCTGAAAAACACTGTCGGGCCTTCGGGTCAGTGTTAATGTCGACCAGTGATGGTCCCAAGTGTCAGGGGAGCAAGTTAAATGGTCGTTTGGGGTTTACCATGGTTACTGGGAAATTCAACAGGAGATTGAATCCTAAGGGAGATTCAGGCACAAACTTAAAAAAAAAAAAAACTGCAGCCAAAGCCCCACAAAACTTCATATCCTGACAGAAACTGTTATTTAAATATTCCCTCTGACAACTGAAATCATATGGTTTTTCTGTAAAATTATTTACCTACAGCATTAGGCATGAGATATACCAGTCCAGTTTCACAATTTAATCTTGAAAGAAGGATCATTATAAAATCTTCACAGAGAGCACATGGTATACTGTTTATAAACAACGTCACATGATTCCAACGTCACGCAGACACACCCACCTCACTAACAACGAATTACATTGTTGTGGCCCTACAGACTACATTTGAACACTTAATAATGGTAATTTCTGTCTTGGCTAGCAAAAATATTCAACAGGATGCAGTATTTTAAATTCTAGGTTTCATATAATCAGCTACAACTCCAACAATTCGACCAGATTTGTATGCATGACCGCGGATGAGCTGTTTATAAAATTAGCATAACAAAGATAATGTATGCAGACATGCCGGCAAAATGTCAGAAAATTTCATTGTACTTACATCTTTTTGCTTGAAAAAAACAATCTAAAGAGCCGGCATCTGGCATTTTCTTTCGTTTTGTTTCGCTCTGCTACACATGTAGAACTAGTTTTATTGTGGCTTTTGGCAGTTTTTTGTGGTCTTCCCCAGTGTTCCAGCATGATTAAAGCGCCATTTGCATTTAAGAAATTCTAGAAGCATCCTCGGTCGGTGTGAGAATCTAAATATATTTGAGCAGTGCACGCGACTACATCCAAACCAGCGGGTGACAAGGTTGGGAGAATACTGTAGTCTTGCGTGAGCCATGGAAACTGCGTAGTGAAAATTCTAGCCCAGCAAGCCAGTCGAAACAAGCCGAGCATGTTACGCCTGGTATCGAGGTTGACAGTCTCGGGGAATTTAATGTCCATCCAGTTCCCGTCTGGGGCACTGATGCGCGCGCACCACGCATGCTTTTTCGCGCCATCCAGATTGATTGAAGGATTTAGCTTCCAATATGCCACATGACGCCCGAATAAAGGTGAATTTCACAGTTAGGGGGTAAACACGACCAGCTGATTGAGCGAAATATCAGATTTCTCTCAGGTTTGTAGGCGGTATTTCTGGCTGAATAGTTGGTGTAATATGGGATTAGTAACATGCTTCATTTTGTTTTGTGACCATTATTGATTTTCAGCGCATTTGCCATAATTTGGGCGCGTTTTTTGCCAATTCTTATTTTGGGCCAAATTCGCTACGACATCAATGCAATGCAATTGAGAGCCCTGGGTGTGTGTCTCATTACATCAGGCGTAAAACTAACACAGCATTTCATAAAAAGAACCTCATACCAAAAGTCAAACGTGGTGGCAGTGTGATGGTTTGGGGCTGCTTTGCTGCTTCAGGATCTGGACGACTTGCCGTAATTGATGGAACTATGAATTCTGCTCTCTACCAGAAAATCCTGAAGGAGAATGTCCAACCATCAGTTTGTGACCTCAAGCTCAAGTGCACTTGGGTTACGCAGCAAGACAATGATCCGAAACACACCAGCAAGTCCACCTCTGAATGGCAAAAAAAAAAACAAAAAAAACAAAATGAAGGTTTTGGAGTGGTCTAGTCAAAGTCCTGACTTAAATCAGATTGAGATGCTGTAGCATGACTTTAAATAGGCTGATCATGCTCGAAAACCCTCCAATGTGGCTGAATTAAAACAATTCTGCAAAGAAGAGTGGGCTAAAATTCCTCCACAGCGATGTGAAAGACTCATTGCCAGTTATCGCAAACGTTTGATCGCAGTTGTTGTCGCTGGGGGTGGCACAACCAGTTATTAGCATTTAGGGGGAAATTACTTTTTCACATAGGGCCCGGTAGGTTTGGATACCTTCTTTCCCTTAATAAATGAAATCATTGTTTAAAAACTGCATTTTGTATTTACTCGGGTTGTCTTTGTCTCATATTAAAATTTGTTTGATGATCTGAAACATTTAAGTGTGCCAGATATGCAAAAAAAAAAAAAAAAGAAAGAAATTTGGAAGGGGGCAAATTCTTTTTCTCGGCAGTCGGCACTGTATCTTAAGGCTGTTTTATACTTGTGTACCTTTGAGAATGCTATTGTATCAACGTTCTGCCTTCGTGACAACCACCAAACTTTTGGTCTATCCAGCCTATGAAATGTTTAGACAAACAATGATGGTGTCTGTAGCTTTACAGATATTCTAAAAGTACAAGACACCATCCGACAACACTTTCTCTGTGTCTCTGACGTGGTTTTGTTCGTGAGGCACTGTCTATTGACACGTCTTGGCTACAAGTATAAAACAGCCTGCAGGTGAAAAGTTCACGAGCCGGAAGCCTTGTGTAAATCTCTGAACTCGGCTGTATTATCTCACCCATTTGTTCGTCCTTGTGGGTTACAGATTTTTGCTAATTGGCAAATCCAGGTGATGGGAACACTTGAAATTGGGAGGACTTACTTTCTGAACTTGGAGTTTCCTCTTTTGCAAAAGGCTGATTTTAGTCTGCAAAATCCCCTGGGTTTCATGGGCGGTGTTTGTCGTTGCCAGGGGAGATCTTTGAACTGAAAGCAGAGCTAAACAGTGACAAAAAGGAGAAGAAGAAGGAAGCGGTGAAGAAGGTCATCGCCTCCATGACTGTGGGGAAGGATGTGAGGTGAGCTCCGCCTATTGGTTGCTGACATTATAACCGTTCTCATGGTAACCAAAAGTACGACTTCAGCATCAGCATTCTGGCCTGTATTCATATAGCCCCTCAGAAGCAGGAGCTGTGATCTCAGACCATTTTCCCCTGCCCACCTCCACACCTCATTAACTAAGAGTTGAGAAGACAAAACTGATCTGAAATCAGTGCTCTTAATTGGAGAAGTATTTGCTGAAAGGAGTTTGCCCTGTGCAAGACTGCACCCGCCTGCATAGCGTTTTGCTAAATGCTTTTAATTGGAAATTTAGGTTGCCGTTTGTTTGCCCTTTACCTGCATTTGCAATGAGCCCTGGTGACTAAGCTATCTATTAAGTATTTCTGTCGTGGTGTTATTCATCCACTTTTAATTTTACCTCTCTTGAGCTTATGTATCATTAATACCATCTTCGCTCAGTGGAGAAAGTGTTTATATAATGTGAAACTAATGAAGGGAGAGATATTAAGGGGGAGAGTTGGATCAGTAATTACTCTCCTGGAATTATGAGAGATAAAGTACAGTGTGCTTTATCTCAATAATAGAACAGGAACTGCACTGTGAGGACGTGTGTAAACTGTGCAACTGAAATTGTGTCCTTGGCGCCGCACGGGATATGCTTGGGGCACGGAGTCAATTGCTGAATCAAGCGATGCCTGTTTTAAATCTGAGTCAAGGGAATTCCATTTTCTGCCTCGGATTTCTTAAACAAATCCAAAGATATTGTACAAAGCACAGGGTTCTGCCGATGCTGGTCAGCTGGTGGTCGGCACCGACCAGCACTCGGAATCCGCCGACTACCACTCAGCCTAGAAAGTGCTTCTTCCGCACGGCACTATTTTTTTCAAAGATCAGTTAAAACGAATGCATCCAATAAAACCGCAAGAAACAAAACATAAATGACCCTAAGTATGTCCCCCCCTCCCCCTTATGTTTCTGTCAGAATAGCGAACTTTCGTTTTCGACCCGGTCCCTGACATAGCCAATTCGCGGGAATCTTCTGCGGTGGTTGTCATAGCAATCCGCCTGTTGTACATGTATTATGCTTTGAGTGTAGCTGACCTGCAGACGGCTAGCGGAGAGATGGCCAAACGGAAGAATCAGGGCCCAGTTGACAGATTTTTAAGGTGAGACTCAGTGTTGCGCTTACAAGATAATAACAGGGTTCGAAATTCGCGGTAGTCCGCTAGTGCACACAAAAGTAAAAATTAAGGCGGACTCGTAAACAGGTCTTCAAACTAGTCCGAGTGTCTAATAAAATATTGTCAACATGGAAAGAATTCAGTGGCCAACCTCTTTATCTACTTCTTATTTCCCAGAACGATTTCAAAAGGAGGCGCCAATAGTGTTCACTGCCCTGGAGCATATCGCAAGACATGTCCTCCCACCCATTCACGAACGCATTTAATCGGAAAAATGAAATGAAATGCCAATTTTAAATTTAAATGGTCCGTTTTGAAGCTCCTTGACTTCAAAAAGGTGCATCGCCAACGTAACTGTTTATATTTGTTCGAGATGAATGAATGTCTTTAACCTTAAGAATTGAATACGCTACCTGTTCTGTGAAATTATGCAAAATAAACAGCTCAACTGAAAATGTGAGCTCCCTACGTGCACAGATATGTTAAATGATATCGTGTCAGTGTTGGCTATATATCCTGCACTTCGGTCTACATGAACGGTATAGACCGATCCAGAGTACAGCCCTCCCAGGCCTATCCAGCCAATGAGATCCAGGGCTGCAGTCACGTGACCGTACCCAGCTAGCGCTCGCCATAACCTCGGACAAACAAACACTTCCGAACTGCTTTCTCTATTGGGAAGAGAACATTCGCGCTTTGTTTTCTCATTTGTGTAATTATAAAATCTCACAATGGCAAAGCGGTGTTGTTACGGTGAGTGTAAATTGGACACGAGATACCCAGACAGGGTCGTAAACGCTACTTTCAGGAGGGAGAGGGCTGGATATGGTAATTTATTTGCTAATAATTACTCATTATTCTGAAAGCTCAACTCGCTTTGTTTACGAACAATAACGCCTCTTGATGGCTTTGCACTGGGCTGCAAAAGGGTCAAGACGCTGCAGGTTTTCATTCAAACAGAGCAGAAACACACCTGATACTATTAATGCAGGCTTCACACAGTGCTCCGCTTCAATCAAAGATTGTCTTGGGCAATAACACTTGGGTGCTCCGGAAAAGGTTTATGATCTTATCACACCATATGTAAATTGAATGCTACGTACCCTGCTTTGCAAGAGCACTGGCCGTGAACAATGCTTCTCTGTTCCTTGTCGATCGTTATTATCAATGAGTGTGGCTTCTGGGACTTCAGCATTGAGCGATAGTATTTGCATTTCGCTTCAACTTCACGGGCGTTTATAACAGAAAATGACACTTCGTGAATATACCCAGATAAAAAATAATTATAATCCTTGTCTTTTGCTTTTTTTGCGATGCGATGTGTTTTTAAAAACTCAAGATTGATGTTTTCAGGAAGCGCTTCCAATGAGGTTATAAGGGACGTTGGCGCCATCTTCAGCAAAGCTTGACCTAGGTCCGGCCGTTGCTATGCATAGTTAGGGGGTGGGCGGAGCTATGGATCGGTCTATTCTTTAAGCGCGATGTTTCATGAATTGGAATGAACAAAATTATAAAGTTTCATGTTATCCAGTCTGACCTTAATAACTGCAGCGTTCTTCCTAACCCAAGAAAGAGTACACTTGGCTATGTCTTAATAACTAAACCATATTTTGACTTTGATAATAGATGTGTATCCTGGGCAGAACCCTGAAAGCAGAATATCTATGGATTCTTGTGAAATATTTGTTTAACATCTGTCCATCCATTTTCCACCACTTACCCAAGGCCGGGTAACCGACTAAGCATACAAGCCCAAGCGCACCCCTCCCCACTTACGTCCTCCAACTCTTCCTGGGGGACCTTAAGTCGTTCTCATGCTAGCCGGGAGATGTCGTCCCTCCAATGTGTCCTGGGTCTGCCTTGGGACCTACTTCCAGTAGGACATGCCCATAAAACCTCCAAAGTGGGGCGTTCTGAAGGCATCCGATTCAAACGCAAAAACCACTTCAACTGACTCCTCTCAAGGCGGAGATGCAGCAGCTCCGCTCTGTGCCTCTTCTGGATGTTCGAGCTGCTCTCCGTATCTTTAAGGGTGGGCCCAGTCACCCTGCGGAGAATACTCATTTTGGCCGCTTCTATTAGCAGTCTTGTCCTCTCGGTCACTACCCAGAGCTCCTGACCATAAGTGAGGGTTGGAACGTATATCGACAGGCAAATCGAGGACTTCACTTTTAGGCCCAGCTCCTTCTTCATCGTGATGGACCACTGCAATGTCTTCATCGCAGCAGACGCAGAACCTATCCGCTTGTCAGTTTCCTGCTCCATCCTAGCCTGGCTTGTGGATAAGACCCTGAGATAGTTAAAGTCCTCTACTTGGGGCAACAATTCACCCCCCACTTGGTGGAGACAAAGCTACTTTTTCAGGCAGAGAGCCATAGCCTCATATTTGGAGGTGATGATTCTCATTCCAACCGCTTCACACTCAGCTGCAAACTGCTGCAGTGTGCGCTGGAGGTCACAGTCCGATGAACCCAACAGGACCACAACAGCTGCAGTCTGCCGAGATGCAACCCTGAGGCCATTCAACTGGATGCCCTCCAAGCCTCTGCTGTGCCTTGATATCCTGTCCATGAGAATCATGAATAAAGTTGGTGACAAGGCACATCCTTGATTGAGTCCAACACGGACTGGAAAGGAGTCACACTTAGTGCTGAGACTGTGTACGCAACTCCGGCTTTAGTTGTGTAGGGAACAGATGGCTTGAACGATCTGGGAACCCTATACTCCCGCAGCACCCCCCCACAGAATAGCTCATGGAACACATATGGGTAAATTCCCACGACCCCTCCAGTACCCATTTAAGAGCTGGTCCACTCTTCCACGGCCAGAATGGAACGGAGTCTGCATTGCTGCTTCTGGATCCAAGGATTGACAGTCGGGCAAAGTCACCTTTGCTGCACCCTGGCATAAGCATGTCCTGGCAGGCTAAGCAGTGTTGGAGCACACCCTCTAGTCCCCCTCTTTAAAAAATGGGAACCACCACCCCAGTCTGCCTGCCCAATGGGACTTTACCCAACATCCACGCGATGTTAGACAGGCGTGTCAGCCGTGACAGCACAACAACATCTCAGAATGAATCTCATCCACCAACGGTGAATAACAAGTGCGGAACATATCGATTACCTCAGAGGCTTCCATCAAGGAGATGAGTAAAGGGTCACCAGAGTCCTCCATCCCTGTCCCCCTAACAGAGGGCATGTGTGCTGAATTCAGGAGTTTCTCAAATTGCTTTTGCCACTGCCAAACATTATCCCCAGTTGAGGTCAGCTCTTCCCCACCCCTTCCTAAACAACCTGGGCACAACCCTGCCTCCCCTTCCTGAGTCACTTGACGGTTTGCCAAAACCTCTCTAAGGCTGACCAAAGGCCCTTCGAAATGGCCTGCCTAAGCTCTTCCTAAACCCAGGTGTTTTCTTTTGCGACCACAGTTCTGCTTTTCTTCTGGCCTGTAAATACCCATTGGTTGAGTCAGAAGTCCCCTGTGCCAACCTAAAGGCCACCATCTTCAGCTTGACAGACTCCTTCACAGCTGGTGCCCACAGACGAGTCCTCAGGTTTCCATCATGACTAGTACTGACAAATTTCAGTCCGCAGATCACGTCAGCGGCTTCCACAATGGAGCCGTTGAACAAGGTCTACGCAGACTCTATGTCCCCATCCTCCCTAGAGATACTGGAAAAGCTCTTCCAGAGGTGTGAGTTGAAGATTTTTTGGACCAGATTCTCCACCAATCATTTGTAGTCAAACCTCACAAGATGTTTAAGTTTACCCGGTCTGTCCAGCAGTCTTCCTTGCTCTCTGATCTACCTCACCACCTGGTGATGATCAGTTAACGGCTCTACCCTTCTCTTCACCCGAGTATCGAGATGTAGGACTGCAGAACTAAGGACACAGTCACAAAATTGATCATTGACCATTGAGTAAGGGTGCTCTGGTACCATGTCCACTTAAGAACTCCCTTTTGCTTGAACAGTGTGTTTGTATTAGTGCAGAAATCCAGTAGAAAAGCACCACTTGGGTTCTGATCAGGGAGGCTATTCCTCCCAATCACTCCTCTGCAAGTCTCTCTGTAATTGCCCTCATGAATGCTGAAGTCTCTCTATAAAACTATGGAATCCGTTGTTGGAGCTTGTTAGTAAATCCAAGTTTTACCAGGAACAAATATTATGACCGTCGTCCAAAAGAAGCAGACCCGATGTTAATATTAAAAAAAAACAGGAAAGTATTTATTACATAAGCCAGCACGGAAACAAAATTCTCAGAAAAATGTTCATTGAAGCACTGTTCATAGCATTACATTTGCATATATTCAAATTTTTGTGTAAAACAAGTTTTGATTTCTGATTGGTCGCTAGCAGTTGTGTGCCATGTTTGGCACAGTGGATTGGCTTATTCAAGTCCTGAATGGTTGTGGGGTCTCGCCCTCTTCTCCCTGGTGGACTGGTGGAAAATCCCCACAGGTGGAACTGCCAGTGGTCATCCGTGCTGCCTTATGTAATAAATACTTTCCTGTTTTTTAATACAAACATTGGGTCTGCTTCTTTTGGACGACGGTCATAATATTTGTTCCTGGTAAAACTTGGATTTACTAACAAGCCCTTTCCAGCACCCACCAATGGACTCTAAGAAGGCTGGATACTCTGAACAGTCGCTGGGTGCAGAAGCACTGACAACAATCGGCGCATTCTCCTCAGCGACCCGCCAGCGCATTGCAGAGACCCTCTCATTTACCGGCGTGAATACCAACACGGTGGCCCTCAGGCAAGGAAACAGAAGTATCTCCACACCTGCTTGCCTTTTCTCACCTTGGACAACTCCGAAGAAGGAGAGAGTCCAATCCCTATGAAGGGGTTTGGTTCCAGAACCAGTGCTTTGCATAGAGCTTAGTCTGACTGTATCTAGCCTGAACTGCTCAACCTCCCGCACAGGCTCCGGTTCTTTTCTTGTCAGTTGGCTGACATTCCATGTCCTGATAATCAGTTTCCATAACCGGGGGCTCAGAGTGACAGAGTCTCTGCCTTTGTCTGCCATCCGGTCTAAAGTACACCTGACCCCTATTCCTCTCCTCGCGAGACGAGGGCCCAAGGGGAGGCGGCTTGATGTAGCCATTTCAGGTTGAGCCTGGTCAGGTCCCAGGAAAAACTCGGCCACCAGGGGCCGGTTGCACCAACTGGTCTTATGCCTGGTCTTAGCTAAGACCAGGCGTAACTTGGCGTTCTAAGTCCAGTCGCATAGTTACGCCAGTTGCTCCAGCTGGTCTTACGCCTTCTTCTCACTAAGACCAGACGTAAATATTACGCCTGGTCTGGAGCAGGCGTGAAGTAGGAAAATCTTGCTGTTTCTATAGTAACAATTATACTAACTGTACTGTTAACGAAAGACGATGGCGCGTCTCATGTATCGCCTTTACAACGAGCGGGCGTTTAGACGGGAAAGAGTAATTAGGGACAGAAGCAACCTTTACGGCGACGAGGAGCTGATTGAGAGGTTTCGATTCTGTAGGAGAGATCCGTATGAACTTGTTGAAGAGCTGTCACCAGACTTTTGTGTCGGACCACAGCGCAGCATTGCCACCAACGCTGCAGCTGCTGATTGTACTTCGCTTTTATGAGGAAGGTTGAAAAATGCCCAAGTCTCCAATTCAAATGTGCCAATAAATAAAAAATGCAGAACCACTTTTATTGAAATTGGATGAGTGTGTCGTGTCAGGGTGTCATGAATCATGTAAGAAAGTGCTCTTTTAAATGAAAATGCTCTACGGACTTTTGATTATAACCGCCGCTTTCCACTCTAACCAACCCAGTAAATGCAGGTGAATCCTCGCCAAACACGTCGACAATTATGTCGCTGTATACGGATGTTTTCGGGGGAGGACCTCTGCCGGTTTTGTGATATTTTTTTTTTTTTTTTTTTTTTTTTGCGGAAGCATCTTTCTTCGCCTTACTCAAAAGGTCTTTCCACTTTTTCCTCACATCACCTTCTGAGCGAAGGCTGCCAGAGTCAGAGCAACTGTTAATCGCCTCCGTTATCGCTGTCCAAGTTGATTGTTTTCTTTTGTTCGTCTCGATGTTGAACTGCTTTAGCAGTGAGTATTGCCCTGTGCCAACTGTACAGCTTGATTAACTTCCGGATTTCGATGTCAGTGAAGTTTCCCTTTCTTTTTCTTTCCTCCATAGTTGCCGCAAACAGAAGCGATAAGTTAGGCTACAAAGATGCAAGACAGCGGAAGGTAACAATGTATCCTAGCAACGCACGCTATGTAAGCATTCACAGGAACGCGCATTCTAAAGACTGGTCTTTGTTACGACCAACTTAGCAGTTACGACCAGGCTTAGTTAAGACCAGTTGGTGCAACCGGCCCCAGGTGCTCACCTACGAGCTCCTTCTCAGGTCTGGCTCCAAGAGGGGGCCTCGGTGTCCCTGTTCCTGGTGAGGTTTCCTCATTTCTCGTGTGCCGTTCCGTAGGGGTGCATTTTGTCTGGCCTCACCTGGGAGCAGTGTACCATGGGAAACCCCACCTGGAGCTGATGCTCCAGGCAACGTGGCTCCCAAGGCCCCAGAGGAACCCAAACTCCTCCACCACGATAAGGGAGCAATTCTTGGCGGAGGTTTTGCCGAACCTCTTTCGTGAACACCTTTTCTGTGCAATATTTTTCAAAAACAATTTGCGCTTTAAAAACTGCAAATATTTTTCTACGGTCCATTTTTCTGACACGTTGAAATATTGTCATTTTTTCACTTCCATTGCTAATGTTACTACTTTTGATTGTGTTACATTAAAACTAAATTTTTGAGCCTATCCATCTTAACTCTGGTCCCTTGAATTTTTTTTAATTTGTGAAACAAAAATTGCTGTTCATTGTTTTGGCTGTGTGATATACTGTACATAAAATATGATATATCATAGTTTGGTGTGGCTTTCAGGGCCTATCACTGCTGGTGCTGTCTGTTCACTTTGGGGAAGAAAAGTCAGGCTTATGACTCTGTTTATGAGCTTTCCAAACCAGAAACAATGATATAAGATGCTTTATTTTTTTTTATTTTCGCAGCGCTTTGTTCCCAGACGTAGTGAACTGCATGCAGACAGACAATCTGGAGCTGAAGAAGCTGGTGTATCTGTACCTGATGAACTACGCCAAGAGCCAGCCCGATATGGCCATCATGGCTGTCAACACTTTTGTTAAGGTGGGAGCTGGATCCTGCTCGTTATTACGGAAATACTACTCTCCTCTGTCCGGACCGAGGAGGGCTTGCAGTATTGTAATATCCCTTTGCATGTTATTTGATATACCATGCGGTTCGTAAGTATTTGTACTGTGAAGCAAATTTAATTTCTGTGCGGGTTCACTGGCTATGGATTTGAATGAAGTGATGATCTATTCTATTTACACACACACGTTGAGTTGGAATCACAGCCTTATATAATTTTCTAAATTGTTATGGACATTCGCTGATTATGATTAACCAAATGCTTTTTATTGTTAAAAACAGTTTTGTTAAACATGTGCGCTGTTTGTACATGTTGGCACTGGCTTGGGTGCCCATCCCAGAGCATTATATATTTACATAGACTATTGACATCATATATTTTAAGACCATAATCAAAGGTTTATTAAAATGTATAAATTCTCAATTTGCATTTGACACTTTGAATTTATTGATATCAAAAGGCTGTACTTTTGGACTAGATGGCTTCAGCTGTGAAATTACTGGCTGGCCGGTGTGCTTATTTTACCGTTTTTATCAGCAAAGCAAGGTCACGGCCTATTAAGGCTTCTTAATATACCAGCAGCTGCACTGTTGATGTCTGTGTGAAAGTAAGCCCTCCATGTGTACTACTGCATAAGCAAAGTCAAATTATTGCCTGGTTTTAAATTGTATAGTGTGGAACTGGTGTCTGAGAGTGGCTTTTGGTTTACATAAAGTTTGTAGTAGTTTGCATGAACAAGAGTGGACTTCTAACCAATGGCAGCTGCATATAAACTCTAAAATGGATGTTTGCTGTTGTTGCACACTGGTTTGAATCTATGCGATTTAAATTCGGATGCAGCTGGCTAATGTGCCTTAGTTTGTGAATTTGCCTGTGTAGAAATGTCAGGTGCGTCCTCATCGCCCTGAGGATTCCTGGGGCTCTGCCTGCCAGTGTGCACGCAACCAAGATGAAACGAAGCAGAGATAATGACATAAAATGCCCAGCAGGTGTTGTACACCTCCATTTTGTTCCCCTCTATTTTCTAACCTACGACTTTGGCAGGATTGCGAGGACCCAAACCCGCTGATCCGAGCACTGGCGGTGCGCACCATGGGCTGCATCCGTGTGGATAAGATCACGGAGTACCTGTGCGAGCCGCTGCGGAAGTGCCTGAAGGACGAGGATCCATACGTGCGTAAGACCGCAGCCGTGTGCGTCGCCAAGCTCCACGACATCAACGCCCAGCTGGTGGAGGACCAGGGCTTCCTGGATACGCTTAAGGACCTCATCTCTGACTCTAACCCCATGGTGAGCTTTCTGTCTCCATCTGTAATGATGAGGGACTATCCATCCATTCATTATCTAATCCACTTGGGTAAGCGCCAGTACTCCTGTCGAAGGATGGGGCCAATACCGGTGTGGGCTGGAGCCTATCCCAGCATCCTTTGGGAAAGTGGCATGAACTTGTCTTGGGAAGTTCATCAGTGCCTGGGAGAGCATAGAGAGATACTGTCCTTTTCAAAACTGTGGTTTATTTGTTCCACGTATACCACAGTCTACGGTTAAATCAGTTGTATCCTGCCCCGTTTCTGTAGAACTGCCACCCTGCAAGTTTTTATTCCAAACTTAATATAGCACACCTGACTCTGCTAAATGCAAACATCAAAAAGATCTCTAAGGGCGTGTTCACATTGACATTTTTTTTCTCAGTTGCGAGTGGATGTTTCACATTATATTCCTATGATACAGAGTGTTTTTGAAAAAAAATCCTGAGCGCTTTTAAAAACACTGCCGCCAGTTTTTTTTTTTTTTTTTTTTACTGCTCCGGTGCTTTTCAAGTTGAAAACTTCTACTCTCCAAGAAAAAAGCACCCTACGTCAAGCGCTTTTTTGACAGCTGACCAATGAACGAGAACTTGCGTGACTATGGAAACTCTGTTTCAAATTGACTCTTGTCGAGTCTGAAATATGCACTGAACCGTGCATTATCAAACCGTAGCTCTTGGACTAAACTATGAAATGCACCGTGCTGCTGCGTCCCGGTTAATATCATGCACCCACAAACGGGAAGGTTCGATTTGTTATCCTCTGCGGCATCTAAAGCCAAAACAAGGGCTAATTTTCTCATCCTTGACATTGTAACTAGTTGACACTGATACAAGTAGCCTAGGCTAACCTCTTTGATATTGTAACCGATTGTAACGTGCTTGTGCTCTAGAGTGAACTGTTGTCATGGGGATAAAAAAAAACGCCCGGCGCTGTTTTTAGGACAAAAACCTGCTGTCAGGTTTTTTTATTTTTAAAAAACCGCTCTGGTCAACTTATTTTTTTAATTAAAAAAATGTCAATGTGAACACACCCTAACTGTTGAATGAGGGGCTCTTTTGAGATCAGAGTTTAGTTGTACAGGATGGTTGATCTGCGGGAACAGGGTTGGCTATTACTTTTTTAAATAATTTGACTGAGGCCTGTCATGTGGCTGGCTTTGGAATCCCTGAAAAAACTGCAATTAATGCTTTTTCATTGTGTCTTACAATTGATTTCTGAAGATGAAGCCGCTTTCACATCGACTGAAACAATTTTTCACACCACAGATTACATTCAAAGTCAATGCAAAGACGCGAATACACGCCAAACGCGCGGTATTCGTCTTTGCATTGACTTTGAATGTAATCTGTCGTCTTAAAAATTCATTTCAAGGTCGTGTGAAAGCGCTTGAAAGGTCAAACCTAAAGAGTGTATTAATGTTCTTTTACCATTTCGTTTGGCCGTCATCAGTACTTAAACAGCGCTCATTCTTGCGGATCCATTTTCACACTCGAGAATAAGCTGTCTGCCAGCTTGGCGCTTAAATAAATCTAAGTCACTCCCTTAAGTGTTAGTTCAGTGGTTTGTAGCTCTTATCTCTGCAGCCTGTTCCTCAAATTTTGGTCCATGAGGGTTGAGAACTGCTGTTTTTCTACCCTCCCTGTTTCTGGAAGTGCTGTGTAAAGGCATTCTGGCAGATCAGTCGCAGTAATTTATTTAACTGCACGGGGTGGGGGAAAACCGTATCTGAATTTCAGTGAGTGAAAACGAGGGCGTCCAGTCTTGTCAGAAAAGTGTGTGTGCCTGGTGTGGAGGCAGGTTTTTAATTTCACTTCAACTTTATGACACCTGACTCTACTTACTCAGGTCTTGACTGAAGGATGTCGTTAGTTGAGTGAGCTGTCTAAATATTGGCCTAATACTGAAATTTGCGCCCACACAGATGCCTTTTTTGTATATAATGCCCCCTCCCCCCCGTCGATGCTCTGTAGTGACTCTGTGCCTTCCATAGGTTTGGATATTAGAGCAGCCGCCCTGTACTGTGCCATAGTAAGGATCTCATCTCCCTGGGTATCCTTACACAAGCTGATAGTGTGTTCTGGTAAAGTACAGATGCTGAACACACTGTTGGCATACTTGTGTTACAGTGGGGGTGTATACATTACAGGACTCATCAGTTCTGTTTACTGCTCTGAGCAGAAGCCTGTTATTTAAGTTAGTGAGCAGACTTTGTAAAGACAGAAAGCTTTGTCTATCGAGTTAAAGAAGGGGTCATAATTTTGGAACAGACGTGGGCTGCGGTTGCATAAAGTCTTTGTTCAGGCGGTGGGTGGATTTGACTGTGATCTGCAGCCCTTGATGTTTTAAAAGCCTGAAGATCTATCACTGTCATTACAACATCCAATACCTCTGAGACTTCAAATCAAGAAGCAGCGCTGTGTTATTTTTAGTGCAGCGTCTTGTCTGCGGTGTGGTTGTGTTGCGAGCTGAAGAAAATATATGCCAGTCTAAATTTAGATTGTGACAGATGGGATTGTTTTTGCGATTAAGAAAATTAGGCATGTCATTTATCCTACGCTCTTTTTTTTATCTCCATCTATCATCATTACGCTGTAGTGTTTTACTTCAGTTACTGCAGCTTGACAGGATATAAACTGGCTGTATCTCGACCTCTGCCTCTGTGTTCCTGCTCTGTTCTCGGGGACATCTGTTAATTTGGCTGCTGATTCTAACCAATCACTCCTGGACCCCCCCCTCCTGTACCCCCCCCCCAACCCTCGCTCTCCAGGTGGTGGCGAATGCCGTAGCTGCCCTCTCCGAAATCGCCGAGTCGCACCCCAACAGCAACCTGCTAGACCTGAACCCCCAGTCCATCAACAAGCTGCTGACGGCCCTGAACGAGTGCACTGAGTGGGGCCAGATCTTCATCCTGGACTGCCTGGCTAACTACACCCCACGGGACGACCGCGAGTCCCAGAGGTGAGGCTCCACCCAGCCGCCCGCCTTGCTCTGGTGGGGCCCCCAGTCTTAGAGAGTTTGGCTCTTCAAGCGTCCAGTATGGCCACCCTGAGATCTGTTGTACAGTTATTGTGGGCCCCTGTGCATGGCCGTTAACTTCATGTTGCTCCAGGGAGGTAACTGGCCCTCCTGCTTGGTCTAATCAACTGTAAGTTGCTTTGGATAATGGCATCACCTGTGTAATTTTGATTCAGAGGGTCCAGCCCTCCTACTCATGCTCTGTTATTCTCAACTTATCTGAGTAAAGCCTGAGCAAGTGTTCACCGGAATTCTTGTTCCAGATTTGGCAGGGTTCTGCCAGGTTCTAGGTATTAGTCAGTGCAGTTCTTGGGCTAATTCTGTCATCCTGCTTTGTGTGGGCCATGGCTGTTGGGCTTATCCTGACAAGTGTTTGTTACATACTGGGTGGGGCTGTAAGTGAAGTGGTGATACTTTTGGTTTTTTGTCTCTTCATTTGCTCAGACCAATTTGATCGCATTCTCCTGTTGTCCTGTTTTCCCCTCAAATTCTACCTTCCCTGCCTTTCCTTTGTCTGTCAAACATTCCTCCCATCTCATATTTCTAATGCATCCTCTGTTGTCCCATTTCTTTTCTACTCTCCATCCCTCCATTGAATCCCTCCCTGCCCTTGTGCTTCCTCTCATTTTTGTCTCCCTTCTCTCTTCATCCTGTCCTTCAATCCCTCTCTCTTTTCTTCAATCCGTCTCTGGTCTTGCTTCTTCTCATTCACCCTAATAATTTCATTCCTCCCTTCAAACCCCTGCTTTCCTCACCCCCACAGTATCTGCGAGCGGGTCACTCCGCGTCTCTCCCACGCTAACTCGGCGGTGGTGCTCTCGGCGGTGAAGGTGCTGATGAAGTTCATGGAGATGCTGCCCAAGGACCTGGACTATTACGGCACCCTGCTGAAGAAACTGGCTCCGCCCCTGGTGACGCTCCTGTCAGCCGAGCCGGAGCTGCAGTACGTCGCCCTGAGGAACATCAACCTCATCGTGCAGAAGCGGTAAGCTGGCCACCAGTGTGGTCCTGAGCGGCCCACCGCCCTTTAAAGTCCATCTGCAGTGCAATTTTATCAATAATCCCGTCAGAATAATTACCTGGTGTCTGTAAAACAACACTGTCAGGTTTACGGAATTAACGGAGTTGTAGTCTGTTTCCAGTCTCTTATTCTTTCTCCTCATTAACTATGTGTGGTTTTGGGTGGGGAGGTTTAAAATGAGGCTCTGTGCTGATTGGCTGCTTCATTATGACGCAATGTGAACAACGGCAGCCATCACTGGAAACTAACTATTCTGGGCTCGGCTATGCAAATGGCTCTTCCTGCGTTTTCCATTGGGAAGGAAATTGAACCGGAAGATTCAAGCACACTGTTTCTGAGGCAGGGCGCGACGGCGCCAACTCTGTGACAGTCTGGTTTTACATTTTGTGAGATGATGGGTTAAGGGAGGAATGAAGTATGCGGGTAAGGGAAAACATTATTTGCACTGGGCTTTTTAACAGTGGGAATTCAGAACTACCGAACTCTTATTCTTGGTCTTAGTCTGTCGATCTCATTCAGATTTCTTATGGGTTGGGAGCGTGGGTTTAATCTCCTTAACTGCCGCATTACATTTGGAAGGTGCATAATGGCCATCTAAAACTCACTGTGAAGTGTCTGAGTATTCGGCAAGGCTGATATTTGTCAATCACTGCTGACTTGCAAGAGCAGGTATTCTGGTGATAAATCACATAACTAACGTGAACACCTACAGGTAGAAATATTAGTTAATATCAATATTAGATTCGAATGCAGTGTAAATAGTTAGCCAGTTGGACGTTTTTGCCAAAAATGTGGTAAAGTTCTTTAGTTCTTCAGTCGTGATATCCCGCTTTGATCTTTGGGGGGGTGTCACTTTACTGAATACATTTTTTCTTAAAATCCAGTTGTATGTGCTGTACCCAGCTGCAGGACTGTATCGGCTCTGTTCCAGCAGTGTTTTCTGGGATTAACTTTTTCTGGGTTTCCTTGGTAACCACTTAATAGGCACCTCTCAGCTGTTAGCACCGGACCATTAACGCTGGAAACATGCAGAGCAGTGGCCATGTTTGTCATTAAACATAAGAGGCGAAGGTCTCTGCTGGTAGTTAATGGGGTTTTGGTTGACTGCTTCCCTGATGGAGGTCTTGCCGTAGCACTGCCTGTCTTTCTGGTTAGTCGCTGCTTCAAACGGGTGGGGTCAGTTACACACGCTTGAATTGTGAATGTGACTTGGCTCGTAAGTGCTTGGACAGTGTCATGGAACCGAATGAGGAAAACTATAGTTTTTATCCAATTTGTTTTGGCAGTCAAATTGTGAGGAAATAATTGAGCAACAGTTTTAAACTGAATGCTGATGACTCTGGCTCCCTAGTACCAGAAAAGAGGCTCCCAGAATGGCACTTGCAGATTTATACCAGTCTAAGGTCTTCTGTAGTAATTGACAGGCATACTGAGCTGACTTTCAGGGTGAGGTAACCATCTTGCTCCAGTCCTTTATTGGCTATATTTCAATTCCAATGTAAAAGTCCTTTTTTTCCTTTATGGATCCATGGCTTGGTTGCTAATGTCTAAGGTCTGTTGGCTGCCTGTGTTGGTGAACACATTTTTTGGGTTATTATTGTCCTTGTGGGAACGTATATCTTCACAGGGACACATGACTGTAGAAGTGGCTCCCAGGAGAAGTGTTAACAGGACAGTGTTGATGTCCCACCCCTGCATTTGTTAACATATAGTGGGTCTGTCCTGAAATCCTTGTCGCCAGAACAGCTAAGAGTCGCGCCTGGAGCTGTGCGTGGTCTGAGTCCTGATATGCTCTCAGCTTCTGGTCCCCAGGTGTGACTGGCTAGGTCAGGTCCTCGGCTCGATCCTTGAATCCTGTGTAAAATATTGCAACAGGCAATGTGTTTTTAAGGCAACAAAGACAATACCCATACCCACAATCACTTGAAGTTCTCATAGCACAAGCTGTTGGAATTACAAGGTGTGGAAGTTAATCAGGTGCATTTTGACATGTGAAACTCAGGATTAGTGGGTGTCTTTCTGACATGGCAAACTCTGTTTCTCTGGAGACAATGAAACTATTGGATAAAAGAGTTAAAGCAATTCACCCTTCATTGCATGCAGTTTTTCCTGTAATAAGCATGTCTCAGTTCATTTGTTAACCTGATTGCGCATCAAAAGGGACAGTGACTCTGGATTTGCTGGTGGTCATGCCACCCGTGTTTTCTGAACTGAAGAGAAATTACTGCTAGTATTGAAGTTTGAAATGAAAACAATATGCACCCATGCATCCGCTTGTATTGGGGCTCCTGCCAGACCGCTCACTCAGGCATTCAAATGATGAAGTATTTCTTTTTTTTAAATATTATCTGTTGTATATGTAAATAATGTTTTGTTTTGGGCTTGTGAACTCTCAATCATAAGTAGTCAAACTGGCTAGAACTGACTTCAGTGTGGGTCAATATATAGGCCTGTATATTTTTTTCGGTGTTTTGATGGTTTATATTGTATCATTTTCAACAATATAACCCGATCTTTAAAGGGATAATTATGTACAAGTCATTATCAGTAGTTATATGGTACAATCGAAATGTAAAACAATCACCTTTCTACTGTTTAATCTCAAAAACAGTAAATTCACCCATTTACGCAGAATTTATACATTCTTATAAATTGTTGATATTGGCTAACTTGGGGCTCTCCTGTCCACCTCTCGTTTGCCACTTTTCCTTGCGTGCAGGATCCTTACCTCATTGGCTTTGTTCAGCCAGCAGACCTAGTTAAGTGGAGCTGGGAGATCAAGATCTTCCCAGTTTGGCTATCCTGCCGATTACGCCAATTTTTTTATGGAACTGAATGATGAAGCCGATTAGTCTTTTTCCGATTTATTTTGGGAGTCAAATTGTGAGAGAAGAATTGAGCGACAGTTACAGAAACTGCTGATGTCTGTACTTCCAGAAAAGAGGCCCCAAGAATGGGCACTTTCAAATTCGTATCAGACCAAAGTGTGCTGTTCTTTCTCACTCCGTCACTACCCCCTTCCGCCCCCCTCTTTCTCTCTCTCGCTCCCTCTCTCTTTCCATCTCTCTGTCTCTCTCACTCTCTCTCTGCAGCCCAGAAATCCTGAAGCATGAGATGAAGGTGTTTTTTGTGAAGTACAATGACCCCATCTACGTCAAGCTGGAGAAGTTGGACATCATGATTCGTTTGGCCTCTCAGGCTAACATCGCCCAGGTGATCTATCCAAGTAAACCCCCCCAACACCATGTGTTTCAGAGATCGGGCTGCCACTCCTGCTCCTGGAGATCCAGCTGGTTCTCATTCAAACAGTAATTACAACCAACGGACAAACTGCCGTGTTCCAGGTTCTCAGAAATAAACTAGTAGGAGAAGAACAAAATTTGGGAAAAAAAAGCCTTTATATTATGGTGGTTGGCGAGGTTAAAAAAATCCAACTCGTCTCGACCTACGGTTTTTGGCCCGGCCCTTATAAATGCGAATGTCGCTGTCTGAGTTACTGCGTGAGTGACTGACTGACTGAGTGATCAAGTTCAACGATTGGCTGGCCCGCGGGGAAGAAGTTCAGCGATTGGTCGGCCGGCGGGGAAGAGGCGGCCCAGCCATATACTCGGTGCACCTAGTCTTGTTATTGAGACGTAAAACATACTCAAGTCAACACATATTTCGACGATCTATAACCGGTGGGAAAGAAACACTGACTCTTGATTGCCTGTATAATTCATCACAAATTCATCATGATAGCGGAACAATTAGATGGACAAATGGAAGGATAACATGGTGGAACACAAAAAAAAAACCCACACAAAAAGAAGTCTCTTGTCCACCCCATTAGCGCCTCATACCTTCCTTTCCTCCGCCGTAGTGTGGAACCCCTGAGCGTACTGTATCTCTGTCAATTGAAGATGCACTTCGTTACCATCAGAATTAAAGGTTACCGATCTGTGGATCTTGGTAACCCTGTGGATGACATTCACTTGCAGACACACACCTTTGCACTTTGCCCCTGCTGCTTAATTGCAGTTTAAGGTACTCTGAAATTGATTGATATTAATGGTCTGTATTTTCAATTATGATGATGTACCTTGGCTCTCTGCAGAATGTTAGGAATATCTGAAATGGATGTGCCAGAAATGTTCATTTAGCGCTGAATGGCGAATTTGAGCACTTAATGTGTTGCATTATACTCATTTTGCAAATGCTCGTATTCAGAGGAGATTGCAGTGCAAATCTGAAGGCGCTGCACTGTGTTATGAGGAAGTGATTTGGAGCATCTCTGCGGCTGAAAGCCCGCAAGATCAAGCAGCGGTAATTATGATAGACAAGTGTGGGACACGGTTATTGGTAAATGGTTTGAAAAGATTGTTCACCTTTCTCTCAGTAATAATAATAATAATGATGATAATGATAATGTTTAGTCAGCAGTGAATGGTTTTTTTATTTGATAAAAGTCTTGCTGTGTCCTAATCATGCTGGGTAAGAACAGCTGTCCAGTCTGAAAGGAGCTGGATTACACTGGGGGTTCAGAGCTGCCCTGCTTAGTCCACACTGCCTCCATTATTAGGTCCAATTCCTCTCCTGAGAGATTCTGTGTGTGAGCTGGTTTCAGGTTCTGTGTGTGAGCTGGCTTCAGGTTCTGTCTGTGAGCTGGCTTCAGGTTCTGTGTGTGAGCTGGCTTCAGGTTCTGTGTGTGAGCTGGTTTCAGGTTCTGTGTGTGAGCTGGCTTCAGGTTCTGTCTGTGAGCTGGCTTCAGATTCTGTCTGTGAGCTGGCTTCAGGTTCTGTCTGTGAGCTGGCTTCAGGTTCTGTCTGTGAGCTGGCTTCAGGTTCTTTCTGTGAGCTGGCTTCAGGTTCTGTCTGTGAGCTGAAAACAGATTCTGTCTGTGAGCTGGCTACAGATTCTGTGAGCTGGCTTCAGGTTCTGTCTTTGAGCTGGCTTCAGGTTCTGTCTGTGAGCTGGCTTCAGGTTCTGTGTGTGAGCTGGCTTCAGGTTCTGTGTGTGAGCTGGCTTCAGATTCTGTCTGTGAGCTGGCTTCAGATTCTGTGTGTGAGCTGGCTTTGGTTCTGTCTGTGAGCTGGCCTCAGATTCTGTGTGTGAGCTGGATTCAGATTCTGTGTGTGAGCTGGCTTCAGGTTCTGTCTGTGAGCTGGCTTCAAGTTCTGTCTGTGAGCTGGCTTCAGATTCTGTGTGTGAGCTGGCTTCAGGTTCTGTCTGTGAGCTGGCTTCAAGTTCTGTCTGTGAGCTGGCTTCAGGTTCTGTCTTTGAGCTGGCTTCAGGTTCTGTCTTTGAGCTGGCTTCAGGTTCTGTCGTGAGCTGGCTTCAGATTCTGTCTGTGAGCTGGCTTCGGATTCTGTGTGTGAGCTGACTTTGGTTCTGTCTGTGAGCTGGCCTCAGATTCTGTCTTTGAGCTGGCTTCAGATTCTGTCTGTGAGCTGGCTTCAGATTCTGTCTGTGAGCTGGCTTCAGATTCTGTGTGTGAGCTGGCTTCAGGTTCTGTCTGTGAGCTGGCTTCAAGTTCTGTCTGTGAGCTGGCTTCAGGTTCTGTCTGTGAGCTGGCTTCAGGTTCTGTCTGTGAGCTGGCTACAGGTTCTGTCTGTGAGCTGGCTTCAGGTTCTGTCTGTGAGCTGGCTTCAGGTTCTGTCTTTGAGCTGGCTTCAGGTTCTGTCTTTGAGCTGGCTTCAGGTTCTGTCTGTGAGCTGGCTTCAGGTTCTGTCTGTGAGCTGGCTTCAGGTTCTGTCTGTGAGCTGGCTTCAAGTTCTGTCTGTGAGCTGGCTTCAGGTTGTGTCTGTGAGCTGGCTTCAGATTCTGTCTGAGCTGGCTTCAGGTTCTGTCTGTGAGCTGGCTTCAGGTTCTGTCTGTGAGCTGGCTTCAGGTTCTTCTTGATTGTCAGATGGTCCATTCAGGTGATTGACACTAAATGGTGGTTTGTGAGTGATTTTATCTTTTTTTTTTTTGACTTGTGTGCATTAAGGTTGCCGCAAGGAGTACAGGTTGTCCTTTCACTGCCTCTGAAAGAGTTATGACAGCTCAAAAGCCTTGAGTCAATGTGGCGCTAAAAACCGGAGGAGCGATACGAGCGAGAGATGTAGCGCGATGATGTAAAAGGCATCATGGGAGAATTGCCTCGGAACATTATGCTCTGCAATATTGCGCTTTGTTTGAACATGACGCACCAGCTGTTCCAGCTGATTCATAAAACCTGAGTCACGCAGGGATGATTTTGGCTCCACGCTGTTGTAGAACCTGTGATTCGTAAGCTTCGGTGGGCTTTTTTCTTTCTTTCTTTTTTTTTTTGAAGAATGGGCCAATCAAAGGCTGAGTTGGCAGAGGCTGCGAGTGGGGGGAGAGTGGGGTAGGTATTCAGCTCTGAAGAACAGGAAGTGACAACGCTGCATAGGAAAACGTGGAGAACGGAAACATGAGCCAATTTTGTTCCCTCGGGAAATAAACACTAAGCTATATGCTGTTTTTTTTCCTGTTTATTTCTTTCTCTGGGAAGACAGACTCTGAGGACATTGAATTGGAACAACTTGCAGCATTTTTTTTGAATAATTAATCGGTAGCATCGTTTCTTCCTTGAATATTTATGTGGGTAACGCTCTGCTGATGTTATCTAAAGTTTCACCCTAACATTCAGAGGGAATGTGGGGGGAGGGGGAATTTCGTACAGGAGCTGTGGCATCAGTGACTGCAGTTTGAATCACTCTCTCCCGCATTTTATATTCAGTGATTATGACGCTCCTCCGTTCTCTCAGCTTGGCGCCAATGCTGATTTCACCGTCTTGTCTCCACAAAACAAAATTCATCCACCAATTATTGCATCAGCTTCGACATTTTACTCGGAGCTGGTTAGATGTGGGGACGTGTACTATTACAAACCTGATTGGCTTTGGAGCTTTTAATGTGATGAGCTGACCGTAATATTTAGTCTAAATTACTGGCTGGAGTAATTTGCACACTTCGTTTTCGAAGTTCCACAGAGCCCTCTTTTCCCTACAAATTCAACCTTTTTTTTTGCCCGTAAGTGGTGATTGCTGGCTGTGTTTCCACTCTCATTGGAGAATCTAGCTTTTAGCTTTTCCTCCTGTGGAAATGTTTGAAATGTAGGTAACTACAAATCTATGAAAAAACCTCCTTTCATTTTTCAAACGGAGTCATTCGTACTTGGAAAGTGACCCCAGTGGCTCAGAGCCAGCGGGCATTAGGAAATTAAAGGCCCTCATAATTCTCCCTGAAATTACCAGGCAGGGTGCACCAGCTATTGTTACTCAATGAAGTAAGATATCAAAATCAAAGCTGTAGAAAACCTATCATGTGGCGACTTGTTTAAAAGTGCTCCCGCAGGGTTTTCAACAGCACAAGGTAATTAAATTTATATATTTCACCTCTCCAAGGGTTTAGAATTTCAAATGAAAATGTCAGCTATTTATAATTTGAAAGTTTCTATTTTCTTCATGTCAACGAGGTTAAGTGACGTTTCCACACACTTTCGGCTATATAGTGTATGTCTGTTCAGGCCTTAAGAACATTACACCCCTCCACAAGCTCTCGGACTGGTAGGCCTGTGGAAGACGGTGCGAGTATTATGAAGCTGCACTGTCTTCTCAGGTAGGCGGCTGTATTAAACTGCCTGAATGTGTTTGGCGGCTTTTGCGGCTGCCTGGTTCAGGTGAGGTTATGTAGTAGTATTTAGTAGCATATTGACCCCTGATGACTCTGCCCCGGGACGGGCTTGGGGTCGTGAGTGCACAGTACGCTGACGGTGTGTTAATTTAACATGTTCGATCTGCGATAAGGGTGAACGCAGTCCTGAGACGTCCGTCTGCGTAACAGTGTAACGGCGCACCTGGCATTTCAGGCACGCCCGCGACATTGAACAAGGGGAAAAAGTGTTTTTCGCTGCTTCTGGAGCACGATTGATAAATCAGTCAAGGAAGGAGAGGAGAAGGACAGTCAGGGACGTAAGTAAACAGGAAGTGTGATTAACGTGGTGAGACGGTGATGCGGCGTGCGCCGATTCGTCCTCAGCGGGCAGGGTCTGGTGATGTAATGGTCTGGAAACTGAAGGAGGCCACAGCGGACAGCTGGCGGTGGCGCGTTTGACTGAACCAGACCATCGATCTGCAACTTCTGTTTCTGAGGCATATATTCTCGTCTCCTTCAGAGATGTTTCTCTCTAGTGCAGGCCCAGCCTGGGTCCAGTGTAGGTCAAAAATGCCCTGTTCTCCATCCAAGTCAATGGCGACTTAAAAGCACGTTCTTCTGGGAGCGACTTTTCGTCTTCTAAATGACTCCTTGTGTGGTGATTTGTGGCTCGACTCTGTTATTTGGACAGTAGAGAAATGTTCTGAGGATGAATCTAGGGCATGTTACATCCCTTCTCTAATGCCGGCTACACACTGTGCGATTTCACTAGTCTTCTATGTTTAAGGCAAACCACACTGTGCGACATGGATCTAGTAAACTTGGGTACGACATCCCAGTTTGATGTATGTAGACTGAATGATGATCACACCTACTGAATCGCTGGCAGAGACGCATGTCAATGTACCAGGAAACGTCAACACCTTGCGTCATCCACTCTACTTCTGGATGGTAGCAGCTGGAGGACACATCCTATAAACAAGGCTTCTGCTGCCACAACTCGACAAGGGTTTGCGTCCATAAAAAATAATAAAAATAAAAAAATTACTATAATAATAAATTCAAGTAAAAATTTCATAAAGCTTACAGAGGTCAAGAGTTTTAACAGCTTTTTGTTACTGTCAGAGATGGAGAGAATGTATTGCTTGAAGTGGGTGTTAAATTCAAAGTAATTAGGTGTTTTTTTTTTTTTTCAAAAATTAAGATTTATGTATGAAAAATTTGGTCTGAATAATAAGTTGGTTAATTATAAAGCCCTGTGTTTAGGTTTAGCGCTAGTGTCGCGTCGATCAGTACGTCATTTCATGCTGCATTCCTATTGGTTGGTTAGTGGACGTAGGTCGTAGGCGCTGTCACACTGTGAGATGGTTATCCCAAATTTCTGATACGGTCAGTCTTTCGTCCCAGGCTATCTTTGGTCGCAAGACGGTGACAGCGGCTGTCTCTGAACCTCTCTCACAGTGCAACGTGGGACCACCATTTTGGACCCAAGACCAAAGACATTGCCACGATTCTTTCACGATGGTCATATTTGGTCTGGGACCGCCCAAGTCGTGCAGTGTGTACCGGGCATAACACACACACACGGGATTTTGCGACTGTATTATACAGAGTCTGGCTCCAAATCGCTCTAAACTGCAGTCCTCAGTGCCTGCATTTCTGTGTGCCAAAATGCTAAACCCCTACGACAAGGAATGTTAAACCCTGATGCCACAATTGGCCTGGTCTGTAGTTTTTATACAGTATATGGATTGAATAGAGGCTACAGGAGGCTCTAGGCTATGTTGGTTTTTGTGGTGCCGTTAACTTTGACTGACATCCAGAAGGTGTGTGGTCTAAGCCCTTGTGTAGCCACAGTGATGAGATAAGTGCGGCTGTGTTGTACTTCACAAGGCCATTAACCCCATGTAACTCTTTTCGGAGAAAGGTGGGGGGAGATATGGGCTCCTGCGTAGGCCAGTCAACTGCATGTCAATTTGGATGAAGGTGTCAAGTAAATAACAAAGTTGTGGTTGTGATTGGATGTCCTGTTTGACGGACAGCACATTGTCCATTCGTGACGTGTTTGATATAATGCGTGTTTGCTTTTTCGTTTGCAGGTGCTGGCCGAGCTGAAGGAGTACGCCACCGAGGTGGACGTGGACTTCGTGCGCAAGGCCGTCCGTGCTATCGGCCGCTGTGCCATCAAAGTGGAGGTGAGAGGATTGTGGGAAAGGAGGAGGGGTTACAGGAGGGCTTGTGTCCCCGATTGGGCTTCTGCTGCACATTCGATGGGACATTAGACGCTAGCTGTTCTGACATGAGGGTACATTTTGTTAAAATACCTCGGAATCGCCCAGGCATAGATAGGGCTTAGTCCCAGATTAAATTAAGTTGCCTATAGAATTTCCATTGAAAAAGAATTTTGATGAGGACTAATCTTACTATGACCTGGATCTCTGGCCTTGTGATTCCTAACATTATCAGCAGATGTGGATGTACATGCCTTTGTATTAAATTTGGCTGTCAGCACTTCATTAGAAACTTTAATTCATCAGATAACTTTTAGCTCAGAGGCACTGTTCTTAAATGTGCGGTAGCGCTGTGCCAAAGCACGAACAATTCCCTCGCTGTCCAAATACTTATGTGCCCGGCTGCGTGTTGTGAATGTGAAGGCGACAGCAGACGAGCCTTGAGTTAGGAGGGCAGTGCAGATCACGTAGCACCTAGACGACCAGACATAACAGGCCGAGTCTGAGCAGTGAATGCCCTCCCTGCCAGCCACCTCCACGTCTCTGGTCTGGTCACTTTCAGGAGCCAAATTTATATCCTCCAATCAGGTCGTACACTGCAGTCATTTTGCTGTTGAAGGAACAAACCTTCCGCCCCCACCCCCTCTCCCGCTCCTTGCTGCAGTACATATTTGAGACTTTTTCCGAGGCACATTTTAATCCAAAGCCATTAGGAGGATTGAAGTGGCGAGCTTGTCACACAAGGCAAATTGTGTCTGCCGAGAGACCGAGAATAGAGCCTTTCCAGGCTTTTCCACGCCAAAACTACTCCAAGCCTTTTTTTTAAAGATTATTTTTTTGGGAATTTTTCCTTTATTTGATAGTTCTACAGTGTAGAGAGACAGGAAAGTTGGGGAGAAGAATGGGGGAAGACATGCAGCAAATGACCCAAGCCGGATTCGAACCCAGGTCGCTGTGGGAAGGACACAGCCTTCATGGTACGCGCACTTAGACCAATGAGCCACCGGGGCGCCCCTCCATGCCTTTTTTACAGATAAGGTATGAGTGCAGGGTTAGGGTTAGAGTTTGGAGTAGTTGTCTTGGAGTGAAAACCTATTGGATAGAGGGCTTTTAGAAGCTGGATTGGAGAGCCAAGTGTTGCATTCATCCATTTTAGTGAAAGGTGATGCAGATGGCAAGTGCACTTCTTGTGCAGTCCTGGCCTAGTGGACCTCCATATCCAGTATTATCATAGAAGAATCCCATCTAGTGACTGGTTTGCATTAAAATATGTAAGTTATGAAAGGGTAGGGTTAGGGTTTGGTTTATGTTGGGGTAAGGTAAGGGCTAGATTAGGGTTAGAGTTATGTTAGGGTAGGGTTTTGGTTAGACTACAGGTGTAAAGCCTCAGTGCTGAAGGGCTCAGTCTGTTGGTCTTTGACTTCCTTCAGCAGCCAATTAAGGCCTTGTAAATGAGATTTATGGCCTTCTTTGGCAATGAGTTAATGAAATTATTAACTCAAGTTGAAACGCTTCGATACTGTGGCCTCTCAGAACTAAGAATTAACACCTCTAGTTCAGTCTGAGATGGATTTTTATGATGATCTGATGTTCTTGTGTAAAGATGGTTTCGAAATGGTGATTTTTATTTTTTCATTTGTGATCAGACTTTAATTTCTGCTTATGAAAGTTTTTCTGGTTTCGCTGTTCCCAGCACTGGTTTAAAATGGGCTTAATCCCCCACTGTTTGTCCTGCAGCAATCGGCCGAGCGTTGCGTGAGCACCCTGCTGGACCTCATTCAGACCAAGGTCAACTACGTGGTACAGGAGGCCATCGTGGTCATCAAGGATATCTTCCGCAAGTACCCCAACAAGTATGTCACCGTCTTGCCATTTTCCACAATTACCACCACAAGTACATCACTATTCTGCCATTGTCCATGAGCACAACGACGAGTTCTTAAGCATCTGGCTATTTTCTGCAACTATCCCAACAAGTACATCACCATCTTGCTATTTTCCCCTAATACCAAGACCAGTATGTCACCATCTAGCTATTTTCCACAAGTGCCATGGAAATTATGTCCCTATTTTGTCCTGTCGGCAAGCACTGCAGATTCATCCCGTTTGCCATTTTTTTGGAATTTTCTGACCATCATCACCATTTTGCCATTTTCCTCAAGTACCACTGCAAATATGTTGGCATTTTGCCATTTTAGAGGCACTAGAAAAGCATCGTATTCATGCCAGATTTGTGTACGATGAAGTATAATGGTAAACTCCAGTCCAGTGCTTTGGGGGGGCGGGGGTGGGAGCACTAGAATGTGTGCCCAAGCGTGGCGGCTTCGAAGGTGCGCAAATTTGCCCCTCATCCTAAGCAGTGACAGCAACCCCATCTTTCTCATGAATTTTTGATTAGTTTTGCCCCCAAACCCCTACACCCCCCTGCCCCCCTCCCTAAAGTGTCATGCTTCCTGTCCTCTCAGTTCCAGCTCAGCGATTTCATCCCCTGGAGAATCAGGCAGAGATAATCCAGCTCTCATTGCTGCGCTGATCTCAGGACCTCTCATTCCGCATGCACACCGCAAGCTCCGCATACTGATGCATCTTACCTCCTGTCATGCAGTGCCGGGACAGTTGGACCCCCATTTAATTTACAGCTGTGAGCCTCATTGTCATGTATTCGCCTGGCAAATGCCCAGTATTTGCATTCTTGTGTTCGGTACACATCTGTATGTTGCATTCGGGAGGGTTGAAGGTTGGCGGCGCAGCTGCTAAGCGACCAAAGTGCCAATCGGCCTCTCCGACCTTGTGACATTGGCAAGCCGCCCATGCGCATGGTGGCTCTGGTGTCACATCCCCATTTCCTGCTTGGTTCTTGGTGCAGACGTGTTTGAGTTGAGAGGAGGGAGGAACCTTCTTCGGATCATTATGTCACCGATTCATATTCCTGCACCACCACCTCACCACTCCCCCAGTTTGGTTGAGGTGAATCCAGTCTCGTTTTTTTCCCTGCTACGGAGCCGAGAACAGGATTTTGGGGAGACTGGTGTGAGTTCTGGGTGAAGGAGTCGGTTGACGCTTCAGTTGACTCCGTTTAACTATTCATGGATTCAGTTTCATTACATTTCCCCTTATTGGCCTGATTCAAATTGAGGGAAATTGACCCCCCCTCCCCCTCACACTTGACACCCTTGACATTGGTGGAGACTGCTCTGTTGAGCTGCCCTCGGAATGGCTCTCGAAGGGTGGGTAATAGGCCCTGAAACACAGAAAACTCTGAGGCAGCCATCTTTGTGCCACTATCATCATCAATTTTATTTAACTATATTTTGCCTTTCTCAGCTCTCCTCATTGACAGCCCCCCCCCATCCCTGAGGACTTTGGCTGTAATATTACCACACGTATGTCATCAGCACTCATGTCCAGCTTGTATTTATAAGTTGAGAGTCTGCAGTGTTTTAGCTCAGCCATTGTCATATGCGTTCCTGTGTTTGTGTAGTGTATATCTCAGAGCCTGAAGTGTGGATGGGGGCGCGATGACTGGCTCTGCCTGACCTTATTGCCTCCTGCAGGTATGAGAGTGTAATTGCCACGCTCTGTGAGAACCTGGACTCCCTGGACGAACCAGAGGCACGCGCAGCCATGATCTGGATTGTGGGCGAGTATGCCGAGAGGATCGACAACGCGGACGAGCTGCTCGAGAGCTTCCTGGAGGGATTCCATGACGAGAGCACGCAGGTCAGCCCCTCAATCCCTCATCAGCAAATGGGCACACTCCATAACCCTCATCAACCATTGGACACGTTCCTTCACTCTCATCAGATAATTGGCACATTTCTTGGCCCTCGCCATCCAATAGGCACATTCCCAGAGGCTCATCAGCCAATGGGCACAGTCCCTTATCCTCATCAGCCAGTGGGCACTTTCCTAACCTACATCAACCAACGGGCAAATTCCCTAACCCTCTTCATCCAATAGACACATTCCCTAACCATTTTCAGCCAATGGGCACATTATCTTACCCTCATAAACCAATGGGCACATTCCCGAATCCTCATCAGCCAATAGGCAGTACACAGACCCACCCACCAACAGGGTTACTGTATGCCCTCCCTAGCCTATAAACAGGCTTACGGCGTTCAGTGTGCCTCTTAGACCAACCTTCTCCCAGGACCTGAACAGTGCTAATGATGGTCCGTCTCAGTGTTCATTCAGAATCGATATTCCTTCTCTGGTTCCTCTGGCTGATCTCAGGAAGAGTTGTTATGACTGCAGGCTCATAACCAGTCAGAATGTGCTCAATGTAAAGCCTTATTTTGGGAGATTTGATTTCAGAGTGTTTGGAAACTCTGAGATGTCAGGTTTGTTTTGGAGGAGCTGCCCAGAGGTTTGCCAAGAGGGGGGGCTTTGATGCGTCTCTCGCACTTGTGTTTATTGGAGGTCCTCAGTTTGACTTTAAGAGCTTTTTTCCCAGGCTATCAACTTCATCATCTTCTGTCTGAATGTTTCAAGATGGTTTATGTTGTCTTTCTTCAAATGATTCCTTTAAGATCAGAGATGAACTTGTTCTTCTCTAATTCCTGGAGTCAGAAGGCTGGATTGGAGATTCTCAGTGACCTTTGACCCTTTGCGTGTGTCTGTGTATGTGCAGGTCCAGCTGCAGCTCCTGACGGCCATCGTGAAGCTCTTCCTGAAGAAGCCCACAGAGACCCAGGAGCTGGTGCAGCAGGTGCTGAGCCTGGCCACTCAGGTTAGACCACCTTCTGACATCACTGTCACGGCAACCAATAAACCACGGGATCTCAAACAGCTGGTGTGGGTGCTGGCTTTCATTCCAACCATGTAGTTATAGACCTTAAGCTGTCTACCATAAATGATTACAAGTGGTGCCAGGCAAAAAAAATGCCCCACCCAAGGGAGACGTGTCAAACGATTTTCAGTGTCCTTGATTCATTTTGATCAAAAATTTAATTGGATGATCGATCCTTTGACCAATACACACCTCTCCTGAGAATGCAGTGTCATTTTTTTCCAACCGTTTTTGCACTAAACTGCTGACAGGCGCACAGACACACAGATGAATACCAGGGAAAACAATTCCCCTCCATCTTTGGGGGTAAAAGTGGCTACATCACATGGGCATGATGACAAGGAGCCATAAGAATCGTTTTTTCCTGGAGACTCTTCTACACCCCCCCACAAAAGAGCGCTGCAGAGCTGTAGTTTTAGTGCAGATTTCTCAGAATATCCATGCAATGCTCCTCCTCATTGTTTTTCTGGTTACTTGCCTGGGTCTATTAATCAGGTCTCTCACTGACTCAGAAGGGGTTTGTATCCAGAGTCAGGTGTGTAACTGCAGGGCTGGAACAAAAGCGAAAGCCTGCACCTGCACCACCCCTCTGTGGAGAGGGTTGAACATCGCTGCTCGAAATGGTCCCCTTTGGGGAAGAAAGGAAAGACAAGTATTATTGGCTGGAGCTGCTGAGTGGCTGACCCTGTTAAACTGCTGCTCTGGTGCGTGGATGGGGCTCTGTGTTCTGCTGGCCAGCGCTGACTGTAACCACTGTATTACACAGAGATTGGAGCACTAGTGTGGCCTGGGGATAAAAAATGGGAATACATCAATATATCAGATAAAATGTACATCCTCTTCTCCTGCATCTCTCTCCTACCTGGTCATAGGAGGTGATAAATGATGGAAAGAAGGATGCTGTTTCAAAGAACTGGAGCACATCCGAGGTTTCAGTTCGCTTTGAGCACAGCGCTGCATTGCTCGCTTGTGACCCCATGCTGGTCAGTCTGGCTTCAAGAAGTCCTCCTAATGAGTTGCTCTTGAAGTGTTCTGATCCAGCTCGTCTGTGTTAGCCATGCCTGCTAAATATGGAATGATCAGTGTTTTTCGCCGTTACCCAGCAGTCAATTTTTGCAGTTATGGCAGATGATTACACAGTTTGCTCAGCTAATTAGCGCTCACCGCAGTGTATTTGATCTGTTGTGCTAATTTTGGGTGAAACTGTAACCACCTAATCAGATGAAAGGAAAACCTCTGAAAGGCAATAGATTGTTTACAGTCTTTGTGTTTGAACTCGTGGAAGCCCATCCCCTAACAAAGGCTGGGAGTGTTGGATGAGCAGCTCACGTATTAGTGCTGGTTATCACCCTAATTGTATTAGCAGGACGTCCTTGATTAAACTTGATGGCGCCTGTGCATAAATTTACCTGCTGCCCGTTAGCAGAACCCCATCTGTGGCTTTCATGTCTCGGCAGTACGGGAGGTAATTGAAAACGTCTTTTTTTATTTGTCCGGTTCTCCTTGGCTGTAACAAATGTAATAACATTTCTGCCCAGCAGCCACTGCTACCTTTGTTGAAATACGTGATGTCATACTCCAGCCCCTAGGCGTGTGGGGGGTGGGGGGAGGGACTTTTATTTAAATTCTTTATTTGATATATAATTTATATTTGTCTTTTCCCCTTCTGACTCACTTGTAATTATTAATCAGGCCTGTCATGCTAGAATTTATTTCGCAATTTCACAGTTGCGGTTCGTACTTGTTCCGAGCGAGTTGTGTAGTTGTACTTAGACATTGTACGTGAGCGGCTGGGTTAATTAATGCACTGGAGTGAGTTTGGGCACTGTCGCCAATAGTTTTAGCTGTTGAGGGTTTGGCAGGTTTTTAAGCCTGGTCCCGTAGTGCTCTCTGATGACACATTAAACGGCAGGGAGAGGTATCGCAAACTTTGGGAAGTGATCGTTACTTTCGGCTGATCTTAAAGGTGACCTATTACGCTATTTTTCCAAGTTTATATTTTGGTCTTTGACTCCCCTAGAGTACTCCTGATCGCGCAAAGTAAAAAAAGGGTACTTATTTCACTTATACTGCCATCCTCAAAAAACCCCATTTGTAGTCCATAGTAGTCTCTGCCTGAAACGCCTCATTGGGGTGGCTCTTCCGCTATGGCCCCCACTCCCCTTGTGCCCACTTTCTTCTGACTGGCCAGCTCTGTGGAGGGCGGATCTAGGCGGGACGAGGCAGCAGAACGCAGTTTTTCTGGTCCGGCTCTTCAGAGTGAAACTGATGCGTCTCCAAGGAATCGACGGGCATATTCTGCAATCTAACATGATGCGTGTGTATAGATCTAATGAAATGAACTTGTTCTAATAAACGAGCGGCGAAAAGTGGAGGACGAGTGCGAAAGTCTGGCAGCTCAAGCACGAATTTGCTATCGGCTACAGTTTGCTACGGCAACAGTTGGTGAGTACAGCGGTTTTTGTACTCTGTAGCTAGGATGCAGGGAAAGCTAGAATCCACCCCATATAGACACATTTGTAGAACGGGTCGACATGCCCAAGTGTAGACCGGAGACCGTAGAAATCCGGTGGGTCTGAGTTTAGAGGGAAACGTGGACAGTGAGGAGCAGCTAAAAGTAGACCAACAGCTTATGGACTGCTTCGGTGTGTATTAGGACCTGCTGGTTCGTGTGCATAGCTGTGGTGTGTTGTTAGCGTGGAGAAACAAACAGCTTCCGCGCTGGTATATGACCGGGGGGCGAAAGCTCCAGGCTACACGGCCTTTTCGGAAATTGCCCGTGGTAATGGTTTACTTATTTCTTCGGAATGACCAGCTTTTCCTCGCGGAAAATGGGCGCGTTATGGATAGTGTGCGAGAGCTAGATAGAGCTCCGGTTATGTCATGAACATAATACAGGTTTTACAGACCGTAAGTTCCGTCTGCGTGAACCGTTGCTTATGTGGAGCTAGCGAATCGATCACTTTTACAGGAAAGAATTTAATATTCAATCGATGGCAATGCAGAGAAATCGTTTGTTATACCGGACACGTTATAGCCTGTGCGCTTCCCCATTGCTTTCACCGGTAGCATCAGAGAGCTTGCCCAGACATTTGAGATGTATCAGGCTGACCCCGGTCATGGTGAAGTAAAGCGATCGTTTCAGAAGCACCCAAAAACGCACCCCAAGCTCTGCAAAACCTACGTCTGGTCTAACTGCAGCCCAACTCGGCAGACACATACAGCACCTGTCCGGTTAGCTTCAACTGTAGTTGCTACAATCAGGCAACGTTATGATGAAACTGTCACCTTGATGCTTACCGAAGTAACACAAGCATACCGATCATAATTGCTACATATAAGTTAACCAGGAGCATTTTTAATTAGCAGAGCACGCGAACTAACATGCAGTAGCTGATAAGCGGTCATGACTTTGAATGTAACCTGTCGCGTGAAAAATTAGTTTCGTGCCGGTGTGAAAGCTGCTTTACGCACCCATAACGCCTGTATTCGCGTCTTTGCATTGACTTTGAATGTAGCTAATCTGTCGCGTGAAAAATTTGTTTCGTGTCCAATGTGAAAGCAGCTTTATGGATAGCATCGCGACAGCTAGAGGGAGCACGATTATGTTATGAACAAAATGCAGGTTTTGCAGACCGTAAGTTCTGTTAGCGCGGACAAGTTGCTTATGTGGAGCTAGCGAATCGATCACTTCTACAGGAAAGAATTACCTTTTTAATCTCCGCCTTCTTCGGCTCTTTATTAGCCACAACAGTTTCTAAAGGGGGATGAAATTATGTCAAGGTAGTGCAGAGAAATCATTTGTAAACCGGTAGAGCTTCTGCGTTTCGCATTGCTTTCTCGGTAGCACCAGAGAGCTTGCTCAGACATTTGTGAAGTATCCGGCTGATCCCGGTCATGGATAAGTGAAGCGATCACTAACTGTAGTGGCTACAATTGGGCAACGTTATGATGAAACTGCCACATTGATGCTTACCGAAGTAACACAAGCATACCGATCAGAATTACTGCATATAAGTTAGCCAGGAGCATTTTTAATTAGCACGGCACGCAAACTAACATGCAGTAGCTGGTAACGGCGGTCATAACCACAGAGACAAACCCTTGCAATACAGGTTTTACAGACAGCAAGTTCTGTTACTGTGAACAGTTGTACCAAGCATCCAAATTACAGACAAGTATTAATAGTTAGCTTCAAATGAGGTTTATGTTCACACACCTTCTATAGAATTTCCCCTGATATCACGCTTGCATATTTAGGACACAAACATTAGCAACAGTAACTTGGCTACATTAGCCACTGTGCTACAGCCACAATCAACTGGCTATCACGTCAGGTTGGCTTATGCAGTGAAAGTAACTTACAGCTTCTGTGTGTCTGTGAGTCATGGACATTCGCGACTGATACAGGCTTTATCTTCAGATATTTTACAAAGCCTGCGTTTGAGGCCAGTTGTTAGTGCTAACTATCGCTAGCGGTCCTGCTAGCCTCCCGTAACACGTTAGCTTCACTTACATTATTTGCTGTTACATCGTTACTTACAGCTTGTGGGTCCGAGCGTTTGATCGATGCAGCTGCTTCAGGTTTGAGAAGCAGCTGAAACGCTTATCCTGTGTCGAATTATCCTTTATTAACAAAGCTGTCTTTGCTGAAATGCTGAGCACAAGCAGCTAACGTTCCCTTTGGCCGTGGCTGTTTGCTGCCAGCAAACAAAAAAAGCTATCCACTGATTTCTGGTGGCATCCTCTTTTGGAAGAGAAATAAGTGTTTTTCTTCGCGTCCAAAAGTAAACGGACAAGCAGCTTTGGGAGAGATACTGACAAAACTGCACCTCAAATGATCTGCGGTTCTTCTTTTGTATTTCCAAAAGTGTCGACGCTACTAAGGCATAGTATGATCTGCCGTTGTTAGTGCCTGCTAGAATAGTTTCCGGTGTGGGCAGGTCCAACGCCATGATTGGCTCTGGCTAGGTCTGTACTAATTGGACGGCACAACCTGACGTCAGGTTTTGCCCAGATCTCGCGAAGATCTCGGGAGGAGCTGTTTAGAGAGGAAATCACGTTCACAAAATCACGTTCTTGGATTACGGCAAAACCCCCTGTATCTTATGTTTAGAAACTTTTCAGAGGTTGAGTATGGACAACTAACATTATAACATTACTAATATGTATTAAAAGAAGGATCAGCATAATAGGTCCCCTTTAAGGACGCACAACAGGTGACATATAGGTATCTATATTCTATCCTAGATTCTGTCCATCTGCTGCTGTTTGTCATGTCGTGTTCATGTTTGTCGTAGGGGTGGGGGTGGGGTCATGTTTTTGCAAGCTTGGACGACCCCATCCTACCCCAGAATTTTTTGTGGACTGAGAGGAGAGGTGACTTTTAAATGTTTAATTTGAAATGAGTTGGCTATGTGTTTAAATTTGGTTAGAAAGTAAAGTTTGGGGGTTAAAGCTTGTTAGATGTGTGGAGCTGGTGGGGTCAATGATGATTATATACAGTTGTGCTCAAAGGTTTGCATACCCTAGCTGAATCAGTGAAATGTTGCCATTTATTTTGAAAATATGACTTATCAATCATGCAAAAAACTTGTCTTTTATTTAAGGATAGTGAGTATATTTGTCGGGGGTTGAATTAAGGCTGGTGAGGCTTGTAGGGGTGGGGTTAAGGCTGGTGAGGCGTGTGTAGGGGGCAGGATTTGGTGAGATGGATACACAGAGAGCAGCTGTCCTGGGACAGTGAAATGTGTTTGTAATTTTGTTATTCTCTCTGTTGTCTGGTGGATTGTGCTGCTGCCGGTCTTCTGTCAGACTGAATTCAAACCTCATATTTCACATGTTCGCTGTCCGCCTTAGTGCCTCGCTGCCATGGCGATGGCAGTTTTATCCAGCTCACTGCAGAGAAATACCCCTGAATTAAGATCATTTGCTTTGGGTGTCATTTTATGCTGTCTGATCTTTGGGAGAATCAAATGGACATGAATATTTAAACACAACACATAAATTATGGAGTAATACAAAATAAAGTCTGTTTATGAATCTGCCTCCCTCTCTCCCTCCTTCCCCTCTCTACTCCTTTTTTCAATTTGGGCGATTCATCCTTCATGCACTGCTGCTTTATTCTTTTACTCTTCTATACTCTTTTCTCTCACATTATTCCCTCCTTCCCTCCCTCTCTTCCCTTATCTTTCTCCCTCCCTCTTTTACCCTCTATCCCTCCTTCCTTCTGTCTCTTCTCCTTTCTTTCACTCCTACTCTCCCATTCTTTTCTCTCCTGCTATTTCTCTCCCCTCTTCTCTCCCCCTCCTTCTCGCTCTCTCTCCTTCTTCCCCCTCACTCTGTTCCCCATCTTTCCCTCTCTCTCCTTCTCCCCCTTCTCCTCTCTTCTCCACTCCCTCTCTGTTTCACTCCCTCCACTCCCTCCCTCTCAGGACTCTGATAACCCAGACCTGCGGGATCGCGGCTACATCTACTGGCGCCTCCTCTCCACGGACCCGGTGGCAGCGAAGGAGGTGGTTCTGGCAGAGAAGCCTCTGATCTCGGAGGAGACGGACCTCATCGAGCCCACCCTGCTGGAGGAGCTCATCTGCCACATCGGGACCCTGGCCTCCGTCTACCACAAACCCCCCAGCGCTTTCGTGGAGGGCAGCCGCGGCGTGCAGCACAAGAGGCTCCCAGCCCGGTCTGGCTCGTAAGAACGCCCCCGCCCACCGCCAACACCTTCCAACCTCGCCCGACTCCCATCCCCCTCGCCTACCCTCCTCCACCCACGCCAAACCGCCCCCACCCTTGCCTATCTCCCTCCACCCTCGCCAAACCGCCTCCACCCTACCCGACCCCCGTAACCCTCACCGAGCCCCTCCAGCCTCGCCCAGTCCGCTCCATCTTGGCCCATCTGGTGTGTTGACCTGAACAGACATCAGCTAATGCGGGGTATCACATGGTATTTCACTTTTCTGTATCTTTAAGCAGATCACCACCATGGGGCCTCCTTCATTATACTCAGAATTTAGATATAATAAATAATAATTAATTAATTCTTTATTTCAGACACATAGTCCATATGACAATTAATTAAAAAATAGAATATTTCTATAAAAATATTCTATATATATAAAACCACAGAAACTCAGTCACCAGAGAGAGCTCTGCTCTGTCACAGAAACTCCGTCACCAGAGAGAGCTCTGCTCTGTCACAGAAACTCCATCACCAGAGAGAGCTCTGCTCTTTCACAGAAACTCAGTCACCAGAAAGAGCTCTGTTCTGTCACAGAAACTCTGTCACAAGAGAGAGCTCTGCTCTTTCACAGAAATTCAGTCATCAGAGAGAGCTCTGCTCTGTCACAGAACCTCGGTCACCAGAGAGAGCTCTGCTCTGTCACAGAACCTCGATCACCAGAGAGAGCTCTGCTCTGTCACAAAAACTCGGTCACCAGAGAGAGCTCTGCTCTGTCACAGAATCTCAGTCACCAGAGAGAGCTCTGCGCTTTCACAGAAACTCAGTCACCAGAGAGAGCTCTGCTCTGTCACAGAAACTCAGTCACCAGAGAGAGCTCTTCTCTGAGCTCTTCTCTGTCACAGAAACTCAGTCACCAGAGAGAGCTCTGCTCTGTCACAGAAACTCAGTCACTAGAAAGAGTCTTCTCTGTCGCAGAAACTCAGTCACCAGAGAAGGCTCTGCTCTGTCACTGAAACTCAGTCACCAGAGAGAGCTCTGCTCTGTCATAGAAACTCAATCACTAGAGAAAGTCTTCTCTGTCACAGAAACTCAGTCACCAGAGAGCGCTCTGCTCTTTCACAGAAATTCAGTCACCAGAGAGAGCTCTGCTCTGTCACAGAGACTCGGTCACCAGAGAGAGCTCTGCTCTTTCACAGAAACTCAGTCAGCAGAGAGAGCTCTGCTCTGTCACAGAAACTCGGTCACCAGAGAGAGCTCTGCTCTGTCACAGAAACTCGGTCACCAGAGAGAGCTCTGCTCTGTCACAGAAACTCGGTCACCAGAGAGAGCTCTGCTCTGTCACAGAAACTCGGTCACCAGAAACTGTCGGTCACCAGAGAGAGCTCTGCTCTCCTCTGTCACAGAAGCTCTGCTCTGTCACAGAAACTCGGTCACCAGAGAGAGCTCTGCTCTGTCACAGAAACTCGGTCACCAGAGAGAGCTCTGCTCTGTCACAGAAACTCGGTCACCAGAGAGAGCTCTGCTCTGTCACAGAAACTCGATCACCAGAGAGAGCTCTGCGCTTTCACAGAAATCTCTGCTCTGTCGCAGAAACTTGGTCACCAGAGAGAGCTCTGCTATTTCACAGAAACTCAGTCACCAGATAGAGCTCTGCTCTGTCACAGAAACTCAGTCACCAGAGAGAGCTCTGCTCTGTCACAGAAACTCGGTCACCAGAGAGAGCTCTGCTCTGTCACAGAAACTCGGTCACCAGGAGAGCTCTGCTCTTTCACAGAAAGCTCTGCTCTGTCGCAGAAACTCAGTCACCAGAGAGAGCTCTGCTCTTTCACAGAAACTCAGTCACCAGAGAGCGCGCTCTCGTTTTCACTCCATCTCTCTCAGTCTCACATTCTCGCGACTCCAGGCCATCACTTTGTTTTCTTTTTTTACTCATTATTTTTCTTTTGTGTTTGCTCTGTCACATTCACTTTTTCTTCCTTTCTTGCGTCATGTCTCCCCACTGATTCTCTCTCCCGCCATACTGTCTTGTTCTTTCTGCACATTCCTCTTAGTGCCTCCCATTCACGTGCATATTTTTTCCCCCCTACAGGGGCGAGAGCTCTGAGAGTCCTGAGGCAGCCCAGCCTGCAGGGGGCGCTGTTTCGGAGCCCCCACCTGCCGTCATCCCGTCCCAGGGCGACCTGCTGGGAGACCTGCTCAACCTGGACCTGGGCCCGCCGACCACAGGGGCCACGCCTGCCCCCCCCATGCAGATGGGGGCCATGGATCTACTGGGGGGTGGCCTGGATAGCCTGGTAAGTCCCACGGGTGATGATGTCATGGCCAGAAGTAACCACTCAGTAACCAATACACTCCTGCACCTGGTAGCATGAGGCATCTTCAAGTCCCCATGAAATGGCTAGCAGAGTGACAGTTGATTCTGCACATTTGTATATTTCTCCTAAAAACAGGAAGTCAAGGAGGCTGCTCTGATTGGTCAGCTGGCAGCAGGCCTGAGCAGGTGCCGCCCACCATTCCGCATCAGCCCATCCATTGGTGTTTGTAACTAGGGAAGCTCGCCCCTTAACAACTCGCTTATTGTCAGTCCACTTAATACAATTTGATTTCTTAGCTGCAGCACTGTACACAGAGCAGTGGAACATGGCAGCTTTACAAGCTGAGTCTCGAAATCACTGCAAACCACAAAACTGACTGTGATGGAAGGGGAGAAGGGTGATATAAACAAAGGGCAACGTGAGGCCAGACAGCATGAGGGAGGGCAGCGCGACTGCAGTCTGTTGGCTGTTCCCACGCTCTTTGCTCCGGTCATGACTGTCAGTCAGCTAACCGCTATTAAACCAGACAGTGGTACAGCGTTCTCCACTGCCGCCCATTATGCTGTCAGTGGCCCATTCAGAGAGATGGGTGGTGGGCTGGGATTTTATAGATTAACTATGAGGAGGATACACTTTTTTTATTTTCTCTTACTTTGTGGAAGGCATTAAAATGTTAGTTTTACTGGTAAAACATGACTCCTGTTGATTTGTGTAGGAATTCAGTGTGCTGTTAAACTGAAAAAAATTCAAGGAACGAACAGTGAAATCTTCAAATTGAACATCCATATCCAATTTTACTGACAAATATCTTAGTTGGGTGCAGGCATGCTAATATATGGCCTGTGAGTCACTAGTAACAAATTTATTGAGTAATTCTGGTTCTGTTGACCTTAAATTGAGTAGGCTAACTAATAATAATTTTTGCCTTAATCGTCAAGTCATCCTCTAACATGGAGAACAAAATCGTATTGTTTTCTTCACCTTTACCAGTGTTTATACTGGTTTTAAGGACATGCACATAGGTTTTGTATTGTCGGTTGAATTAACAATTCTCGTGTGTCTGTTGACAACATGTTCATTAGATCACTGTGGCAGTGAGTTGGACATGCCACTGCTCATATATTCACACCCTGCTGGCCATTTCTTTGAAACTTTTCCTGGTGTTTAGAGGAAGGGGAAAAGATTGCAGGAGTTGGCAGACAAAAAACACCACAACGACAAGTGACTGCCAGTTGGCTCGTTGGTCCAGTCACTGGTGAGTCGGTCGGTAACTGGCAGAATTTATATTCGTGGGTGAGGTAACAAAAAAAAATTCTAGAAAGCGTTATCGTTGGACGTAAAAACAGTACATGCCCGTTATTGCAGCATTGAGTCATCAACATTTTTTGGTCAATTTTCAGGAAAGGGAAAGCTCTGAAATATAATTAAGTAACATGCAAAACAACTTTATCAATGCTGGGCCAGATACTGGTGAATAGGTGAAATATAATGCCAGACATTTGCAATACATAATACTTCAACATTGATTTTGACTTCGTTGGTCATGCCTAAAGGCCTGAAATTCACTCAGGTCAGGAATTTCCCTAAGACTGCTGTGTTCATGTCTCTTACGAAGCATTTAATTTGAGTTGTTTACATTGGTTCCTTTTGTAAAAACTTGCGTGTACCCTTGTTGTCATGGTAATGTGTCCTACTTGACCAGCTGAAGTGAAAAATACAGCGTAACGCTTGGCTGCATTTCATTTGTCACAGTTGGCAAATAGCCTGTTTTTTTTTTTTTTTTGTGACATGGAAAATGGCGACAGCAGCATACAGAAAAGAAACTGTACTGGACAGAGGATGGAAAAGGCTGTTCCGCTTGAAGAGAGCTGTGAAAGGAACAAATATACCAGAAAGCCATTATAACTTAGCCATCCATAACCTGCATCTCTAAGCAAAATGCATAGAGAAAAATCACTTGAAAGATCAATTCAAGAACCCGGACTGTGAAACTTTACGCTGAAGTGCATAAAAATTGCCCAGATGTTTTGGTTATGGCTGGGAAGAATAAGGAATGCTAAGTGAAACTTTTTTAAAATGGAATATTTCTGTCACAAATAATGCACCTTCAGGTATAAATCTCCAGGAATGGAGTTGGCTGCCACTGCCTTCAAATGTTTCATGCGAACAGACTCTGTTCCTCAAATGAGTCCTGTGGGCCTTAGAAAGGCTGCTTTCCCGCATTCGTGAGAGACAGGTGTGAGGCCTGTCTGGCCAATCAGCCACAGTCATTTTTTCACATCATTACTGGGGAGAAACAAAAACCTGGGCTGGATTTGCATTTATAAGGGCTGGGTGTGATGATCCCAGCCTTAAGCCAGTGGTAACCAACCTTGGTTCTGGAGATCTACCATCCTATTCGATTTCATTCCCTGGCGGCGCAGGCCTCTCTGAACAGCTGGAGAATCTGCTGAGCTGCTAATGAGTGGAGTCAGGTCAGTTAAATCAGCAGTGGCATGAAAATTTACAGAATGGTAAATTGTCAGCCACCCCTGCCCATGCTGTGATTCAGGATCAGCTAAACATGCCCCAACACAAACTCCATTCTTATCGTGATAGAATGTGCAACTGACCTCAGATCAGGGCCCCACGTTGCAGCCCAGTGCCTCTCATGATGCGGGCAAAGTATTTGTGGAACAGTGATGTTGCTCGACACTGGAATTCACTGTGGCTACTAGGCATCTGTTTGCAGAAAAGCCTTTTTTCTTTCATGTCTGAATTAATCCTGCCTGTCAACCCCTCCTGTTTTCCCCTGTATTCCTTATTTTCTCTCTTTCCTTTTTCCCAAAAAAATGCATCTCCACACAGATGGGGGAGGACTCGGAGCCGGTAAATCCATGGAGGGAGTTGTTGGGCGGGGTGGGGCAGGGTGGGGTGGGGGTGGAGCTTAAAGACATGATTGGCTGTCATCATTTCATTTCAGTCCTGTTGCTTTGTAGTGTAGTCCATTAGAGATTTGCGTCATCTCTCATACATTGTTCAGTGGCTGTCGTGCTTTCATGTAGATCCAACTTTGACTGCTCTCAGATAGACCAGGGGTGTCCAGGCTTATCCAAACGGGGGATTTTGTTTTAGCCCATCTAAGGGGTGCACTACGAAGTGAGATTAGTGGGTTGGCAAGGTATGTTGGGCCTAAAGCCGGGGTTCTAAATGTCTGACACACAGTTGTCTTTTTACCTCCCACAGTAACTCATGGCATCTCTGATGGTGTGTTTTGGGTTTGTGGAGCCTCGTCGCACAAAGAAACCCTGGCTGATGTTGAGCGTGCGTCGTAGTACACCCCTTTGATTCAACTTATCAACTAATTATGGTCTCCCGTTGAAACCTGTGTCTCTCAAATCTGTCTTATTACATGGCTAAAACAAATCCCTGCCAGTTTTCAGATGAGAATGGACTCCCCTGTTAGACGCCCTTAGCCCACTGTCTGCTGCTGAGAACATTATTGCACTCAGGTCTGACCAAGATCTTTCAGACTCGCTCTTCCACCTGCTCCCATCATGCCTTGCGTCCATCCCAGTGCTTGAGTGTGAATGGTGCCTGAAGGAGTGTGCGGCCATTTTGTTTCATCTCATGACGCGTGTTTCTCGTCCTCCTCTCAGCCCAGATCCGTCTCGCCGCCCGTTGAGCCTCCGCAGGTATCGTTCTGATGGCCCCGTGGAGTTGAGCCTGAGACCTTTAGCTCGTGATATGTAGGACCTTTAGTGCACTTTAAGACCTTTAGCACGTGCTAAGACCTTGCTAAGCCTCATAGCATATCCAAATCTCACAACACAACTGATGATTAGTGGAAAAAAAAATACTACGGCCAGTCATTGCTTGATTGACTAGTGTTTGTATATTCTAAAAAAAGTATTTCACATTTTAATGGTTAGTCCAGTCGTTCGTTGTGTGGGGGTTCTCTGCCTCATCCGGAAAGGGCCAATGTGGCAGCAGATTTTAACTCCAGCCTTGCAGTTCAATGCCGAAATGTATTAATGAAAGACACTCGGGATTCATTAGTAGAATTAGGTGTGTAGTTGCATTGCTTGGATGAAAGCCTGCGCTCACACCTGCCCTTTTGTTGATGAAGCTGAGGACCTCTGGAGTAGAGAGATGTAGAATAGTTCCACCACTGCAGCGATACTCTCTGGGTGAGGTCGAGTATCCCTGTGCTTGGGTGAGGATTTGGCCCTCTACAAAGCTCCCTTGGGCTCTCTCATGCAGGCCCAGAGGAAGCGGTGGTTTTGGATGTAGAGGAAGCCCTTCTTATTCTCTTTTGCTTGGTTGAGGGACAGGATGGAGCTCCCCCTAGGGGTTCCTAGCCTCAGTCCTCCATTATGGGGTGGATACCCTGTACCTCCAGCACAGTTGCAGTGCCAGTTAGCGTGATCTCCGCCCCTCTGTATTTGTCCCGACGACTCTTGTCCACTCTGTCTTCACCCCCCACCCTCATCTTGAGCCAGTGCAGTGTCACATGCCTTAGCGTCCCGCTAACACCTTTGCCCCCATCCACACCCCCACCAACCATCCCCTGCCAGTCATCCCCCTCTCTCTCTTGCTCTCCGTCTTTCTCTGTTTCTGGGCTGTCGCACTGCTAGCTGAGAGCTGACAGAATGTGTGGGCTCAGAAACTGTGTCTTAATTAAGCTCGTCTGTCTGTTTCCAGCTCGGCGGGGACATCGGTGGGAGCCCGGCGGTAAGCTGCGTTCGCTTCCTTTTTATCCTTTCTTCCTTCCCTAAATTGTTTCTCCTGGTTCCTCAAGCGAGATGTGCATATAATGAGGATTTTTACTGAATGTGTTCGCTCGATGTAAAGTTTTACACCAAAAAAATCTTCACAGCTTTTTATGCTCCCCACCTCCTACAGCATTTTTATTCATCTTCTGTCCTATCTTTTCCTCCCTCCCTCCCTCCCTCTCTCTTCTCCTCCCTTCCTTTCCCCATTCCCGGTGACCCCCTTCCCCCCACCTCCCTACCCCTTCCCTTCTCCTTATCGTCCGTTTCCCCACAGATGGGTGGTGGTTTTGGCGGGGTGCCCACAGTCATGCCCGCCTCTTTGAATGCACCTGTCGGGGGAGGGCTGGGGGATCTGTTCGATCTCGGCGGTGGAGTGGGCGTGTCCAGCGGAGCTTATGTCGCCCCTAAATCAGTAAGTCCAGCCTCCCCCCTGGTCACCCCCAGTGTTTTTCTGCTCGACATCAGTGTGTACAGGGTAACTGTAATGGCCGGTAGCATGGCTGTACAGTGGCAGTAACTTAACAGTCAAGCATTGTATCATAAAGGACATTCAGCCTCTATATCTGACTCGTGGTAAGATTTGGCACTTATTGTGGTCCTGTGAGCCTCTAAATACAGTTAAATTAGGCCAAGAGGGCAGTACGGTCAGACGTGTTGTGCAGTGATGTCACAATAAGGATAGACTGGAAGGCCACTGCGGTCTCTAAGGTCAGTCTTCATACAGAGAGGTTAGGGTTAGGTCATACTCGATGAACGGTGAGGTCACAGTAAGGTCATTATCATCATACAGAGAGGTCAAGATAAGGTCATATTTGATTAACTGTGAGGTCATAGTAAGGTCATAATCATTGTTCAGGGACGTCAGGGTAAGGTCATAGTTGATGAACTGTGAGGCTACAGAAAGGTCATAATCATCTTACAGAGAGGTCAGGGTAATGTCTTACTTGTTGAACAATTTAGTCATAGTAGGATTGTTTGGCTGATGCTTGCTCCCCTTACCCCCAGGTATGGCTGCCGGCCATGAAAGCGAAGGGGCTGGAGATTTCCGGCACATTCGCCCGGCGTGCCGGGGTCCTGCAGATGGAGCTATCCCTGACCAACAAAGCCATGAGTGTCATGACAGACTTCGCCATCCAGTTCAACAGAAACAGGTGAGCTAATGGCTTTGTGGCACATGCTTATTTCGTCCGCAGGCGTAAACCTATCCACACACAGGGGAACGTGCGTGCACTCACCGAGCGTGAAAACTTTTTTGCGGTTTCATGCAATTTGTATTGATGTGTGTTTGTTTGCTGAAACAGAAAGCAATTTCACCTTAATGGAATGGTGACATTGCTCATAATTCATCAAAAAAGCGCATTACGGAATCACAGTTGAAATGTCGATCATCGACACGCACACACACGCAGACACGCTCGCTCCCCTCTCTCTCTCTCTCTCTTGCTCTCTCTCTCTCTCTCTCCTACTCTCGCTCTCTCTCTCTTTCTCTTTCTTTCTCTCTCTCTCTATCACTCTCTCACTTTGGTTTGTATCCCTGTGCAGTTTTGGCCTGGCCCCAGCAGGACCCCTCCAGGTCCTCACCCCTCTCAGCCCAAATCAGACCATCGAGGTCAGCCTGCCCCTGAGCACTGTGGGGCCTGTCATGAAGATGGAGCCTCTCACCAACCTGCAGGTGTGTGTGTGTGTATGTGTGTGGGCATGTGCGCGCGTTTGTTTATCTACACATTCCTATGCCTGTGGTTTTTAGCAGGTTTAATTTTTTCGCGGATGTCTGAGCTGGAGCTTTTTAACGCCAGTATCATGTAGACAACGTGTTGCTTTCGCAAGAATTCGTGTTGGCTTCCTGTTGAATCCGCGGACTGATGCTAGTTAGTTTTCTCCTGTTGGGGCCGTAACTGCTGGCAACCTTCAGGGCCCTTGGCACTCTAGTTTTCTTAATGTTTCCTAATTCCATAGTAATCTGCTAACCCTGTTACTCAGGCTGTAGCCTGCTGTGAGAGTATGTTTTATTGAGCAGATTCTTAATGAAGTATCACTTGTAAATGTTTGTATTGACCTACATTGCCATATTGGCACAGCCCCTAAATTTCTTCCAGGGCTGTTTTCTCTTGAGAATGGATTAATCGCGGTTTTAATTTTATTTATTTTATTTTATTTATTTATTTATTTTTTGCATAGGTCACTGTTGAGGCCTGTATAGAATTAAACTAGCTCACATGAACTGTCATTGTAATGACAGTTCGCAGTTGATGTGGGGGGGAAAAAAGCGTAGAACTCCTTAGGAAACTGATAGCGCCTTCTGTATACAGCTGACTGCAAAAACATTGTCCGCGCCCGATAGTTCTAATGTTCCTCTGGTAATTAGCTATCAAATTAAGACGATTAACTGCTTTATATACCAAATATATCCAGGTTTTCTCCGTGCATCCAGTAAACTTTTCAGATAACAGCCATTTTGAAAACAAACTGCGCATGCGCGGTAGAAACATCTGCCCATCAGCACAGGTCTTTTTTTTTTAGTTTCTGTTGATTTGCGCATGGGCGGTTGCGATTTTGGTCAAGAGGAATAGAGCCAAATTGAAAAACTGAACACAAATTTATTTTTTTGTCCACCAATCGATAGACAAATTTATTTTGGAATGCAGCTAATTGAAGGTTAACAATCTGGAGTACCTAAAGAGCAAGAATATATTGGAAAGTAGGGACGATTAGTGTATTTTATGAGACGTTTTCGGACATCTTAACTTGATAATCCCGCATGAGTCCTGGGCTGCCGTTGCATGCAACGAGCAGCACACCTGGGCAAGAATTAAGCTTTAGTGAACATTCAAGATAACTGCCGGATGTAGACCACTGCAGTCTTTTGAGGGTGGCTGTTAACATGAGGCATATTTGTATGCTAGCAGAGATGCATTAAAGATAAATTTGCTTTTAATAAATATGAATTTTAAGGGACATGGTGTCATTAGAAAATTGTCAGAGTCAAGGAAAAAGATTAAAATTTGCTTATATAAAGGAGAGTGGTGAGATTCTTTCAGGTGGTGATGCTGTTTGGCATCTCCTAGAGGAAAATAAACCAGTTGTTTTAAATTTCTGGGCTGTGGTAAACGGCCATTTTAAATCTGGAAGTTGTAGTGAACAGCTGTGGGTCATTCCATATGAAATCAACCAAATTCCAGGAACTTCCCAGTGTCATGGTCATGGATTTCTTTTAAATTTTAATAGAATGTTGTATATGGGGCCAAATGAAGAAATACTAAGTTTTAGCTCAATACCCCCAGCGGTTTTCATTTTCTGGGGGGGGGTCAAAAAAGTGGGCGTGGCACCCTCAGATGCGGCAAAATGAATTATAGCCATTTTCATGGGGTTATAACTCAAAAACTAATACAGATATTGACTTCATTTTCAGAGGACTTATTAACCTTACATAAGTAAAAATTTACAACTAAAAGGAAAGGAACAAAATGTACCCATTAATTTCTATGCTGTCGTTGTTCAAATACAGGCAGAACTCAAAATTTGGTACATTTCAGGTGGCCCTTTCACCCGAACAGAATGAGAAATCTCAGAATGTGATGTCTCGTAGTGTAAGTGCACATATCTCAGGTCTCCATTGGAACATTGATATCTCGTATATATTTTGCAGTTGTTCTGTGGTGGGGGCAATTATGACCCCCTGTCTTGGGAGGTAACCCATTTTCGGGCCGTTTTTTCTCAATGGGAGTATCCTCCGATTTTTGCGGGACCTGTATATCATTAGAAAGCTCTTTGTCTGTACTTTCACCACAAACAAGTTTAAAAGTGGTTTCTCAATTGCTTCATTATTAAAATTGTATCCAAAAGTTGCACTTTTTATGGTTTTGGCGCACAGTGTGTTTGTACCTTTTTCATACATATTCATGTACAAAATCAGCACATTTCAGGGGACATTGCAATCTCTACTGAAAATTTTAGGTATTTATTGTGCCACTTATTAGATGGCACCACGACCCGATGCTCTAATTTGGGGGCAGCGCCCACTAATTAAAGCACATGGCCTCAAGAGACATTATGGCTTCAACTTCCAATCCTCCGCTTGATCCACTCCCCTGTACTGTTGGAAAAGTCAGCAGGTCTACAGATGACTGTCATCGAAAGACATACAATGCAAGGTAAGTTTCTTCCAAATGAGGTATGCAGTGAAAGTGAAAGTACATGTATAGCCACATTTAGGCCTTATACAGTTCACATACTACGTTGATACCTACCACTATGGACTGCAGACCTGAACAACTGAGCTGATGATCAGAAAGTGGTCTTTCCTCAACTGCTTTCATTTTGATTTTCAGAAAGCTTCGACTGAAAATGCTTTCTGCCTTTGATCCTGGGCAAAAAGAACTCCTAATTACAAGAGTCATTGGAGTCACTTTATCAAGGTTCAAAGACACTGGTATTGATGAGCATCTTCTGCAAAGTGAACTCGAGACGTAGACTGCATCGGTTTGCCACCATCACGAGCAGGTTTTCTTGCACAAATATTCCTTGGCTTGGATCAAAGGCACAAAGCATTTTCAGTCGAAGTTTTCTGAATCTCAGTTGAGGAAAGACCACTTTCTGATCATCAGCTCAGTTGTTCAGGTGTGCAGTCCATAGTGGTAGGTATCAACGTAGTATGTGAACTGTATAAGGCCTAAATGTGGCTATACATGTACTTTCACTTTCACTGCATACCTCAGTAGAAGAAACTTACCTTGCATTGTATGTCTTTCGATGACAGTCATCTGTAGACCTGCTGACTTTTCCAACAGTACAGGGGAGTGGATCAAGCGGAGGATTGGAAGTTGAAGCCATAATGTCTCTTGAGGCCATGTGCTTTAATTAGTGGGCGCTGCCCCCAAATTAGAGCATCGGGTCGTGGTGCCATCTAATGAGTGACACAGTAAATACCTAAAATTTTCAGTAGAGATTGCAATGTCCCCTGAAATGTGCTGATTTTGTACATGAATATGTATGAAAAAGGTACAAACACACTGTGCACGAAAACCATAAAAAGTGCAACTTTTGGATACAATTTTAATAATGAATCAATTGAGGGACCACTTTAAGACTTGTTTGTGGTGAAAGTACAGACAAAGAGCTTTCTAATGATATAGGTCTTATAAAAATTGGAGGATACTCCCATTGATAAAAAACGGTCCAAAAATGGGTTACACCCCAAGACAGGGGGTCATAATTGCCCCCACTACAGAACAACTGCAAAATATATACAAGATGTCAATGTTCCAATGGAGACCTGAGTATGTGCACTTACACTAAGAGACATCACATTCTGAGATATCTCATTCTGTTTGAGTGAAAGGGCCACCTGAAACGTGCCAAATTTTGGGTTCTGCCTGTATTTGAACGATGACAGCATAGACATGAATGGGTTAATTTTGTTCCATTTACTTGTAAATTGTTTACTGATGGAAGGTTAATAAGTCCTGAGAAAATGAAGTCAATATCTGTATTAGTTTTTGAGTTATAACCCCATGAAAATGGCTATAATTCATTTTGCCGCATCTGAGGGTACCACACCCACTATTTTGACCCCCCAGAAAATGAAAACTGCTGGGGGTATTGAGCTAAAACTTGGTAATTCTTCTTTTGGCTCCAAGTACAACATTCTACAGAAATTTAAGGGAAATCCAAGACCATGACCCTGGGAGCCCCGGTTGATTTCATATGGAATGACCCCTGTTTTAAATCTGGAGGTTGTGGCAAACAGCTGCTTTAAATCTGGAAGTTGCGGTAAACAGCTGTTTTAAATCTGGAAGTTGTGGTAAACAGCTGTTTCAAATCTGGAAGTTGTGGTAAACAGCCGTTGTAATTCTGGAAGTTGTGTTAAACAGCAGTTTTAAATCTGGAAGTTGTGGTGAACAGCTGTTTTAAATCTGGAAGTTGTGGTAAACAGCTGTTTCAAATCTGGAAGTTGTGGTAAACAGCCGTTGTAATTCTGGAAGTTGTGTTAAACAGCAGTTTTAAATCTGGAAGTTGTGGTGAACAGCTGTCTTAAATCTGGAAGTTGTGGTAAACAGCGGTTCTAAATCTGGAAGTTGTGGTGAACAGCAGTTTTAAATCTGGAAGTTGTGGTGAACAGCAGTTTTAAATCTGGAAGTTGTGGTAAACAGCGGTTTTAAATCTGGAAGTTGTGGTAAACAGCTGTTTTAAATCTGGAAGTTGTGGTAAACAGCTGTTTTAAATCTGGAAGTTGTGGTAAACAGCTGTTTTAAATCTGGAAGTTGTGGTAAACAGCGGTTTTAAATCTGGAAGTTGTGGTAAACAGCTGTTTTAAATCTGGAAGTTGTGGTAAACAGCCGTTGTAATTCTGGAAGTTGTGTTAAACAGCAGTTTTAAATCTGGAAGTTGTGGTAAACAGCTGTTTAAATCTGGAAGTTGTGGTAAACAGCTGTTTAAATCTGGAAGTTGTGGTAAACAGCGGTTTTAAATCTGGAAGTTGTGGTGAACAGCAGTTTTAAATCTGGAAGTTGTGGTAAACAGCTGTTTTAAATCTGGAAGTTGTGGTAAACAGCTGTTTTAAATCTGGAAGTTGTGGTAAACAGCGGTTTTAAATCTGGAAGTTGTGGTAAACAGCGGTTTTAAATCTGGAAGTTGTGGTAAACAGCGGTTTTAAATCTGGAAGTTGTGGTAAACAGCGGTTTTAAATCTGGAAGTTGTGGTAAACAGCGGTTTTAAATCTGGAAGTTGTGGTAAACAGCGGTTTTAAATCTGGAAGTTGTGGTAAACAGCGGTTTTAAATCTGGAAGTTGTGGTAAACAGCGGTTTTAAATCTGGAAGTTGTGGTAAACAGCGTTTTAAATCTGGAAGTTGTGGTAAACAGCGGTTTTAAATCTGGAAGTTGTGGTAAACAGCGGTTTTAAATCTGGAAGTTGTGGTAAACAGCGGTTTTAAATCTGGAAGTTGTGGTAAACAGCGGTGTTTAATCTTGGGGGGGTGGTGTATCACGGATTTAAATCTGGAAGTTGTGGTAAACAGCGGTTTTAAATCTGGAAGTTGTGGTAAACAGCGGTTTTAAATCTGAAGTTGTGGTACACAGCGGTTTTAAATCTGGAAGTTGTGGTAAACAGCGGTTTTAAATCTGTTGTGGTACACAGCGGTTTTAAATCTGGAAGTTGTGGTACACAGCGGTTTTAAATCTGGAAGTTGTGGTAAACAGCTGTTTTAAATCTGGAAGTTGTGGTAAACAGCTGTTTTAAATCTGGAAGTTGTGGTAAACAGCTGTTTTAAATCTGGAAGTTGTGGTAAACAGCTGTTTTTCTGGAAATAAGCAGCTGTTTTAAATCTGGAAGTTGTGGTAAACAGCTGTTTTAAATCTGGAAGTTGTGGTAAACAGCGGTTTTAAATCTAGAAGTTGTGGTAAACAGCTGTTTTAAATCTGGAAGTTGTGATATTTGGCTGTTTTAAATCTGTAGGGCCTTGTTAACTGTTTTAAATCTGTGGGGCTTTGTTAACTGTTCTAAATCTATCGGGCTTTGTTAACTGTTATAAATCTGGAGGCTGTTGCTGGTAATGGCACCAGGCTGCCATCCTGTTCCGCCTGCTCCTTAATTCCGCGTTCTCTGTGGTAAAACCTCGCTGTCTTTGTCTCACCGCCCCGCCTCGTCTGAACTTTATGTACTGCTTCATGAGAGATGACCGGACCAATCAGCCCATGACCATATGGCAGCGGGTCCTGGCAACAAGCTTGTTTCACGTCTCTCTTCTCGCAACACCAACGATCACCGCTGGCCCATCGCGCTCACGACTGCTCAGATGCAGCCTGCTGCGATTGAGATCGATATCCTGGTCGTTACAAAGAGAACGCGCACCCTGCTCTGTACATGTCCTTCACTGGAGAGTCAGTCTGCCAATAAAGACTGAAAATCAGACTCAAACGCGGTGCGGAAAAGGGGCTCTATGCACAATATGCATTTTTATGTAGGCAAATGTTGTGTTTTTCAGCAGAATTACTGAGTGCACCTTTAAGATTTGAAAATGACTGGTTTAAGGTGCTTGACTGGGACTCTGAGGGCTGCTTGGTCCCTGCTAGTAAGTTCTTAAATTCATTGTAACTTCATTGTTTAGTTCACCTTCTGCACAGATTGTTGATTCACTGTGTCAGGTTATTTACAACCTCCAACTTCCAGCTGTGTAGCCACTTCAGGTGTTTGGACAGATACTTCCCTCTGGGGTTTTCGGTACTTTAGCTCTGGTTTGATGTGCTTTATGTTGTACTTTGCTCTGGATAAAGCTGTCCACTAAACGTCAGCAATGCGATGTAATGTAACAGGTTCCGCACTCAAAGCGCCTGAACGATCGCAGCTGGCTGCCGCTGCAGCAGCGCAGGATTGACAGCGGCTGCACGGAACTGCGACTGCAGCTTGCACATGGTTGATTTTGCGGTCTGCCCCTGCAGTTTTTTGTGCAGCTCTGTGAAGTCAAGTTTTAATGAAGGGCACACTTAAAAACAACATATGTTGCGCCAAGTGCTGTACAATGATTACTAGTAAAAGAAATTAAACGGAGAAGCTAAAATCATCTATAAAATCTATTAATCTTTTTAAAAAAATTGAAAATCAATAAAGAGAAAGTGTGTATATATATTATATATATATATAAAAGAGCGAGCACACAAATAAAAACAACACTGAATGCATGCAGTTAAAAGCAACAGATAAGAGAGAGAGACCACATAAGCAGAACAGGAAGACCGCACAACAAATTCGTGACACGAGTGAAAATGAAAGATCAAGCGAGTTGAAAAGCAAGGGAGTACAAATAGGTTTTTAAAATCGATTTAAAAGTGGCAGTGGAAGGTGAAGACCTGATTTCAAGAGGTGAAGTATTCCTCGGTTTCGGGGCTGCGACTGAAAGAGAGCGTTCCTTGGTGGTGACACTGGCGGCTCGAGCCCCAGTGTGGCCACAATAAGTGCAGCTGTTCAGGACCCTTGTACAAGGCCCCTAACCACACAGTGCTCCAGGGGAGGATTGGCACCTACTCGGTCTAATCAACCATAGAACTGTACCTCCCCTGAACACCGATTCGCGGCCTCTAAGCTCTGTGTCAATTGGGGGTATGTTGATCTCGGCATCGTTTTCATCTGTAGCTAACAGATGACTTCCGGTGTAAACATTCAGCAACAGTAACAGAGGCACCCGAACAACAAAACTCGCAGCAAATGAGAAATACTTTCATGTTTGAGAAAGCATCCTGGTAGGTCTATAAATACTGGTTGCTACTACATTGTGGAGATTGAGGGTGATCTTGAGACAAAGTTTCCTGAAACTAGCATAGCAGAAATTCGCACTATAGCGACTGGCAGTACCGGTGTCGACGTACTGCAGTCAGCAATCCCGCTCCGTGCTGGGAGTCCGTAATGAGACATCGACGATGTATTGCAGGTAATCATGCCCTGAATCTTCTTGGAAATCCTTTGATGGTACTTGATATGTCGGAGAAATGTCTGATAGCTTAAAACCTCTTAAAATTTTACATGGCCTGGGTGCGGGCCGTCAGACTGTTAAGTACAAAACTATGCTTTGCGCGTAACTAATGTGTTTAAGTGATACCCGCGCGACATATCGTTTAAAAGCTAGGATTCTTGTGATTTGATTGTAAACTATTTCAAGATACAGTCGCAAAAGTAGATGGAATCAACACCTTTGTCAGACCACCAAGATATAAACAAACAAACAATCACAAAATTTAGGTACCTCACCTTAGAAGCCTCATAGACATCTACCAATCGGTAACATTCCAACAAAATCGGTCCTGTGAAATGGGCAAATATTCAGACGATCCAATGCAGTGTAATTGTGTAAAAAGTTTCGTTAATCGTCGTTGGGTAGCTTTTGTAATATGCATGGCTAGTTACTTGGTTCAGTAACTAATGTTAATATCATGTAGGTAACGCTAATTGGCTCAATCGCTTGGCTCATATAGCTACAGCCTGGTTTCTCTCAATTCGCCAGGTAATGCTAATGTTGTGTCGGTAACATTGGTTTGCTCACTTGCTTGGCTGATATTCAGCCTCAACTTTCGATTACCAAGCACAATTACATTGACTTTGAGATGACGTGATATTTGTCTGCGAGTATCATGTAAATGCTTAATGTTTGCGTCTTGTTATTACCAGTGTTTCGTACTTCACAGCAAGACATACTGGTGCTCATTTGTTTCTGAAGGTTATATGGCATTTCAGCTGAACTTGTGAATAAGCCTGGAGGGAGAAATGGAGCAGAGAGGGAGTTGGCAGTGATATTTATGATCAAAATTTCTCTTTCCATCTGACCTAGTTCCAACAAGCCGACGTGCTGGCAAATGCAGCAAGGCGCTTGGAAGTTAGCTTTGTTTATCGGCGCAATTTTAGCGTTAAATCAACGTTTTCAATCACATCCTCTTCACTGTGCACTTGTACCATTGCTATCCATTTAACATGTACCGAGAGAGTTTGGTGACATGCTTTTTTGTCCTGTACGGGCAAAATAGATGGGCCGGCCTCATTGTTTTCGCTACTCGCTTGTTAACATTGATGTGTGTAGCTAGCACCAGTAATAAAGTGTTGGCTACTGGGCTTTGCGCATGCACAATCAACCTTGACCCCTTCTGAGGGGCAGTTGGCATTACATCCCATGAATCAACCCTGTCAATCAAGATTAAATGTAATGTGAAATAATGCCTCTGATTGCTTCTGATCTGTTCAAAGCCCAACCCTCCCACCTCTCATTATTGTGGTGCCTCGCGTCAGGACGTGCTGACATTTATTTTCTCACTTCACTGGTGTTGCTTATGTGGGCTTTCTCTTTCTCCTCGTCTTTTACACCTTTTCTCATCTGTTCCTCTCTGCTCATCTCTCCCTCTTTCTCCATCCCTCTCTCTGTCTCATCCTTTCACCTTCTTTTGTTCTCTTTTTTCATCTTTCACCCTCACCATTTCTCTCTCTATGCCTCTCCGTCAATCTCTTCCCCCTACGTTCTTTTTCTTGTCACCCTCTTTCTTCTCTTCCGCTTCCCTCTCTCTCTAATAATCTCCCCTCTCTCACTTTTTCTCCTCTCTTTCTTCCTCCTTTCCCTCTCACTCTCTTCCTCTCTCCATCTCTTCCCTTTCCTCCTTTCATCTTTTTTGTTTTGTTTTCTTAACGTCACTTGTCTCCATCCTTATTATATCTCTTCTCATCAATTCTCTCTCCCTCCTTTCTCTCCATCTCACCCCTCCTTTCCCTATCGCTCACCCTCCATCCCTCTCCCTTCCTCTCTCTCTCTCCTCCTCTTTCCCTCGCTCTCAGGTGGCAGTGAAGAACAACATTGACGTGTTTTACTTCAGCTGCCAGTACCCCATCAGCATCCTGTTTGTGGAGGACGGTAAGATGGGTGAGTTTCCCCCTCTGGAGCCCTCCCCTAATGCATGCTGGGAAATGCTGGAGGACCACCAACCCCTGACTCTCTCTGTCTGCCTGTTTGTCTGTCTATCTACCCGATCTGCAGAGCGTCAGGTGTTCCTGGCCACCTGGAAGGACATTCCTGGGGATAATGAGGCTCAGTTCCAGATCAAAGACTGTCACCTTAATGCAGGTGAGTTTGTGCTTTGCTCTTTCTAGAACTTAACTCTTCACTCTTACAGTTCTGAGTGGTCCATTTTAAGGAGTTACGCCATTAAACTTGTCAAAAACTACTGGTGTGAATCCACCACTACCTTAGAACTAGTGAAGTTCACGTATTGGCAAACTACTTCAACAAATGTGTTTAAGAGTGGCCGGTGGGGGTTACGGATTCGTACTGTAACATGTTAGATGATTATCCTTGATTTGTAGATCCACCTGCGTTCTTGATAGCATGCTATCCTACTTTCCAAAGTGCCTAAATTTCCCATTTTAACACCAAATTGAACAATATATTCATGATAACTCTGAAACAGAATTTAGAATTTGCACGCTTGTCGGCACCTTTGATAGTAGCAATGAAGCTTCCTTGCTGGTGACAGACCTATCCAATTAAAAGGAATTGGTTCTTGGACCAATGCTGTCGGTGGACATGGGTAAAATTAGCTGGGTTCTGTTCAAGGATATTGGCTCTGTTTGTGTTTACTTGCTGCAGTGGTTTGGTTTCATTAAATCAGAGCTTTGTAGTGCACTCAGGAGGAAAAGCACAGTCATGCAGACTGGGTACAAGAAAAATAAATGTAATTTCCCAACAGCTTGCAAATCCATTTTCCAAGCCAGCGAGACACTGTGTGCTTTTGTGTGCATGCTTATATTAGGACTGAAATGGTGGTTGATCTCTCTCATAAAAAGTGAGTGAGTGATGGAGACTGAGGACATCAGACATGACTGAGCGAAAGAGAGGCAGAGAGAGCGAGTGGTGGAGGTGTAGAGGAAGAACCAGGCGGAGCCGTTCCAGCTCAGGGGTGGAAGTTCAGTGGACTCAGGGGTCCAGGATTCATTGGCCCCTAGATTCACGAGCCCCACGAGCCCTGTGTGGTTTGAAATGCCATATAATGGCCTATTCCAACCACTTCTACTGGCCAACCTGTGCTTGCTGGTACTATTCTAAGTGGTTCTGGGACCAGAACTACCGCATGCAGTTATCCAGGCGATGATACTGGAGGAGGAGAGGTGCATTATGGGTCTGAATGGTTCAGTGCCCTCTGGCCATATTTGGAGCCATATACTTGTGTACTGTGTACTGCACCCCTAATCACTGAATACTGCATGCTACTAAAGTGTTTTAGCTGGTATGTGGCAAAAGCAATGTTGTGTACTGCACAGTCACATGACCTGAAGACAGTTGAGATCAGCCGGATCTTGGTAGGATGTTGCCATTGACTATGTTGCATTGTTGGACATAGTCCATTACAAAGCCTGCTCCAACTGTACTCTGTGAAATTTGGCCAGTGATGTATGTCGTCCAGATATCTTTGGCATACTAGTGAACTTAGTTCATGTTTGTCATATACTGTATTCTACCTGCTACCTCTGGCCACGATCAGCACTGGTATAGTTATTAGCAGGCGATTCGAAACACGGCCTATCTGTGTTCTACCTGCAGATGCAGCCAGCGGTAAACTACAGAGCAGCAACATCTTCACCATCGCCAAGCGTTCGGCTGACGGACAGGACATCCTTTACCAGTCCATCAAACTCACCAACGGCATCTGGGTCCTGAGTGAACTTCGAGTGCAGCCTGGAAATCCGACCTACGTGGTGAGTGGAGGGGGTACACAGGGATGGATTAGTTTCCTTGGGGAGTTTTGAGGAATGTTCTGTGTGTTTTAATCCTTTCGCGCCCGTTCATGGAAATTTCCATATTCCATATTACGCTAATTGACTCCTCTGCCCGAGTGAAATTTTTTCCTGTTCATGGGGTCTTCAGTCTCATGCAGAAAGGGCCGGTGTAGGTGCAGGGTTTCATGCCAAATAAGCAGGAACTCACCAAATTCTCCAGATCAAGGTCTTCAGCAAAGATTCAATTTCAGAATGATCGTACATTTCTGAATATTTGCTCTCAATATGCTAAATCTGCTACATTTTGCTGTAAATAAATGCATCCAACTTGTGCTGAAAGTGAGTAACCCTAGCTTTTGAAATACAGCCTGATTGTGTTTCCGCGCCCGCATTAATTTCCTGTTCCTGTTTCTTGCATCTCTCTTTCAAACTTTATTGCTGCCTGCGCTGTATGATGTTGACATTGTTTGTACAGGATCTGGAGGTTAGCTGTTCTCTTGTATTTTAATTTCCCATCTTCCTCACCGTTTCCTTTCGGTCCCAAACCCCCCTCCCCGTCCCGCGCGGGCCCCAAAATATAAACTATAATATTCCTCCACCCTTCTCTCACTGTAGACCAGGAGGCACAAGCATTAGCATGTTTGTCCCTCTTTCCTCTTAGTCTATCAGCTCCATCTTTCAAAGCCCACTTCCCTTACTGCAAACCAGGGGCATAGCTCTGAATTCGGGGTGCCCAGGAAGAATGCTACTCCAGGCACCCCTGTACCACACTTTCTGGGCCCCGCTCCAGCTGGGGGCCCTGTTCCTCTCCCCCATTGTTTTTAGCAAACCCAGTGGACTGGACGTGGGGTCATTTCGGGTGAAGGAGAGGTCCACACTTTTACTGGTGCCTGATGTTCTGTAGTAAACTGCAGGGGGTGTTAAATTGAGGGGTTTTAAGACACTGAAGCTCCCAGCCCTGCTCACGTCTCCATCAGTCTAACTGCCCTGACTTTACTGTGGTTACGCTATCACGGGCGGGGGGGTTGTATAAGCCAATTGCCATGTTCCCTGTCCTCATGGCAACTAGGTGATCAATGGTGCTGGCTGGTTGATTGGTGCAGTTCATTGGACAGAGTGAACAGGAGTGTGGAGCGCCCGGCGTCTCTGCTGTGACCAGCTTGTCCCCCCTCCCCAGCTTGTCAGCTTGTCCCCAACTGGATCGTTTTATAAACGAGCCCATACTTAATAAAGCCAAATGCATGAGTGGAAAAATAAGTAGCCGAGGCCTACTTTCTTTTGGATGCTCAAAGCGCATTTATTATTGAATCCAATGGAAATAAGAAATAGGCCTATAGCCTACGGTTCTGTTAAGTTTAAAATTATTTAATGACGGAAAGAGAAATTAATAAGGACTCGTATATGTGATGGTGAGTAACCTACTCTGACTCGAAATATGAAGACTTTCATTGTCAGGAAGGATAACCGTCTGGTTAATTCAGAAGTTGCGTTTTGGGTTCCCGATGAAGCGCAAGGCTATAGCCTATGTCTGTACTGTTTAAATATCCATATTCATGCATGGCCCAATAGCCTGATTAATTCAGAAGTTGCGCTTTGGATTTTCTGATGAAGCGCTAGGCTATAGCCTGGCCTATAAGTCTATGCTGTTTTAAATACCCATATTCATGATCACAGACAGGGAACCATCGCTGCAGACAAGGAAGTGAAAATGGCGTTCATAATTCAATCGCGTAGCGCATGCCAGTGGCTAAATTATCAATATTACAAGTTTGAATTCTCAAACTTAGGTTCGAAGTTCATTCTAAAAAATATATTTGAATTATATTCGACCTTCGAGTTAATTTTGACACCCCTGTTACACACACACGCACACACACACTTGTGCAGATGTGAGATGTAGTGAGTGTGTGCTGTGAATAAGCCCCCCTCACATTATGCTGGACTCTTCCTTGAGCTGCAGTAGTTTGGTTCATCAGAGGTGTTAGACCTCACTGACAGATGAGCAAAGTCTGCAAGGACGGAACCTTGCCGACAGCCAGAGACCCGGCATGAACCCTTGCACCAGCGCCACAGAACATTCTGGTTCTGTGTGAACTCTGTAATGCAGGGAAGAGGTGCACTTAAAGAAAACATGTATTGAGAATGTGGGCAAATTATACCTCTATGGAAAGTTAATGTCATGAAGATGATGAGTAAAACACTTTCTGGACACTCACTCAAATAGGAAGAGAGTAAAAGAGATATTTTGAACGCCCTTTCAACTCATGCACATCCTCAAAAAGAGTGAATAAAAATCGCCCCTTTTTGATGATGTAATTAGTGAGAAACGGGGACACTCTGTAGGGAAGTCGAGTGTGTTGACCATCGTCTGACTGTCGTAATTCATTTCTTGGTCTCATTTTGTTTTCTGTTTCTAGCGGATTAGATTTATGCTCGTCAATAAGGATGTTGTTGATGATGCAGAGGACATGTCCCTGTAGTATTTTGTTTTCGAATGTTTTTCTGTGTGACGAGCAGAAGTGTAAAACTTTCCTTGACAAAGTTCTGGGTCATAAAAGTCTACCTTCGTTTACCTCATGGAAACCGAAAAGTCCTTAAAACCTATAGTAAAGCGGTAGTTGGTATTATTATCAACATATATCTGAAGTGTAATCTACATTGGATGATTCCCAGAGTACTTTATTCGAATCCCACACTCAGATGGTGGAACTGGTCGGTGGCCATTTTTCATCACAATTCTCTGGATTTGGGGCTGACTAACTGCTCAAAATATCGCTATTTGTTCCGTAAATGATAAAAAATCAGTGTGATACAACCCAATAGATCAGGGGTAGGGAACCTTCTCCAGAAAGAGCCACTGTGGGTGCAGGCTTTCATACCAACCAAGCTGCTACACACCTGATTCTACTAATCAACATCTGGAATGTTTGTTAAGGGCCTTGATAGGTAGAATCAGGTGTGTAGCAGCTTGGTTGGTATGAAAGCCTGCACCCACAGTGGCTCTTTCTGGAGAAGGTTCCCTACCCCTGCATTAGATACAGGTTTACCAATTCTGCTGGTAACCGTTCAGCATCGCTGGCGTTAGCTTCAAGTTGACAGTTTATTCTAGTAGTCAATGAGATTAATAATTCATTAGCTAGCATGCTAACGCTTTTGGCTGGTAAAGTAATAAGTTATGTAACTTGTCATAGAGGCTTTAATTTATTATTTTAATTGCGAAAAGCGTTAGCATGCTAGCTAGCAAATTGTTCATTCCATTAACTTTAGTAGACTGCAAACCGGTGCCTAACATTAATGCTGTTTTACCATTTTCCAAACTATACAATGCTGACCTTTATGGGATTAGCAAGATCTCAAATTTGTGAGCCCAAGATATCAAATTTATGAAACTTGAGGAGTAATTTTCATTACTTGCCGAAGGCTCGTTGCATGTATTTGATATCTTAGAGCATCTCGAATGAGTGAACCCATGTATATTCGATGTCCAAGTCAAGCAGAGGTTGGAAAAATTCTGACATTTTTAGTGGAATTCAACATCTTGCTTGCAATGTAAAATGCATATGATGGCCTTTGTGTCACGATTGCTCCTACGCGTGACGTCACAGCTCTTGGCCCGATTCAGGATGCCTCTCAAATACGTTATTGGCAGTTGCTGAAAGCCCGTTCTACATCCGGTGTCGCTGGCTGGCAGTCCCTCCTCAGTACACTTGGAATTTGTCTCTCTGGATGCTTCGAGCACGTAGTGTTGTCGGCTGAAAATCAACCATTTTATGTGTTCTTTGTTGGTTATTTATAATGACAGTCAATTTACGTCTTGCTCATGGTGTATTTACAATGCAAGTCAAAGGTTTTTGTGCTTTCATAATTTTCAAGTCGTTGGAGATGGAAAAAGAGATGGGAACATGTATTGTTTTACAAAAACAAAAATCTAAATTTCATGTTTATCTAAATGGCTTCCTTTTCTCATAAACTGCTGAGTTGATTCATCACATTTTTTCCATAAGGACAGTAGTATGATTCTCAGGCCTCCTGACCAACACAACGTTTTTTTTTTTCTTCCCCACCGATGCACTGTGAATTTGTTGCAATCTGACCTCTCTTTTAAAAAAAAAAATGAATAAAGCTAGTTTCCTTCTTTATTTAGCCAAATACAGCTCCAAAACTTTGGCCACTGTGTTCAGAGAAATATTGGACCCCTTTTTATTGGACCTCCCACTATCCACATTCTGCCTTGCACCATTTCAGGATTTTTTGAAACATTTAAACTACACATATTTCACTAAATACTCAAACAAAAACATGTAAAGTAGGTTAAAGCTGTTGACTGGTGGTGTAGGTCAGTGGTTTTCAAAAGTTTCCCTGGGGCACCCCAGTCTCTGGATTAGTTTTATCTGGTGGCCTTCAGGTTGAACGAAACAAATACCTGAATGTGGCGGGTGTTCCCAGAGGAGAGTTCTGGGTACCATTGGTCTAGATCAGGGCTATTCAACAAGGGCCGGTGTGGGTGCAGGCTTTCATTCCAACCAAGCTCTTGCACACCTGATTCTACTAATCAACCTCTTTAGCCGAGACTCTTGGGGTTGATTAGTGGTGTCAGGTGTGTAAGTGCTGGGTTGGAATGAAAGCCTGCACCCACACCGGCCCTTGCAGGATAATGTTGAATAGCCCTGGTCTAGATGGTTACACAAAAGCACACAGGTGAACAAGTGTGTTAAACTCCAGTCCTGGAGGGCAGCACTGTCTGCAGACTTTTTTAGTGATTTTTTTCAGTCTGCCGCCAAGTAATGTCTTGGTTGAGAGCACAGAAATTCAGGGATTTGTCTGGAGGCAAACATGCCAAAAGTAGCCGGCTCTGCGGCCCTCCTGCTGTGGAGTTTGTCTCCTCCACTAGAGGGCAGTGTGTCTCTGTCCTTTTCTTTCCACGGCTCACCAAATCAGTAGAGTCTCATAATGTACCCATATCATAATTGAACAACATCCTCCGGTTGATGTTACTTAGTTGCCACAGTTTCCCAAAATAGTCTCTCAGGGTTTATTTACGTGATAAATGTTTTTTGAAATTTATTTTGGACTTTGTGATGGGGATTTCTTGAGACAAGGTTCTCAAACTTGTTTCTTGTATGAAGCAGGTTGTACAATGGACTTGCTGGGTGACTCTCTCTCTCTCTCTCTCTCTCTCTCTCTCTCTCTCTCTCCCTCTCCCTCTCCCTCTCCCCCTCCCCACAGCTCTCTCTGAAGTGCAGGGCTCCTGAAGTCTCCCAGTTTGTGTTCCAGTCCTATGAGATGGTGCTGAAGAACTGAGGCTGGACCAGGGGAAACCACTGGATCTGGGGGTGTGGTTGGGGTCTGGGGGGTGTAATGGAATGATACATTTGCTGTGTTTTTTTTTTTTTTTTGGGGGGGGCAGGGGAATACTTTTTACATGTGATCATTTCTCATCTGCTCCCCCTATACCCTCTCTGCTCCCCTTTCATGACCAATAATCAAAATGATGAAATGTCCTAAACCTGTACAGACAGCTGAGCTTTTTGTTGTGTCTTTTATCTATTCCATGTCGGTGGTGGTGGTGGTGGGGGGGGGGGGTGGGCGGTGCTCGGAGTTTCATAAGTCCCTGTGACCCTCTTTCCGCTGATACCCTGCCTCTCCACCAAACATGAATCCTGGGAAGGTCCTGTGCTATAGACGGTTAAAACGCTGTTGAGTCTTCCAGCCCAAACCCTATTGAATGTCCCTCATTCAGGGGAGAAAACTGAACATTTTTGCTCCTGTAGGGTAAAATGTGGGGGTATGTCGAAAGGAAGGGGGTTGCTAGTTTGCAAAGTAATATATTGGCTTAGTAGGAAGTTAAGAGCGTATAAACGAGGACCATTGTCTGAACCCAACCTTGTGAATTGAAGAGCACTTAGTGGGTTAATTGAGTCTTTTTTTTGCCCTTTGCCCTCCTTAATTTCCCACCTGCTTTATGATTAGGGTCCTGTACCCCTCGCACCCGGCTCACTAACCCACAGCAGTCGGGCGGGGCAGGGGGAATCCCCTCTGACCAGCACTCTCAAAAAACAGTCGGGCTCCTGCGGGGCAGTGCTGCTGCTGTTGGGGGGGGGGATCTGCCCCGGGGCATACTGGGATATCTCGGCTATGGAGTCGAAGTGCTAGCGCCTGTATATCTGCTGACACAGCGTTTCTTCTCCCTGAACGGAGTTTACCCCTCGCTTTAATTCTTCTCCTCTCCAAGGCTCTGATAGACTATAGGAGGACCCCACCGTCTGAACCCCCGATCTCCCCCGCCACCCCTCAAAAATGTCCCGTGATGGGATTTTGTTCACAGGGTTTTTTTTTTTTTCTTTTTCCTAATTTCATTTTTATTTTAGTGTGTTGGCTCTGTCAGGTCATGCTGTAATTTTTCTTGAATTCTGCTGGTTTAGTGAAATATCATGCGGGTTAAGTGTGCGTGCTTGAGCGCATGTGTGAATGCTTTAACATGCTATGGCTGTGTGTATGTGTGTGTGTGTGTGTGTGTGTGTGTATATGAGCAGTGGGCTTACCTTGATTGCCCCTCCCCCTTTTCTTTCTCTGTTCATCATCTCCTTCTTCCTCTTAAAATCATTCCACCTGCTCTGACTTGGGTTTGCATTTGTTATTTGTTATTACAGTCTATCTGAGCAGTGAGGTTGAGGATTAGAGTCCAGTCAGTCCTGAAGATGTTTATAGATATTTCTCTGTGTGTTCGGCGGGTCAGCAGTTAAACAAAATAGCCGTCCCCCGTGACCTCACCATATCGCTGGCTATTCGACTGGCGTCTTTCCCAAAGGAGACGGAGATATCGAAGTGTTCGGCTGTAATAATGTGGGCAGTGCGGTGTCAAGCTGTCAGGAGTGGGCTCTGTGGGTTGCTCTTGGGATTGTAGCGTTTGTATAAAAAATGTATACCTAAATAATAAAGATCTTTCACACACCTCAAAGCAATTGTCTCGTTTGTCCCGTGGGTGCTAAAGATTTAAATTTTCAAAAATAATGAGTTAATGTATACAGTGCTATTCTACACACTGCCCGACACACTTTCCCAAACAGTGTTAAGAGACAGGATAAAATACTGTGACTGAAGAGGGTACATTCTGACTATGCAAAGATGGTTGTAAAAAGATAAGAAAATCAAAGCATGACATCGAAATAAATTCAAAACTAGAGGCACTCGTAGAGTGCAAACCTCCGCCAAGGCAGCACAATCCAAATCTTCATGAGTGGAAGCAAAGTTGAGTTATCGCGTGTCATACGATTTCAAGATGGCTGCCGTGGCGGACATATTGTTTCACTGAGTGCGGTGAAAATCAATCGGGTCCTTCCTTGATGTAATATAGCAATGTACCCACAAAATTTCAGACAAATCCGTGCATTACTTTTTGAGTTATGTTGTTCACAAACAGACTAACAAATGGGCGAAAACATAACCTCTGCCCCAACTTCGTTGATGGAGGTAATGAGGCATAAAGTGAAAACGGATTCACCAGAGGGCAAATCAGAAAAGCTATGAAAAACTTCTTTATTATAGACTTTGCTCGTGGTAACGGAAAGAATTCTCGAGCTTTGGTGTCCTCACGGAGAAGGCTCCGTCTCGCAGCTTTTGCTTTTACCGAGGCGAAAGGGATCGTAAAGAGGTCGCATTCGACTACCCATCAATATTATGGCGCTATAAGCTCTGAGATAATAGTTCAGCTTTCAGTACCAGTAAATGCTGGGTAGACTTGTCGCAGGCTTTGGTAATTGCCGTTGATGCGAGTATTTGCCAAATGACTAATTGTAATCAGACTGGACTGGAGCAGCTGGCGAATAGCATCATTTGACGGCAGATAAAATGTGGGTTAAAGAAAAACCGAATGTGCCGTTAATATCTCCCTCAGAAACCGCTCGTTCCCCTCGGGGCCGCTCCGAGCTCGATTTTGTTTTTGTTGAATTCCAATCTGGCGCTGCAGTCGAGGAACAAATGTCGATGGCACACTGCCACTATCCAAACTTGGCGGATTTTACTAGTTCCAGGCACAGCGAGTGTGACTCTTGAATTCTGCTTTTACCCCTTTTCTCGTCCCGTGAACTTATTCATCAAGCTAATGGCATTTATTTTTGAAGTTAAAGCTTGCACATCTGTTGGACCAGTGTTCAAGTTAGCTGGCCTGCCAATGCGCGTTCTCTGTGCGTTTGTGTTGGAAGTTGACCTTCATGCTTGCAAGCACGTGCTTTAATGAAGGGAGGATGATGCGTAATTTGCTTGGATCGTTGATTAATGCGAATATGAAGTGTAAAATTGAAATTAAAGCGATATATTTAAGACTGCCTTTTCATGTTTTCATCCACCCCATCTTTTTGGATGTGCAGTGCATTGAAGAGGATCATTGTGGTTGGCCTACAGTTGTATGCAGTATTACGCTGTGTTTACATTGCTTAAAGTTACACCTCAACTATCCAGGGGTGCGTTAAGCAAAAACATAGTTGTTAACTCACTTAGCAACTTATAATTCTTCCATTCACAGTCAGTGGTTCTAACTATGTAAATTAGCATCTGTGATTTCGCAAAACGCACCCAGGGCCGGATCCAAACCCAAAATCTGACGGGTGCTCCTTTGGGGAAAAAAAAAAAAAAAAAAAAAAAAATTGCTTCAAATTGCGATCATGCGCACGCTCATCAATGTCACAACAATGCTATCATGTGATCAAAACCTAACCTTAACTATTTTCCAAGGGTAACATATGACTGCAAATCATAATCAATTCAGCATACAGTAGAAACACAACAAAGAAATCATTACCAGATTATTTTCATTGTTTGTTCTGTTCATCAACTTAACATGTACATAGTATAACATGAATTTCACAAAAAGAACTTGGGTTGTCTCGGCAACATTGAATGATGCTAAATGACTAACCTCTGTAAATTTTGTTAAAAAATGATTGATGATCTTTGAGAATACCTAGCTAATGTTAGTTTGCTTGCTTAGCTACCAAGTTCGCTAGCCTAGCTAGCCAACAGTTTGGTGCACGGATGTCAATAGAAAATAAATGAATAAAAATGATCCATTTCGCTATCTCACTTAGCTAGAGTAGAACCGCGATCATTTATGTTACATTAAATATAGCTGCTCCCTAGCCTTAATTTGTTTGCTTAGCTTGCTAGTTTGCTACACAGAATTCAATAGAAAATAAATGAATAAAAATTATCCATTATTTCTCTATCTCACTTAGCTAGAGTTGAACCGCGATCATTTACGTTATACCAAATATAACTGCTCACTAGCTAGCTCACTAACATTAGTTCGCTTGCTTAGCTAGCTAGTTTGCTAGCCTAGTAGCTAGCTGACAGTTATATTTAGTATAATGTAAATACTCGCAGTTCAACTCTAGCTAAGTGAGATTGCGAAATCTCACCAATCAGAGGCGCCAAATCGGGCCTAATGGATATAACTGGTAAAAGAAAAAAATTTGCCTCTGGGCCGGGGATCGGCTTCTTGCTCATTTCAATCTATATAATTTTTATTCAATATTTGATATTCGGAACTATGGTTAGTGTTTTTCATGATGGTTTCTGTATGTATTACCGTTTCTTTGTGAAAAAGCCACTGAGGTTCCCCTGCTTTAAACTTTCCGTCGCCATAATCCTAGCACGTTCCTCTCTTGACTTGCTTTGTTTTTGTGTTGTGAGATTTCCGCTTGAGCGGGCTGGCTTGACCCAGATAACGCGCGAAAATCTGGAGTTGCGTCGGAGGCTCGAATCACCGCAGGGCATCGGATAACAGTGCTGATCGGCATGCTGCACCGCTGTGTAACGATATACAGATTTGCAACGAAAATTTCTGACCGATGCTATTAGCGCAGATTTTTTTCTGACCGATGCAAGTGCATCGGTTGCAACGGTCTGGATCCAGCCTGCGCATTTTTTTTTTTTTTTTTTTTTTTTTTTTTATATATATATATATATATATATATATAATTTTCGACCACTTGTGGTCGGATTTCCTTGCTCACAAAGTAACTTCCGTTAAGAGCCGGCGCACAATTAATACGTCCAATAACAACAATGGCAGCCGTTCCCGCCAGAGGAAGCTGAGATTTTTACCCCTTTTTCAGGTTGTTTTTTGGGCAAACTAACATTTCTGCCTATAGTTTAGATGTTTGGATAATTTTAGTCATTGAATTCAGCTGGACAGGAGCATTTGCAACTTGCTAGAGCACAAAGGACCTAATGGAAGCGGAAAATTCATCGGAAAGTACTCCAGCGTTGGAATTTTATCACAAGCCTGCGGCCTACATTGATGACGTTTTTTTTCGTTTACATCCTTGACAGGGAAGCATCAGGACAGATTAGCGTTTACTTAATGTGGTCAGATGCGTCCCAGACCACCTCTGGAAGTGGTTTGAGTGAGAGGATCTCCATGCGTCTTGGGGCTTTTTTACACTCGTATTTAGCGCTGACCACTTATGATCCAGTCACTCAAAATGCATGATAAAACCAAGTTTTAACAGGGCCCAAGTCTCCTGGCACTTTCCCACCGAGCGGTGATGTTCGGCTTGGTACGCATGTAACTTTTCAGTTTTTCTTTTCCAAAAGTCATGGACGGTACCCAAAGAAACAGAGCCAAGCACGCTGCTTTTTGGCTCCACCTCTGTCGGGGTTCAAAGTGAATCATATTATCCGGGAAGGTGGAGCAAGAAACACTGCAGACCACTGATTGGTCAGACAGGCTCCTCACTCAATCATCACTTGGCGCGACAAAAGGCCCTATGCACAAACCTCACCATTTAAAAAAAAAAAAAAAAAAAAAAAAATTTTTTTTTTTTTTTTTTTGTTTGGCATCTCCAATCCCACCTGAATCTGGAATGCCCAATTGGGGAACTATGTACAACACTTGCTCATATGCGACCTCCTGTTGCCAATTCGGGAGAGTGCAGACAGTTTGCAGCTCTCCTCCGAAGCACGCACCCGTCAGCCACCGCTTCTTATACACTCATTGGTTGAATCATCGCAAGTTCAGAACCAGGGCGGAGGATACCCGGACATGAACAAGCTTAGAATCTTCCTGACGAGTGGCCGTCTTGGCTAACAGGAGGCGCCTAAGCAACAAACAACGGAACCATGTTATATTACCCTTCCCGGCAGTCCCTTCCCAATTTGCATCCCTGTAGCGCAATGGCCAATTGTGCGCTATGCTGAAAAAGCAGCCGACCACTGCCGGTTGGTACGACCGGGGCTCGAACTCGCATCGTGATAGTCACTTCTCACTATTTTTAAAACTTTTCACAATGAAGGCTGTAGGTTTGTAGTTCTTTTGTTCGAATAAAAAAATTTAAAGGATGCCAGCTCAGCTGTGGGCAGCCAATGAAGCGCAGACTTTCCTCTGTAATTTGGGCAACGACCAAATTCAACAGCAGCGTGATGGGGCAGTGAGGAATGGCAGTAAAATGGGAACGGCAAAGTATTGCCTACTAGCTACGTCATAATGACCTACCAGTAACAACTCCATTTAGTTGTTTGGCTATCAATGGAAATGTGCCATGAACCCAGGGTCAGGTGCTGCATCGGCAGTGCAATCCATTGCCCTGCTAAGCACCATAAAAGAGCTATTTGGTGCCTTGTCAATTGACTTCTATTCATTGTCCTCACAAAGCTAGCATGTAGTATGGAGTGCCCCTTTAAGGGGTTTTAACCCTTTGTGACCAGCCGCAAAGCGGCTTTGATTTGCACCAGAGGTGTTAGACCTGTAGAAATATTGAAATGATAACTTGATTCTGCTCAAAATGCCAGCAGGCATATCTGGACTTTATTTGCTGGGAAGCCTATCAATTGCACACAATTATGTTTACATTGAGCAATTAAATTTGATTCCTCATCTCTTGGCAGGCTCATCATCCATTTTCTTGCCAGAATGAGTCATAGATCTTGTAGGTAAAGGTTTATATCTAGTCATTAAGCCCAAATAAATTCTTACTGGGCTCTTTTGTGCTAACATCCTTTGAGTTTCAAGGCCACAATATACATCCTCTGGGTACATCAGCAGAAAGCTGCATTACTGCCCATGTCATGTGTACAGCACACATTAAGCTTTTAAATCCTCTGTACGTGGGTGGAGTTTTAAGAAACTAGCAGATTGCATCGGGATGCTACCTTAACACATTCAATCAATCACCAAAGATGATCAAATGCATGCGATCCATCTTTGAGTTGTCTTGTTTTCCTGCTGTATTCAGTCCTGGGTTCTAGTTTGACGTATTGACTTGGCCTGCATTTATGCACTGTGCATTTACCTTGGCGGTCATAGCTAAGAGACTGATGACTTCATGTGAATTGAACGCTAATCTGAATGACCTTTTGTGTGTACCAGAGCAATGTGATGGGATGGGATGATTGGGATCCCATTGCAAAAAAAAAAACAAAAACAAAAAACCAAACAAGCCATCAGGAGATGGTATATCCTCCCAGCCCGATGTCATCAACTTCGGATTAGCAAAAGGCACCACAGTATGTCATGATTAATGTGCACACTAAGTTTTGTGGAAAAATATTGAACAGTTTTCAAGTCCACGCACTGGCTGGAGAGGCCAACTGACTGCCTCCCACCACGTACACCTTACTGCTCACAATGGCAGCACAATGCCAGCCCCTGAGGGTGGTCAGGCCTATAGGAACTCATGTTGGCCGAGGACGGGTAGCTCTCTGTGGTTGCTAGCAGACCTTCCACATTCTGGCCCTCAATGACATACAGGCGCCCCCCACTGGGCACCAGGCTGAATGTCTCCTGTATTTTTTCCTGCCTCAGTTGCTCCTCGTGAATCTGGAAAGGCCAGATACATTCCTGAGGCGCCAGAGGCTTTGCTTTGCGTGAAGGGGGTTTTTCCTGGCATTCCGCCTGGTTTCGGTGTCTGAATAAAAGACATCCTTTTGTAAGTACTGGCTCGAGTCTCGTTCTACTCTATTTCCCCTCTGTTCCCTTAACTGTAACGAGTCTGGACTTTCTGCCCTTGTGGTATGGTTAGGCAAGCTATTCCACACTGAATACTCTCTGTGTGGAAAAGAATGTTTCCTTATTAGTGCTAAATTTACCCTTGGCTAACTTCCATTTTTGACCCCGAGTTCTGCAAGCAGAATTTGGCCTAAATGATCTAGCATCATTGACTTTGTTTATCCCTTTTAAAAGTACTTGAAGACCTCAATCAGATCTCCCCAAAGTCTCCTTATACTTACGTGCTAAATATTATGATTCTTCCGCTTGTCCTCATTGCTTTTCCCTGTTATACCAGGAACTTTGTGGCTCCTTGAACCTTTCTGAGAGACTCTATATCTTGTCATATAGCCCCCGGAACGGCACACAATACTGTGTCTGAGGAATGTATAAGAGAAGTTTAACCTCCTTAGATTTATGTTCTATATGTTTGGCTATATATCTCAATATCATGTTGACTTATTTAACTGCAGCAGAGCAGTGGCTAGAACCACATGTGGTACCTTATCAAATGCTTTATGAAAATCCACATATATGGTATCCTAGGCCCTACTCTGATCATAAGTCTTAGTAGCCTCTTCAAAGAATTCCAAAAGTTTTGTAAGGCATGACCTTCCCTTATGGAAACCATGTTCGCTGTCCTTTAGAATGCTAATACCCTCAAGAAATAATTCCCACTCATCTTCAGTGATGGATTCCAGAATTGCACATGCAAGTAATTTTTATCAAAGATCACCCCATCAGTTTGCAACACTGTTCTCCCTTGGGCCACTATCAATATTATACCAGTGGGGCTAGCTGCAGCCTTAACCATTGGTGAGGTCAACATGGTACTTGTGGCTAGTGTTCAGTAAATCCATGAGGATCCAGTGGCACTTGGCATGCATTAAGGTGTAAGAGGGTCTAACTACAGCCTTCATCACTGGGGAGATCCACTTGGTATTAGCAGCTTGTGTTAAGTAGTTGATGCTCACATGCTGGCTTTTGTGCAAAATTGACCAATTTGGAGCCATCCAGTCAAGTTGCACGTTTTTCAAATTTAAGGCCCCCCAGAACATTTACCTGTCCATGAGGGAGCCCCTGCAAACAATCAGCAATTATTTGCCTTTTTTAATTTATTTGATGCAAAGTGATCTACAGACCAATGGTTTACAAAAGAAATTCAGAAGTAATATTACCAAAGCTAGGATGTAGAAGTCATTCTTGAACTCTTTGAGAACTGCATGACTACTCATATTCTGAAATTGACAAACCAAAGGAGTAGTCAAACTTAAATTCAAAGTTTAAAGGGGTAATTGTTCAGAAGCTAAAAATAATGAAATCAGTGAAAAATCTGCTCCTGTTTCTAAGGTTATTTGTTTAGCCTATTGTTTGACAATGAGGATGTTCAACCACAGGCCCAAATCTAGGAACTGGAGATGAAAATTTTCCATTATTTAACATTTCTTTGACTTTACCATGATTTAAATGATACTCTCCTTATTTCATTAAAATGATACATTTATTTTGAAGGCAAATTTACATTACCTTTCCGGCCTCTTTCTGACTCCATTGTCATGACGCAAGCGGATCCCTTTCCACCGGCTGTGATCTCAATGCAATCCGACCGGTTGTCCTCCTCACCCAGCCTATCTGAGCCTATGTTTGTTGACATTTTGAAGCTTTATGCTGACAGATGAGGAAACTGTGCAATGTATTCATTATTCACCAACACCTACTTCAGACACACAACAGTTTGTTAAACTGTCGTAAATAACAGGACAGAAAACATAGGCAGGACTTCCAGTCTTAAAATATTTTCTAGATGCTGTTAAAAAAAAAAAAAAATCATGTCTTAATTTAAGTGACCACATCCTCACCACATCCAAGAATTTGGCCAACATTTCCAACTTTGTCTCAAGAATTATGTGTTCTTAATAGGCCTTTACTGAAATTCAAAATGCCAAATTTATCAGGGCAATTTCTCAGTACTTTCAATTTAAATGAACTTAAACTGAGCTTGGCTCTGTTGGCAGGCCAGCGACAGTTACGCAGCAAATTTACCTGTCAACGGCCTGCAAGAATAGGGAAAAAAAAGTCAGTAATTCCATCATCAGTGTCATTTGTTTTTTTTTTTAATGGTTTTCTAAAGACTGACATTGCATCATGAAATTTAATTACAACAAAAGTACGATGATTCAAGTGGAGATTGTCATGAGGCAATACGAACAAAGCTTCGATTAAATCTTGCTGGAACAAAACTGTAGACAAGTTTTGATCCCAAAATTAGGTTTATCCTGGTCACACCAGAGGTGTGCCCTTAGGGTGGATTAAGAAAGAGCATCATAAGTGGTGTCATAAGTGGTGCCTTTTTTAAAGCAAGCAGTTATGTAACTGTAGGGATTTAGGCAACTGTTGGGTCTTGAATAATCATATTGTCAGCATACAACATACACTCATGTCGATTGAAGACAAACAGCAGCTGAACAGCAAGTTGGAGAAACTGTGGTTATTTTTAAGAGTATTTGAAATGGTGGCTGCAGAGAAACCTAGAATTATAGTTAGTTTTAACCTGAAGCATGTATGTATTACATTCTCCTGCATCTCACACACACACTCACACACACATATAAATATATACACAAATCATCCATAACAGTATGACCACTGACAGGTGAAGGGAATGACATTGATTATCTCGTTACAATGGCACCTGCCAGTGAGTGGGATATATTAAGCAGCAAGCGAACATTTTGTCCTGGAAGTTGATGTGTTGGTAGCAGGACAAATGGGCAAGCCAAAGGATGTGCGTGGCTTTGAAAAGAGGAAACTTGTGATGGCTAAATGACTTGGTTAGAGCATCTCCAAAACTACAACTCTTGTGCGGTGTTCCCGGTCAGCGGTGGTCCGTAACTACCCGAAATAGTCCTAAGAAGGAAAACCAGTGAACTGGCAGCAGGGTCACTACTAGCACCTAAAAACCGAGAAAGTACACCTTTTGCCGAGAAATTCCTAAAAAAACTTAGAATACACAGAGGTTTACTGAAGATTTGAGGCCAACTCGGTAAACCTCAGAAAAATTTTACTGAGGTATCCTGAAGTCTGTCCGATTTACTTAAGTTTGGACAACACCTCGATGTTCACTTTCTCTCAAGGTGCCCTCTTTTAAAAATTACACTGTGTATCTGATTTGTTTGTAAATTGGTGCTTTTGCAGATTGAATATATTCTGAATACTGAACATGTGTTTTTGAATGGTGGTGGTTTGCCCTTAGCCAGTTCCTGTATGCAGCACAGACACAGCAGGCTGAACTACAGTACTGACCATTCCAAAGTTCCCACGAAATTCGGCGAATATTCATGTTTTTTCATACATCTGAAAATTTTTCGGTCTACCTCAGTAAAATTTTTCCGAGGTTAACCGAGTTGGCCTCAAATATTCAGTAAACCTCGGCGTATTCTAAGTTTTTGTAGGAATTTCTCAGGAAAAGGTGCACTTTCTCGGTTTTTAGGTGCTACTAGTGGGTTGTGGGCTACAAAGGCTCTTTGATGTGTGTGGGGATAGAAAGGAGCCAAAATACACAGTGCATCACAGTTTGTTGTATATGGAGCTGTGTAGCCCCATTAATTTACTTCAATTGGAGACTATATTGAAATGATGTACATAATATTTTATCAATGGTCGTAGGCTACTAAAGGAATAAAGGAAACCTCTTATGCATAGTCCCCACTGTGGTGCCCTCCGTAACGAACGCCACAATTGGCCATTCGTAGCTGATCATGATACTTCTCTGAAGCTGCTTTCACACCGGACGCGAAATGAATTTTTTGCAGGACAGATTACATTCAAAGTCAATGCAAAGACGCGAATACACACGAAATGCGTCTATTCGCTTCTTTGCATTGACTTTGAATGTAATCTGTCCTGCGAAAATTCGTTTCGCGTCCAGTGTGGAAGCGGCTTAAAATTTCAGGTTTGGATACGAGGTGATGCGATGATCACGATTGACAATTAATCGTGTTGATCATAGGAAGTTTTTGAACCATCCAAAACTTTTCTATGATCAACACGATTGCCACGACTGACCTCAAGATCTGATAAGATCTGATAGGATCACCACGATTACTCCACTCCACCACGATTAAGACCACGATTTCAATCGTGCTGCGAATCGTGATAGTGGGAAACTAGCATTAACACAGAGGAATGCTAGCATGATGTATGGCATGCCCTTTCAACATTTAATCAGTAAGGCTGACTTGTGGAAATTTAGTTTTCACTAGTGGAAATGACATTTCGACGTGTCAAAATTTTAATTTGCATGGTTAAAATGTAATTTTCAGATATCATTGTCCACGATGAAATTTTTGACTAGAGAAGTTTTTTTTTTTTTTTAATCTAAAATACTATTCTGACAAGTTATTAAAGGAACTATAAATATAATTTTTTCTAGTACAAGCATAATTTTCACTAGTTATAATTGTATTTCAGATATCGGAAATTAGTTACCTGAAATTACATACTTTGTTACAATTCCAACTAATCACAATTAACATTTTGACCAGTGAGAACTGAGTTATTGATATCTTTAATTGGAATCACTGGTTGTCAAATTTGCAAAATGGTTGGCTTGGAATTCAAACTGGTCAAAAAGCAGTTGTTGATATCTGATATTGCTTTTACAACCCCATTTCTGAAATAGTTGGGACAAAGTGTAAATTGTGAATAAAATCAAAATGCAATGACTTTCAGATCACATGAGCCAGTATGTTATTTACAATAGAACATGGATAACATTTCAAAAGATGAAACTGAGACATTTTACATTTTTTTTTTTTTTTTCCACAAAATGAGCTCATGTCAAATTTTCTGGCTGCAACAGGTCTCAAAAAAGTTGGGACACAGGCAAAAAAGGGCTGAAAATGCAGTTAATATATAAGAGAATCAGCTGAAAAATTTAGCAAGTAAATTTAGCATTTAGCAAGTAATTACATTTACTGGCATCAGGTGTGTAACATGATTGGCTATAAAAGGGATGTCTTAGAGAGGCTGAATCTCTCAGAAGTAAAGATGGCCAGAGGCTCTGCAACCTGGGAAAGCTTGTGTAAAAAAAAAAATTGTGGAATACTTTAAAAACAATGTTGCTCAACGTCAAATTGCAAAGGCTTTGAAGGTTTCATCATCGTAAGTGCATAACATCATCAAAAGATTCAGAGAAACTGGAAAAATCTCTGTGTAAGGGACAAGGCCAAAGACCTTTACTGGATGCCCGTGATCTTCGGGCCCTCAGACACCACTGCATCACTCACCGGCATGATTCTGTCATTGACATTACTAAATGGGCCCAGAAATACTTCAAGAAACCACTGTCTGTAAAAACAGTCTGCCATGCCATCCACGGATGCCGCCTAAAACTCTATCATGCAAAAAGGAAGCCATTGTTGAGCATGATCCAGAAGCCCCGCTGTGTTCTGTGGGCCAAGGCTCATTTAAAATGGACTGTAGCAAAGTGGCAAAGTGTCTGTGGTCAGAAGAGTCCAAATTTGACATTCTTGTTGGAAATCAAGGGCGTTGTGTCCTCCGGGCTAAAGAGGAGAAAGACCACCCCTCCTGTTATCAGCGTTCAGTTTCAAAAGCCAGCATCTCTGATGGTATGGGGATGCATTAGTGCATATGGTATGGGACAATAGCAGGTTTTAAAAAGCACAATGAATGCTGAAAGCTATATAAAGGTTTTAGAGCAACATATCTATTCCAAGGAAGGCCTTGTGTATTTCAGCAGGACAATGCAAAACCACATACTGCAGCTATTACAACAGCGTGGCTTCGTAGTAGAAGAGTCCTTGTGTTGAATTGGCCTGCCTGCAGTCCTGATCTTTCACCGATTGAGAACATTTGGCTTATAATTAAACGAAAAGTCTGTCAAAGGAGACCCAAAACTCTCCAGCAGCTTGAAGCCTGTTTTAAACAAGAGTGGGATCAAATTCCAATGGCTAAACTCAAGAAACTTGTCTCCTCAATGCCCAGACGCCTCCACTCTGTGTTAAAAAGAAGAGGGGATGCTACACCATGGTAAACAGGCCCCTGTCCCAACTTTTTTGAGACCTGAAGCAGCCACCATTTGAAATTAGCTCATTTTGTGGATAAAATTGTAGAATTTCTCAGTTTCAACCATTGCTATGTTATCTCTGTTCTATTGTGCATAAAATACTGGCTGGTGTGTTTTGATTTTATTTACAATTTATACTTTGTCCCAACTATTTCTGAATTGGGGTTGTACAACTTTTGATTAAATGCTAAAATTGTTTGCTGTAATGGGCTTGACATCCTGATTTCTGTCATTTACTAGCCTGTGTAAAACAAGGCTGGATCAAAATTCATTTAAAATCATTTATGTGCAAATAACAAATGTATGGTGATCTATTGTCATGATATATTTTGATGTCTCAGGTCACCATCTGTTGATTACACCTTGATATGTAACCAAGAAGTCATGTGATTGTCAAGAAAAAAAAAAACAAACAAAAAAACTAGCCATACTGGAACTGCTGGTGAATGAAGGGGAATTCTGTCTGCAGACAAGAAAGACAATAGCCAGGACATGGTTTAACCTTTGCCAAACAACCATTAGCGTAGCTTTTTCCATTTATGGCTGTGACGCGTCCCAGTCTTGCTCTACTAAGGCAGATTAATTCCAGACTGCACCTAAAATAGTAACTCACAATATTTATTGAATTGAATAGGCATGGGATTTGTCCTGATGAAGGACGGCATGGAGTCAAGTCAATAGAGACCGATGCAGGATAAATGGGAGCCCCAGGTGATGAGACTTAGGGTGGGGGTAGCGTTTCTTAGTGTCATAAGGCTCCTTTGAGTCCCCTGGGGTTCCTATGGAGTGACAGGGTGAACGATGAATAGAAGGGAATGGGAGGGAGGAACGTCAAACGAGATAGAATATGATTGTAGAATGAAGGTGGAATAAATAGGTTGGTTAGGATGTGGACGAAGGGAGTGACGTTTTAGGTGTGGTCTGGTTCTCTAACCTGCGTTTAGTTAACTCCATGAGCCTAACTAAAGAAAAAGTGAAAGTGATTTACTGATATCTATAATGTAATTGTTGATAACAGTAATTACTTTTTTACTAGTAAGAAGGATTACAGATATCTACAATTGTATTTCCACATTTTGAAAAAGAATTATGGCTATTGGAAATGGATTTTCCCATTTAAAATATCAAAAATTGCATTTCCCATTTGGCTGACGAATCAAAAATACATTTTGGATATGTTCCCCAAATTACCGTATTATTTTGGATATGTATGTAGGTCATTGAAGATATCTACAATGACATTTTTGACCTGTGGAAATTCATTTTTTATATCAAAATTCAACCAGTTATAAAAGTAATTGTAAATAAAATTGTTCAGGGTAAAAAATGTAATTTATTTCAAATTTTTGAAATACAATCGAAGATATCTCAAATTACATTCTTAAAACTCACAATTCCAAGTCAAAACATCAACAAGTGGTGCCAGGCACAACAAACCCCGCCCCTCGCACATACTTTCACCTACTTGTGCAAAATTCAACAGGAATCTATTCTGGGTCAGTGGCAATCCCTATTTCGAATTTGGGATGAATCTGGCTGTTAGTTTTGCCGCTAGAGTGTTAACAAACAAACACAGAAACACAGAAAAAAACCTAACCGAAAACAATACCCCCTTCCCTCACCTGTCGGGAGGGGTGGGGTAATAATTGCATTTTGACTGGTCAGAATTTAATTTTAGATAACTAGAACTCCATTTATGATATCTGTAATATTCAAACAATTTAGATACCTACATTTAAAATATCATTATTTATTAGAATTGCAGCCAGTCAAAATTACATTTTGAATATGTCGACTTGCATTTATAATACGTAAAAATTGAATTACAGATATCTGTAATTGTAAGGCCATGCCTCCAGCCATCAAACTCACCGGTCTATTAAGACCTGGAGTGCATTCTCAACCCTGCAATCATTGTATGCAGCTGCTGTTCATTCCACTGTGTGGTAGTGTTGTGCTATTTGAGACCGAGCTTCGCACTTTGTCTTTTCAAAGTCTCGTAGCCCACAAGCCTGTATTGTATTTCTAGTCTTGTGTAGACTTATTCTCTGCATATCGCATGTATATGAATGGTCCACTGGAAAAATGATCAAGGTCAGTTTTTAGAGATTTTGAGTTAGGCCTGCCATCTATATTCAGACTCTTGGTGGTTTCACTTAAGATTATCAGAACTCTGATAAAATCATCAGAGTCCAAAATATGCAGTGTTGAAATATCTGTATAAAATGACAAAATGATCAATGTCATTGCAAAACACTGGAAGAATGATCAGGGTCAAGTCACATGACCTGGGGCAACCAATCAGCTGTCTTTTTCTGCAAGATAATAGTCACTTTTTGTTAATCTATTGCTTTGACCTTTTGGGATATTGATGATTTACAATGAACGATCAAAGTCAAGGGACTATTAACTTCAGAGCTCTATCAATTATGCAATATCTTCACCAGACATAAATGTTTCAGAAGTATACATTGTGGAGATTACCAGACTTTATCAAGGTACAAACAATATACATCTATAGCAACTAGTTTTCCAGTGTTGAGGTTTTGAAACTTTAAATGGTGATAACTCAAAAGTGCAGAAAAGCGACCTTGATCGTTTTTCCAGTGGACCCTTCATATATACTAACTCTTGAACGTAGTGCTGTTTATTGTTGATATCAGCACTTTAACTTTATTATTCATGAACCTCGTTTCCTATTTCCTTTTCCTATTTTAGTAATACATCGTTACTGTTGCCAATGGCCAGTGTTTGTATTACTAATAGCATTATTCTGGAACCTTGTTTCCTATTTGTTTTGTATTGCTTCGTGTGTGCCTCCTTGCTGCATAGAAGGCATAATAAATGTTGTACAACCAAGTCAATCCTTGCACCTGAGTCTAGTCCTCAATTTTCTGTCCTCCGTGCACATCACCAGTGTGCAAAGAACAACCCTTACAGTAATTGGGTTTGAATACCGGTCATTGGTAAAAGTTGACAAGTTGTAATTAAGTCACAGATATTTACAATAAACATTTCCAGTTAAAAAATGAATTGTTGATATCAAGTATTAACATTTTGACAAGTGAGAACGGAGTTGTTGATGTCTTTAATTGGAATTGTTACAAGAAAAATTTGTTATGGATATGTTGGCTTGGAATTCAGACCGGTCAAAAAGCATTAATTAATACCTACCATTGATATCTGCAATTCTTATGACAGCTTCAGACCAAATGCTAAAGGGGTTTGTTATTATGGGCTAGAAATAGTGATTTGTGTCATTTATTAGCCTGAGGAATAAGAGGCTGGATCAAAATTCATTTAAAATCATTTATTTGTAAATATAAAAATGTATGGTGTTTCTGTTGTCATGATATGTTTTGCCATCACAGGTCGCCATCTGTTGATTACATCTCGATATGCTACCAAGAAGTCATGTTATTTTCAAGAAAGAGAAAGACGAGCCATATTAGAACCACGGTTGGCTGCAGACAGAATTCCCCTACATTCACCAAAAACATTAGCCAGGACATAGTATGACTTTTACTAAACAGCCTTTAGCAAGGCATTTGTTCGGTCAAATCTGACTGATTTACAAGTTTTCGCTCCAAAAAAATGCAGTTAATTTCATCTGTTTGTCATGTGGTTCCATGACTTTGTTCACACATGGCATCTGAACACATAAAATAAATTTGGAGAATTTTTATTAAATTTTGTGTGTTTTATTGAACTTGTATACACCTGTGGTGTTCCCGGTCAAAAATGACCGGTTATTAGAAATGAATGACTAAGACCACAATAAGTGTATAAAATAGAGTTCAAGCACATTCCCACACTCCTTTCCCACACCCCAACATGCAGGTGTCTTTGAGCAGACACACACACAAACACACACACACACACACAGCTTCCATGGCAACTCCCATGGGAACCTATCTCCGATAGAATTTTTATGGCCATGGTGGAACCCCTCATGCAAATGCGGCAGCACCTTCCCCGAACAACATCCTCTGCTGCATTGGTGAGAGACATGCAAGCATCAGCACCAACATCTACACCAACCCGAGGAGGAGGACACATAAGGAAGAGGTGTCAACTGTGTGCACCACGAGATAGAAAAACAAGCTTGGTGTGCCACAAATGCAGTGTATACATTTGCCAGGAACATGCAACAGCCACAATCCATTGCCCAACATGTTCATGAGAAGACAAAATGTAAGTGATTGACCAGTGATTGACATATTGTGAAGATTTTGTTTTTGTTGTTCTGATTGACAGATTGTGAAAATTTTGTTTTTGTTATCAGTAGTGTTATTGTTGATCTTCAAAAAGAATGAAAACAGTTGTAGAGCTAAGGAGGTGAAGAGCAAAGATGAATTATGATGCAACACTGAGGAACACTGGAATAACACTTTGGTGCTATCTGTTGTTTGTTTTAAGGGATGCACGAAATTGAAATTTATCAAATGACTCCTCAATTCAAAACATTTAAATATGTGATTTGAGGGCAGCTTGCCCCACCAAATTAGGTACTAGTCTGTGTGGAAAGCTCAGAGTAGCCGTAACGGGTAAAGACATTGTGATAAGATGTGCTTATTTTTCTTTGTCGTGCCTTATGGTTTTATGTATTGACACCCCTAATAGACAGCATTTTTCATAAAGACCAGACAAACTTTTTGTAGCAGCTGTGCAAAAATGGGTTAACCTTTTGCGAGGGAAATGCAGGGAAAAAATGTTTTTTAAGGATAACAGTTTCTGTGGAGCTGCTCAAGAGTTTGTTTACTGATTGGCATCTGCTGAGTGAATAACATAGTAAGTCCAACTCCAATCTGAAAGTATGGTGGGAAATTCCCTCAGGGTGGTGCTTGGTCAAGGTTATCGAAAAAGAAACAACAACATTAAGCTTTAAGAGGAAGAATCAAACGCACAGGCAGCAGATATCTCAAGTGAGCAAAAAACCCAAACAACTGATCGTCATTTTGTAAACAGTTGAGTATCAGATGACTACCTCAATACATTAACCCCTTACTGCAGACGTTTCCTCCAGCGGACATGTAGCCGCAAATTTATGTACGCAATTACAATACTCCAACACTAGATGGCACACCTGGATCAGTTATTGAATATTCATGAGCAAGCCAAGCTCGAACATGGTTTAGAATATGGATGAGTTCAGTCCCATCCCTGTTTTTCAGGAGTTACTTGAATTAAACTGCTCAGCTAAGCCTGATGGGCAAATTGCTCAATACTTGCCCTTAGAATCTATCCAGCAGTTCAAAAAATGATCTCTTGGGACAGGAATATTCATTGTCCTCTGTAGCAAGCACTTCAGATACAGTGAGCAAATGGTATCCCAATTAATAGTTAAGAAAAATAAGTTTTCTGAAGCAAAAATTCGACATGGTATTGATACTATGTCATTCTACTATCAATTATAGTCATCACACATCAAAAACGCATAGTTCCCTATAGTGTATTTATGCGTAGATTGCCCCATCAACAAATTCACTGCTCCTTTATATCCATTAAGTACTCATGTTGATAGCTAATCACCCAATTATTTACTTAGGCTCATCTGCATAACTGCACACTTATAGTTCATGTCCAATTGAAGCTTCCCCGGTAATGATGTCTTGATCAGGAGTTGCCAAGTCCACTTATAATACGGGACTTTGGGCTTCCTTTTACCTGAAGTCGCTTGAAAAAATTACGGGTCACGGGTTGCGGTTTTTTTGGGCCTGTTTTTAAAAATATGGTTGCTTGTTAGAGACGTGTAACAAGCAACCTAATTGTTATACGTTTATGGTTGCGATTTCCCCCCGATTCATTGATTGACTCTGTCTGCTCACAGCCTCACGAGCAATGTGAGAAAGCCCACCCTCCCTCCTCATCCCTTGCTCAACTAAATGAAAGATAATCTCTCCCCCCCGCTCAACAAAACGAAAGAGATTCCACCCCAGGTCTACACCATCTGAGTATCGTCTAATTTATATTGTGCTTGTTTTGGGCTTGTTTTTGAAGCTGCGGTCGCTCATTTGTCTTATCAGAGTTGGCAACCCTGGTCTTGATTGGCTCGTTTCTTATTCAATGCCAGAGTGTATAAACTTTCCACAGTAACTGAAAGACACTGACTGAACAATGAGAGAAGTATACAAGCCTTTGTGTAAGAGCAAGGTAGGTTATATTCTATTAAGGTTGGGCACAGTTGCGCTGCTGAAAATGACGCAATTTAAAGAATGAAAAGACATCCAAAATTGCCCTGAAGTGTTCAATTACATTTACAGGATTTAAATGGGGTACGGACATGGTCAATGGGAATTATTCCGAATGAAACAGGACTGGAGGGTTCCTTCTACCGGATACATCAGTCTCTGGAGGAGGAATTCAGTGAGGAAATACTGCTACTGCTACTGTGGTTGCATTTTGCTCAATGTGGCTTTTTGTTTTTGAATTTATACCGTATTCAACAAAATGCTCTTGTTTTGGCTTGTTCAGCTCAAGGACTACGGTAGATCCCCCTGGTAGGTTTATTGCACCATTCTGTTCAATCTAGAATAGAATGCCACTTGATTTCTCATGATAGTTCTGTTATAATAAGGTATATTTCAGATATTACTGAGTTACTGATTTATACTTGTTCCTTATAAGGTGTGGAAAGTGTTTATATAAAGTTGCAAGCTCAGAAATGGAACTGCTGGCTTTTCATTGCAGGGTGAATGTTCTGACCATTAAAGGCTGTATCAGCGATGTGACGTCACTTTTGTTGACAGTTGAAACGTTCTCAAAATGCAATAGATCCGCTCGCCCCTCCCCTTCAGGAGGTTGCCAGCATGAACACGCTTTTCTTAAAGTGAAACGTCTGAGTAATTATGGCTCACTCAGCTGGGTAAGTCCATTTCTCATTTTTACACAATTTTAAGGCCAAAAATACGTAACAGTATAATGTACATGAAAATAAAAATAAAAAATAAATAAATAAATAAGCTAGGTACTCGATAGTGTGGATTCTAAAGTGGGCAAACAGTTCAGTGCCATCATAGTCTGTAGAAGCTAACGATAGCTAGCTGCTAGCTGACAGTTCGCTCTTGTGTCAGTTTCCAACAGCACTTAGGTCTAAGAAATATAAAATGGAAGGAAGGTGTGTCGTAATGTAGTCTACTGTTTATTCATGGCAGTTCTGGAACTGGTAGTCAAGGCAGAGGCAGAGGAAGAGGTCGGGGTAAGTGTTACAATCGATACTGAAGCTTCGGAGCTTGTGTCAGAAATGTGAAGCACTTCCAAACGGAGCTCCGTGTCGAGGCTTGTATCGTCTCGGTGAAATGACAGCATCCATGATGTTCGAAGTCGCGTTTAGGAGGATGCTGCTTCGAGAAGTGGGTTCACTTTTGACGGGCAATTCAACTATAAAATGTCCCAGTTCTTTTCTGAAGCTTGTGGTTAGTGATTTTGCGCATTGTGCGAATTTGTCATTGTTGGCAATGGACCCTGCATGAAAGAGAAAGTTTTACTTTTCACCCGTTTGGGAATACTTTGATTACTCCTATTCAGGTCACTTAGTATACATCACATAGATCATCACTTTTAGCTAAACTTATCACGCGGTTATAAATTCATCGACGAATTTCAACTCTGAGTACTAACCAGAGAAAAAATGTTATTACACGAACACGAACTCTGGTTTGATCAGACAAAATTAGCAAACTCGCTAGCTTGCCAACCGAGAGTTGGCAAAGGTTGCTAACTCGCTCCAAAGTGGAAATATCAATCTCTTTACCGTTTGATTCATTCTGACCAGCATGATCTTTGCAAGATAGCCTTCCAAAAACAATAGATGAGCTTTCCTCAATTTTGCTCGGAATGACAATTTACAATTCACATCCAACCGAGTTAGCACCAGCTCTACTCACCTGTCCAGTAGAAACAAGGTGACCTGGGTGTCAGAATTAAAATCATTCAACTCCCGGAATTCTCTCCAACGTTGGTATGCTTTCCCTATGTTTATTCAGGACTTTGCATAGCTGCGATCGCGCTCCTTTTTCCTCGACATGCATTCGTTCGAGTGTCTCTTTTCCGGTTTAGCTTCCGCCTTGCTTCAACCTGCCGCATCGGTAGTGCCACTGCCAGTTCATTTCATTGCCTGCTCAGTCCCACCCACTTGTCATGCACGAGCACGGAACTGGCGCAGAAGACCCACCCCTGCCCTCCAATTCGTTGGAACACTTTTGTTGATGTTTGCGGGACAGGGGTAGGTACACACGAGTTTGTGTATCTCTCTTAGTGCCTACATGGCTGTTGGTGGCCTACAGAGACTGGGGTTTTCCACCGCCCACTCATGCTAACAGTTCGTGAGGAAAGATCTCCTGTACGTGACAAATAAGTTTTGGCGCAGAATCGCTGATACAACCTTTAAATAAGCAGTTCATTTAATGAGTATGTGTGCTGGCTTGCGGGACTCCGAAGAAAAATGGACAAAATTCTAAACTTCATCATGGAGAGAAGGCATGTTTTGTGTTTGGAGAGGTTACTGGTGACCACTGATGTCCTACTGCACCTGTATTGATAACCTCACACTAAATTCAACCAGAAAATCATTTATTCATATTGAATTTCATGCCTCAAAAGTTGATCTGTGTTAAATTTATGATCATTTTATGATTTGACAGTGCACCATTTTGAGGGATCTTTGAGTTCAGGGAGCGACCCGGATAGCTGTCTTATTTGGCTCCTAGAGAGTAGGTAATTTAGAATGTAATGCTCAGATGAACTATACTTGTGATCAAGGAGTTTATGATCCCAGGAATGTATATTTTTAATCCCCAGCCATTTTTCAATTCTCTGTATTATTTCTTTTTACAACTTCAATGCTGAATTTTCATAAAGATTTTTTATGTTTGCAGCCCCTTTTCTCTACCAAAATCATGAAAATAAACTGAAATACAATGGAATTATAAATGCTTCAAGTGTCTTGACTCAGTTGAGCCATTCCCTTCCTCTCTGTGAAGCTGCAATCTTGAATGATAAAGCCTTAAATAAGGTAAGACATAAATAGCCAGATTTGGCTTCTGCGCAAAGAAGTTAAATGCATAAATAGCAAAAACAGATAATGCCAGCCTAATACCAAATGACTTTGGGAGCAATTTCACTGTTGCAAACAAATGTCCAATGTCAGAATGAAATCATGAGTGTTTTGCTGGAGTTATTCCCATAAATTCAAAAATGTTCAATATTATCAGAAGTCTTTAGTCTGGGCTCATGCAAATAGTGAAGTTCAATAATGTGAACATTATCAACAACCAACAATCCCCAGTCTTTGCAAATCTTGCAGCCTGTGAGTAGACACTCCATGACCTTATGATGCATTGCTTTAGATGGGAGAGGGTGACAGACATCAGTACTTATAAAGTCTTTTCAAGGTCTTGGTGTATGGTCAGCTTAATAGATATGACACCTGTGTTTAAATTCATATTAGCTCTTTGGAGTAATAATACTGTGCACTGTAGCGAATGAAACCTTCTTAATATAACTTGTGAATGAAACCTGTTGAATTTAACTAACTATAAATGTGTGCTGCAGACAATATTTGACCAAAGGAAGTTTTATACTTGTAAGACATGTCGACAGACATTTAAAGAAGAGTTGGACCACACTGATGTTTATATGTATACCATATATATATACACCATATATGTTCATATGGTTATATACACTACCGCTCAAAAGTTTGGGATCACTTGGAAATTTTCTTGTTTTCCATGGAAACACACATGAACTTAGTCTGAATAGGAAATATAGCAAATGAACAGAACATGCTGACATTGTCTGAGTTAGAAATAATGATTTTAATGGAAAATGATGAATATGTACTTCAAACTTTGCCTTCATCAAAAAAAAAACCACCTTCACTGTTGATACTGAAACTGGTGTTTGACGGGAACTATTCAGCGCAGCTGCTAGTTGACAACCTGTGAGGCGTCTTTGTCTTAAACTACACACTCTCTGATATTTGTCTTCTTGCACAGTTGTGCATCGGGGCCTCCCACTCCTTTTTTCTGTCCTTGTTAGTGCCAGTTTGTGCTGCTCTCTGAAGGGAGTAGGTGACAGCATGGTAAGAGATTTTAAGTTTTCAATTTCTCGCATTGAATAGCCTTCTTTTCTAAGCACAACAATAGACTGACGGATCTCTAACGGAAGTTCTTTCTTTCTGGCCATTTTGAGCCTGTAAACAAACAAACAACTGCTGATGCTTCAGGTACTAAACCAACCTCAAGAATGCTATGCTCCCTTTTGTGCTCCCTTATTAGTTCAACGGTTTTCAGCTGTGCAACACATTTGCAGAAGGGTTTTCTAATAATCAATTAGCCTTATAAAATGCTTAACTTGGATTAGCAGCCATACCAGGAGATTGATGCAGAGGACTGACAGTTGCTGATAATAGGCCTCTATGCAAAAATGTAGATCATTCTTTGAAAATCATCTGATTAATTTTAATCGTTTGTGAAATGGATAAAAATGTTTGTGAAATGGAAAAAAATGTTTGTGAAATGCATGAAAATGTATTTTTCTTTGGAAAACAAAGAAATTTGCAAGTGATCCCAAACTTTTGAGCGGTAGTGTATATAACCAACAAATCACTTCAGGAATGTTGCTATATTTTTCGCCTATTAATCTACATTTGTACTAATCAGAGATTACAGGTTAAATGCGGCAATGAATTATCTAGTCAGTTTAATGTAGTAAATGGGGTAAAACAAGGGGGAGTCTCTCTCCTTTGTTATTTGCTGTTTACATGGATGGGCTGCTTCACAGGCTTGAAGAGACTGGAGTCGGATGTCACTTAGGCATTCACTTTATTGGAGCACTTGCATTTGCTGACGATCTGAATTTACTCTCTCCAACCCTGTCAGGCTTAAAGGTGCTTTTTGGTGTATGTGAACAATATGCTAAGGAGTACAATGTCTTGTTTAATGGGAACAAGAGTAAGTTACTGTTATTCAAGGGTAGGCATTGTAAAACATCTGATAAAGGTGCTACTGTAAATGATGATTATATTGGATTGTCTGAAAAGGCTGTCCATCTTGGTCATTATATCTCTACCTGTGACAATGATTGTATGGTTAATGCTGCTAAATCTAGCTTTTGGAGGTAATTTAACTTGTTTATGGCTGATTATGGGCACATTTATTCATATCTGAAAAATCAGTTGTTTAATCAGTACTGTTGCAGTTACTATGGGGCTCCATTATGGTCATTGCAAAGGAATGGTACTAATGATATCTGTGTTGCAAGCCCTTAGAAGTATATGGAAGCTTCATCCTATTACACATTGTAAAGTAATTTCTAGTCTTGCTGGCAAACCACTAGACCTGAGTTTAAAACTGAGATTTGTAAATTTTTTTCATGTGTGTTTAAATAGTGATAATGCTGTTGTCAAGACCATGGCTTAGTGTCAAATTAACCCAATGTCATGTGCAGGTAAAAATTATAGACATCTGTGGTGGAAATTTTTAATTATTCCTGTAAGAAAACACTCAGAGGTAGTAAATAGAATTGAAGCCCTCAATGCAAGAACCAGTTATGTCACTTTTTTGGTGTCAGATTACAAGGAGGTCAGTGAGCCTACCACCATTTTCACTGCTGATTAAAATAATTACCAGTCCCAAGAATATGTGTAAACAATCATTTGTCCTAAAGATTGGTAACTAAAAAGTTCTGAGTTGAAATGCTAAACTTCATTTTTCTCAAAATGTGAAAAAGTGACATAACTGGTTCTTGCATGGAGGGCCTCAATTCAGTCTTTTACTATATGCATATGGGGTCCAAGTTACATGCAAAACGAGGACAAAGGAATTCTTCCTTTGCTTGGATATTTGTATGTGCACAACGCCTAAAAAATACGCCCCTGCTTTAGATATTCCCCAATAGTTTATTATTCTTCCCTCATTTAGGCACATATTATTCAACTAGCGGTCTGGCGCTTAGACATTACGCGCTACTTTCTCTTGCGGCCTGTCATCTGTTTTTTGGGATTCAGGACTCTTGTGGATGAATTGGCTTGGGATTCAGGACACCTGTGGATGAATTAGCTTGGTCACGTGATGTTTGTATGGAAACACCATAGCAACGTTATGACATCATAATGGTGCATGTGATGACATCCTAATAGTGCATTGTTCACTATAATATAAAAGCAAAGTAGCTTTGGTCAGGTGACTGAGTCATTTCCAGCCCATTTTCCACTGATAGGCCAGACACGCACGCATTCACGCACACAGAGTCCACACAGAGTCAGCATCTGCTTTAAGGTGGCTGTCACTGAGACGCTTTCTCTTGCGGCTTGGTATCTGTTTTTTGGGATTCAGGACTCTTGTGGATGAATTGGCTTGGGATTCAGGACTCTTGTGGATGAATTGGCTTGGTCACGTGATGTTTTTATGGAAACACCATAGCAACGTGATGACATAATGGTACACGTGATGACATCATAATGGTGCATTGTTCATTATAATATAAAAAACGAAGTGGACTTTGGTCACGTGACGGAGTCATTGCCAGGCTGTTTTCCGCTGATTAGCCAGACACACACGCATACACGCACACAGAGTCCACTGTGTCTGGTGTGACCGGCCAATCAGTGGAAATCCCTAGGAGAGGACATACAGGGGGAATCCCCAGGAGAGGACATACAGGGGAAATCCCTAGGAAAGGACATACGGGGGGAATCCCTAGGAGAGGACATACAGGGGAAATCCCCAGGAGAGCACATAATATAAAAGCGAAGTGGACTTTGGTGGCCAGCCAGGCACGCATGCATGCAGAGTTCACTTGGCTATTATATTATAGATTCTCCTCCCTTAGAGACTAAATTATGCAGGAATAGCTTCTTTAAGCACTCTATAGCTGAATGTACGCATCCCACATAGGCCCGACCTCATCCTTATCTGCTCCAGTGGAGAGGAGACTCTCTGCCAATGTCTTATCTGTGGTCCAACAGGCTCCCTGAATACTCTCTCCTGAGAATAGATACAGCTCAGAGAACAGCTTGGTCCCGCGGGACCTCAAGGTTCAGACAGAATGGATACATAATAAACAAATCTCATGGCGCTTCTACTTACGCACTAGCTAGATTACAAAGGTTAGCAATCACGCATGACCTAGGTTACACAAGGATAATCAATTAATAACTAAACAAGCAATTTATAACTGAATTTATTCCACACATCTGTTAAATGAAAGGTGTGTTTTGGGTGTACATGATTTGTATCACTGGTATGATAATGGCACACATTTCAATGACAAGATTAACCCACACCAGAAGAAATGGGAGAAATGAAGCATGCCCAATGTAACAATATAGTCATGCTGCACATCAAATTAAACAGAAGAACCTCAGCTACAAGAATATAAAAGCTATTTTTACATGTTCCAAACAAAATTCCGACACCAACGAAATGAATTACCAAACACCAAAATCCCTATAGCGCCACCTAGTTAACCCACTTGCCACAATTTTGATGCTATCGCTCTGCTGCTTTATGCCACATGCACAACCAATAGCTCAAATTAAACCAGACACTCCATAGATTCCAATGATATGCCGCTCTTTATTCCAAAGCATCTGCAAGATATCAGCAAAAGAAGAGCAACAACATAAACGGGTTCATAAAAAACCAAGAGTATTTACACATCTGAACAAATCTCACAAGTGTCCCCTTCATTTTGAGACCAAAATTATTCCAATAGACCTTATGATTGCAGAGATATGCCCTTTTAAATTTGGGTATGCAATTTTTAAAGTTGAGGTCTAAAAAACAGGCTAGGGTTTAAAGGGTTAAAGTTTTAAGAGACATGGTCGATGTTCGTGATAATGTAAAAAGTTGTGATATTCTCACTAAGGGGAAGATTGATTTTCTAATTGAGGACATCTGTATTAACTCACCCATGTCTATGTAAATATGTATTTTTTTACCATTAATAATACTGTGTATTTTGGTGTGTGAATAAAGATACTGTTATTATATTGCTTTTATATTGACTTCCTATTTCTATGGAAACCACAGAGCTCTTGGTCCAACCAGCCAATTAAAATATAACACCAACAGCGCATGTAATGATATAATTGGTCAACAGGTACAAGGTGCTATTCGAGGGCATTTTTTAATGGCTTTCTGACATTATTTTTGGTCATCAGACTCTGTCTACAGACACTTCACAAGTATAAAACGGCCTTACATTCATAAACATTTCACTTTAATCCTGTAAGAAGTTTAGGTGTCGTCTGGTTCTCTAACCTGCGTTTAGTTAACTCCATGAGCCTAACTCAAGAAAAAGTGAAAGTAATTTACTGACATCTATAATGTAATTGTCGATATCAGTAATTCCTTCTTGACTAGTAAGAAGGATTACCGATATCTACAATTGTATATTCACGTGTTGAAAAAGGATATTGACTATTGGAAGGGTATTTTCCCATTTAAAATATCAAAAATTGCATTTCCCATATGGTTGACGTATCAACAATCCATTTTGGATATGTTGCCCAAATTACCATATTATTTTGCATAAGTACGTAGGTCATTGATGATGTCTACAATGACATTTTTGACAAGAAATTCATTTTTTCAACCAATTGTAAATTTAAATGTTACTGGTAAAAATGTAATTTTCACTGGATAAATTTTATTTCAGATTTTTGAAATGCAATTGTAGATATCTGAAATTTCATTCTTAAAACATCAAAAATTTCATTTTGACTGGTCAGAATTTAATTTTGCATGACTAGAACTGCATTTATGATATATGTAATGTACAAACAATTTAGATATCTAAACTTAAAATATAATTATTAGAATTGCAGCTAGTCAAAATGACATTTTTAATATGTCAACTTGCATTTATAGTATGTCGAAATTGAATTACAGACATCTGTAATTGGGTTTGAATAGACTCACTCACTCACTCAATCCTTTTCTGAACCTATTGGTCCTTGAGGCGTCAGAAAGGATGATCTCCATCTGGCCCTGTCTGCAGCAAAGCCCGGGGCTGTGTCCAGAGTCAGTCCTCTCTCTTTTAGATCTCTTTGTACTGTTCTTCTCCATGTCTCTTGGGACGACCTCTGTTTCTTTTTTTCTTTTTCCAACTAGTGTCCATTTTAGTGCACCCCTTGTAATTGAGTCAGGAGGCATGCGGCAGACGTGGCCAAGCCAGGCCCATCTGCGCGCTGCAATGGTTTTCTCCAAGGTCGCCACTCCTGTTCTGCTGTGAAGGTCCTAATTTGAGATGGTGTTTGGCCAAAAGATCCTTAGTATGCATCTTAAGCGTTTGTTTTGGAAGACTTCCAATTTGTGTCTAGTGGTAGCTGTGGATTTCCAGCATTCTGCCCCGTATAGTAGAGCACTTTGCACATTGCTTCTGTATATTCTTATCTTGGTGTTGATGTGTATAGAGGTGTTTCTCCAGAGTGGTCCTAGCATAGCAAAAGTTCGGTTTGCTTTGCTGATCCTCGTGTTTATTTCTTGGATACAATCCCCATCAGACATCACTACGCTGCCTAGGTATATGAACTCTTTCACATCTACTAACAGCTTATCATTCAAACTAACCGGGTCTTTAGTAGCAGTTCTGTTTCTTAATACTTGCGTTTTCTTTTCATTTACCCGCGGCCCTATGGTACCAGCAGTTGTGTGGAGTCTTCTTGTCTTCTCTTGTACATCACGATGTCTATGTGCTAGTAGTCCTAGGTCATCGGCGTAGTCTAGGTCTTCCAAAACTTTGTTTAAGGTCCATTTAATGCCTTGTTGTTTTTCTTGGGTCACATTTCTCATTATCCAATCAATGGCCAAGGAGAAGAGCAGCAGCGAAAGGATGCATCCCTGCTTAACCCCAGTATTTACCTTAAACGGATCAGTCAGCATATTTTCGTGGATAACTCTACATTCAAAGTTCTCATACATTGATCTGATAATGTTTACCAGTTTCTGAGGTACTCCGTAATGCCTGAGTATCTTATATAAAGAATCACGGTGAAGGCTGTCAAATGCCTTTTCAAAGTCCACAAATATTACATACAAAGGGCCGTTCCATTCTTGTGACTGTTCAAGGATTTACCTCAGTACAAAGATGTGATCGGTACAGGAGCGTCCCTTCCGGAACCCCGCCTGTTCTGGCCTTAGTATGTTGTCTACCGCTGTTTTGATCCGTTGGAGAATGATACGGTTGAAGATTTTACTTGTGACTGATAATAAGGTGATAACCCCCCCCCCCCCAATTATTACAGTCTGTCAAGTTCCCTTTTTTGGGTAGTTTCACAATTACTCCAGTTTTCCAAACAGTTGGTATTGCTTTGTGATCCCAAATGTCCTGTAAAATGTCTCTTAGTATTTGAGGCGTAAGTTGTTTTTTCCGCCTTGAGCATTTCAGATCATACCCCATCTTCCCCAGGAGCTTTACAATTTTGCAACTTTCGACTAGTAAAAAATGTTGGGGTTTGACCTACTTTAAGGGGTCAAAAGGTCACATTCTTTGTAAACACTGTTTCCTTGATTACGTCCACTATTTTTGTTGTAGCCGCGTAAAATTTACAGCATGTATGTTTTGGATAACATTAAAGGTGGGTGACCTTCACCTGGTTAATGGGGTCAAAAGGTCACATTGTTTCTGAACAGTGCTACTTTCATTATGCCTTTGCACTACCATGATATTTTTAGTGTAGCTATGTCAAATTCATAATGTGTATTCACTGGATAATCAAGTTGGAGGACATGGAAGCTACATGGCCTTCACTTACTTTAAATACCTTCTAATAACAATTTGACGTAGCAACATTATCAACCAAATGTTCAGTCATCTTCAACATAATATCGAATTTTGATGACTGCGCATCAGATCAGACTTCATATTCTGAATGCCAAACGATGTAAAGTCCCAGCTGTCCTGTTCCACACTTTCCATATAACCTGCCAGGTCCTAGATGAAATTGGACAATTACCTCTGTCTTCCTTTTGACTCTTGAAACCTCCCTCAAGCCCGAAAGTATTAAACACATTGTGTTACATAGGCATACATTAAAAAACCCTTTATAGGTTGTAATTCCTTGTCTTATGCCCATATGGCTGAGGGTACTTTAGCATTGCGTTCTATGTCAAGAAAGCGAAAGACAAGCCGGTATTGGAACCACTGTTGGCTGCAGACAGAATTCCCCTTCATTCACCAAAGACAATAGCCAGAACATGGTATAACTTCTGCCAAACAACCTTTAGCATGACATTTTCTATTTATGGCCGTCATGTGCCAGTCCTGCCCTACGAAGGCATAGAGCCAAACTAAAGAAAGCCTAAAGGAGTTAAAGGTTTTAGTCATCTTGAATTAGTCCATTTCAATGAAACAAAAACTTGTATGCTTTTATTGTATAGGTCTGTGAGTCAATCCAATTTCAATCTTCGTTCTGAAATTTATCAAATGACTCCTCAATTTAAAACATTTAAATATGCGATTTCAGGGCAGCTTAATCATGACAAATTTGATAAATTCTGCTTGTCTGTGTGGAAAGCTCAGTATAGCTGTAATAGGTGAACACATAGTGATAAGGTGTGATTATTTTGCTGCATCGTGCCTTATGGTTTCATGTATTGACACCCCAGTGGACAGCATTTTTCATAAAGACCAGACAAATTTTTTGTTGCAGCTGTGTAAAAATGAGTTTGCCTGGGAAGGGAAATGGGGAGAAAAAAATGGTTTTTTTTTTGAGGAGAACAATTTCTGGGGAGCTGCTTGTTAGTTGAATTACTGATTGGCATCTGCAAGCAGAGCGAGTAACATAGTTGGCAATATGTCCAACACATAAATCCAAAACAATGGTGGGAAATTCCCTCACGGCGGTGGTTAAGGTTATCGAAAATGAAACAAAAACCTAATATTTAAAAGGCAGAATCAAACGCAGAGGCAGTGAATCATCTCAAGTGAGCAGAAAAGACATATTGCCGATCACCGTTTAGTTAAACAGGTGAGTATCAGGTTACTACCTCGATACATTAAATGCATAAAATGCAAAAACAGCTAATGCCAGCCTTATACCATATGACTTTGGGAGCATTTCACTGTTGCAGACAAATTTTCAATGTCAGAATGAAATCATGAGGGTTTTGCTGAAGTTGGGAAGTGCTCCCGTCATCTTGATTGCTTGGTGTAAGGTCATATAGTCTTTTTCTTATCTTGACATTCCAATTAATTCAAAAATGTTCAATATTATCAAAAGTCTTTTGTCTTGGCTCATGCAAATAGTGAAATTCAATAATGTGAACATTGTCTACAACCAACAGGTGCACTCGGCAAGATCCCCAGTCATTGCAAATCTTGCAGCCTGTGAGTAGACACACCGTGACTTTATGATGCATTGCTTTAGATGGGAGAGGGTGACAGACATCAGTATTTATAAAGTCTTTTCAAGGTCTTAGTGTATGGTCAGCTTAATAGGTATGATAGCTGTGTTTCAATTCATATTATCTCTTTGGAGTAATAATACTGTGCACTGTAACGAATAAAACCTGCTAAATATAAAAACTTTGCGAATGAAACCTGCGGTGGGTTTCCCAATAACGCTGGATCTCAGGATTAACAAGTGTTTTTAAAGGTCCCCTATCATGCTGATCCTTCTTTTAATACATATAAGTAATGTTATAATGTTGGATGTCCATACTCAACCTCTGCAAAGTTTCTAAACATAAGATAAAGGGGTTTTGCTGTAATCCGAGAACGTGATTTCCTGAACGTGATTTCCTCTCTGAACAGCTCGTCCCGAGATCTTCATGAGATCTGGGCAAAACCTGACGTCAGGTTGTTGCGTTCAATCAGGACAGACCTGGCCAAAGCCAATCACGGCGCTGAACCTGCCCACCCCGGAATGTATTCTATCAGACACAAACAAGCCTAAATCATATAACGTGTAGATTTTTCAGTATGTCTCCTAAACCTGTTCGTACTTGTTTTTTTGGATACGAAAAAAGCACAACTATTTTCTCTTCCAAAAGAGGATGCCACCAAAAATCAGTGGGTAGCTTTTTTTGTTTGCTGGCGGCAAACAACCACACTCAAAGGGAATGTTAGCTGTTTGTGCTCGGCATTTCACCAAGGACAGCTTTGTCAATAAAGGATAATTTGACGCTGGATATGCGTCTGAACTGCTTCTCAAAGCTGGAGCAGTTGCATTGATCAAGCGCTCGGAGCCACAAGCTGTAAGTAACGATATAACAGCAAATAATGTAGCTAAGTGAAGCTAATGTGTTACAGGTGGCTAGTAGGACTGCTAACGATAGTTAGCACTAACAACTGGCCTCAAATGCAGGCTTTGTAAAATATCTGAAGATAAAGCCTGGATCGGTAGCAACTGTCCGTGACTCACAGATGCGGAAGCAATAAGTTTTACCATTTTGTGTTGCTTTACTGCATAAGCCTACCTAATGTGATAGCCTGCTGAATATGGCTGCAGCACTGCAGCTAACGTAGCTAAGTTACTGTTGCTAATGTTCGTGTCCTAAATATGCCAGAGTAAATGATATCAAGGAGGCATTCAGCAGAAGGTGTACGAACATAAACCTCATTTGAAGCCAACTTTTTATATTTGTTTGCAATTTGATGCTTGGTACAACTGTTCATGGTAACGGAACTTACTGTCTGTAAAACCTGTATTGCAGGGTAACGTTTGTCTCTGTCGTTATGATGACCACTCGGTTGCTACCGTATGTTAGTTCGCGTTCCGTGCTACTTAAACAATGCTCCTGGTTAACTATGCAGTAATTCAGATTGGTATGCTTGTGTTACTTTGGTAAGCATCAAGGTGGTAGTTTCATCATAACGGTACCTGTCCTTAGCCGCAACAGTTGAAGCTAACCGGAGAGGTGTTGTGCGTGTCTGCAAAGTTGGGCTGATAAGGCTGCAGTTAGACCAGATGTATGCTTTGCGGAGCTTAGGTCACGTGTTTGGGTTAGTTTACTGCTGCTGTGAAACGATCGTTTTACTTATCCATGACCGTGGTCAGCCAGGTACTTGGCTGTGGTGTGGTCTAGCTCTCTGATGCTACCGCAGTGAAAACAATCGCAAAACACACTATGACGTGCCTGGTTTAACAATAATATCTGTGCATTGCTGTGGTGGAATTTCATCCACCTTTGAAAACTGTTCTGACGAATAAAAAGCCGAAAAAGAAGTGGAGGTTGGATTCGGATTTCTGGTAGAAGTTATCAATTCGCTAGCTCCACATAAGCAATGCTTACACCGTTTGTGTGTTTTTGCTACAAACTCATTTAGTAGCTTGGTGTCGAAATTGTGTTTTGTTTTAGTAGAAATGGCTAACAGGAGCTTTTAGCGAAGTTTCCTCCGGATAGCTAAGTGGGGATATAACATGACTCTATAACAGTACAGCTACAATCCAATGCATAGCGAGACAGTACGAGCAAAACACTAAGATTTCAACTTGCCAGTCATCGACATCTTGCTGTAAACATTGCTGCAATACTTCAATTGCTTCTTCCTCCTGTTCGGGGTCGGATTCGAGATCAAACAAGTACGGTCTTACAGCAATAGATGCCGCAGAAAGCTGTCCTGAAAAACCTGCCATCTTGATTTCCTGGTTTTTCGGGTCTGCACCCTGCCCCGGAAGTGAAGCGACCAGGCAGCTAATCAGAGCCACACCTCATTAGCATAGCCTCCCCGCCCACTCAAAATGGCTCGTGTTTCAGGCCGGCACAGACGGTGTGAGAGAAGAGGTCTCACTAGGCCTGGATGTGTGTGTGTTTTTTTTTTTTGGTAACTGAATTCTTAACATTATTTTAAAGACCCATTGGACATATTTTAAACCACTAAATCTGGCATAATATGGGACCTTTAAGAGATTCTTAAGCAACAGACGTTCTCTCGTTATGTGGGTTAGTTTAGAGCGAACTAAGGAGATGTTTTAGTTACGAACATGTTTGGGAAACCCACGTTATTTTCAGAACAATGGTAGGAGTCATTTAAAGAGGTTCTTAACGTTAAGAGGCTTTCGGGAAACCCATTGTTGTTCAATTTAAATTACTACAAATGTGTGCTGCCGCTGACAATGTTTGACTAAAGGCAGTTTTATACTTGTAATGCCGGGAACAGACTTCACAATGTTTTTGTATGTTGTAAAGATAGCTATGTCAGATTACACGATTATAAAGTTATAAATTCTTTCCGTGATGTGGCCAAGAGAAGTGGCATACTACACGATGCTACATGACCAACTGTCATTTGCAGTCTGTCACGACGTGCGCCGTATTTTTCAAGGAATGACGTGTAACCTTTCCCATGATACCTGAAAAACTATGTCTTTTCAGAGCATGTACAGACAGTAGTAACCCGGGGTAAGGTATAAACATGCCGAAATATTTATCTTATTATTGGCGTAACCCAGCTATCTTATTAGGGATTATCATAACTGGAAAAAGAGCTCAATCGGCTAATGTTGCTTGCATGAGTCACTGCATTACCAGAGTACTTCAATACCCCTGTCAGAAACCAAAATATTGAGGACACGAACCTAAACGATATCACCGAGTTGCCAGCTTAAGAGCCATTCCATGCGTGATTAGCATTCGATGCGCAGTTGACCCCCCTGGATTAAATTAAATTTGGCACATAGGTACATATGGGTGTTTCACAGAAAAAGCCACATTATTAGGTCCAAATCTCACTTTGCCTGCCGGTGGCGCCACCTGGAAGCCACTAAAGTGGCTCAGTTTTGCTGTTGACACCACATTTTACATCAACTATCATGACTCAAGGGTACACAGTGCAAAATATTTCATAGTTTTTTCATGACCTGTGACACTTCAAGTCCAGTTAGACATCAGCACTACATCAACGCCAAGCTGGGTAATGACATTATCTAGCCGGAATTATTTGAGAAATAACAATAAAAATTGAAAATGGGAATGCGAGTAAAATAATATCCCAGATATATACCAATCTAGAATGCTTTATTATGTGTTCACTCGCAACAAGACTATTGTTTTCAGTGAATAGTACCTTGGTATCTTGCTGGGTTAGTGCAATGGATGGCCAGAAAGATGATCAAAATTGATTTTTTGCGCATGTTCGCGGTATATTTTGTCAGTACCCCAGATATGTTCTGTTGTAGTAAATACTGTTTGATGTGCTTTTAGAGCTCTATTTTCAGGAATACCAAACATTTTATTGGTAGAATCTACACTTTCAAGCTAGACGGCGCCAAAGTTGGAGGAAAACTCAAAACGGACCATTTCATAGCAGGTTGTACCTATGGTTAGGTGGCATTATTTTGTTTACCCAGTAAGACGAGATCTGAAGTTCTCTAGGTACATAGTCCCTTTGGGGTACATCACAGCATTAGTAAAATCTCAATGGTAGTATTTTCAGCGTGATGATATTCAACATCAAAAGTCGAAAAATTTTGCCCCCAGGGGATGCTGTAGGCTGGATGCAAATACTGGCTATCCCCAGCAATGTAACAAAGAATTTTTTATTTGAATTGTGATACACACAGCTAGTTTTCTCAGAAAATGAAGAGTTTGGTTTAGTACTCTGCTGGGTAGATAGCTTTCTGACAAAAGGTGGCGCTCTAAAGAGTGAATGTCTATCGACCTTATATTCCATATTCCCAGACATATACCAAAGTTCTGTCTTTTGAAATATATGAAGTACATGCACAGTTATACGTAAAATTTGTAATCCCTTTGGTATAAAGCTCGGTTGGTTGTAAACTGGTGGTGATTGTGAGCGTTACAAATGCACAATGCATGTACTATTACCAAGTATAAGTACAGCGCAGTCAGAAATGTACAGCGCATTATAAAGCATGACCAGTCTTAAGATTTTTAAATGCCAAAAATGAACTCATGTAAAAGATGTACGACCATAAGTACGTATGCAGACATGCTTCAACAGTATATGTACACTAGTATAAAATAACAATCCATAATTTAAACTCTGAAAAAGAATCTTAGACACACAACTGTGTACGTGAAGACAGAATATATAGTACAAAAGTTAAAACTGTTTTATACTTTTCATGTTATCCAAAGCGAAATGACGTCAACCCAGCATGTGACTAGCTCTATCCCTCAGTCTGTTTTTGGAATTCGACTGTGGGTTGGCGGTACCTGGTGGTGCATGCCAGAGGTGCTCCTTGGCCTTGGCCCTGAGCAGCCGTCCATGGCCTTCGTCGGTCGATGCCAAAGCCAGTCAAGCCCTAGGCAAGCCCTACTATCCTAGATCCTGGGTCTCTACAGGGCTGCTTAAGGGCCGTTGATAGCCAGCTTGTCTTGATAAAAGATACTTAAACTCTACCTTCTCAGGTGTGGCTAATTGTCTTCGTTAAGACGAGAGATAAAACGCGTCAACTGAAGGCAAAAAAGTGCGCATTTCTTGCTTTGTAAAATGTCCTGTAAGACACGTCCTTTATTTTTTTTTTGAACATTATTTTTATTGAGGATAAGGTAGATATTACAGGCATACAAAGATGACTTATTTTTTGATTTATAAGAACATACAATTCCCATCCCATCCCCCCCATCCCATCAACTCCGGGTAGTGCAACCCAGTCTATAGAAATTAATAAATGGATAAATAAATGAATAAATTAAATAATAATAACAATAACAACAATAATAATGATAAAAACAACAACAGCCAAAACCAATAATAATGACAGTGACAACAACAACAACATTTATCATTGCTATCATCACTACCATTCTCATCATCATGCCCATAAGCCCAAAAACATTAAAAAATAAAGGAGACAGGGTTAGTTTCTTAGTAAAATTATATGACAAACAAGTGACGTGGTTGTGTTGGACTGTGTGTCATCTCACGCCCCACCCATCAGTGAACATTAGTCTCATCAGGAAGTGATGTAAGTGTACTAAGATAAGACATCACTGGGTCCCAGGTGGAGTAGAAATGGTCTTTGGGCCCCCTAAGTGTGTACTTGATCTTTTCAAGATTTAAGTGGAGCATAAGATCAGTAATCCATAGCAAGGTGTTTGGTGGAGGATTTCCACTGCATTAGAATCCTCCTACGGGCAAGTAGAGTACTGAATGCTATAATGTCCTTGTGCTTATTAATAATCTGATGGTTAGTTGGTGCTATACCAAAGATAGCCGAATAAGGATTAGGCTGCAGATTTAGGCCAAGTGCTTGTGAGAGAGTCCTGAACACAGCTGACCAATAATTAGACAAGGACGGACAAGACCAAAACATGCGTGTTAGGGTAGCTGAAGCACTATGACATCTGCTACAGTTCTCATCTACATTAGCATAGATTCTGGCTAGTCTTGGTCTGGTAAGGTGGGTACAATGTAAAACCTTAAATTGAATTACACCTAGTTTAGCGCATGATGTGCTCTTATTAACTCTAGATAGGGCCTCGCTCCAGGAATCGTCAGGTATTGCAACCCCTAGTTCCTCCTGCCATTTCTCTTTTATTTTGTTGAGGAAAGCATCTCCTAGGGATGATATAGTGGAGTAGATTCCCGAGATGAGGCCCTTTAGGTTGGGAGGAATTTGGAGAATGTCATCTACAGCAGAGGGTTGTGGTGTATTTGGGAAGTTTGGTTCAAGGCTACGTATAAAATGTCGGACTCGGAGATATCGAAAATAACTTGAGTGGGGAAGGTTAAATTTTTGGGAAAGATAATTAAAGGTGGAAAAAATACCTTCATTATATAAATCTTTAAATTTGGACACACCGAGCCTGTTCCATAGAGCGAAAGTATTGTCTATGCCAGCCGGCGCAAAAAGATGATTATTACAGATCGGGGCCAAATCAGAGAATTTTTTTAAATTGGTGTTGAAATTGTGACCAAATTCGTAGAGTGCTAACAACGACGGGGTTTGAGGTGTAGTTCTGAATAGATAGAGGGAGACTGGAAGTAGCCAAGGCAGGGAGAGATGGGCAGAGGCAAGACTCATTTTCAGTTTCACACCAGCTTAGTTTTGGCGATTGGATCCAGTATATGATTTTCTGAATGTTGGCCGCCCAATAATAATATAGCAAATTTGGAAGACCCCGTCCGCCCTGGGACCGGTATCGCTGCAAGAGCCCTTTTCGTATTCTGGGTACCTTACCCCCCCAAATAAATGATGTTATACACTTATCAAGTGAATGTAAAAAAGACTTGGCGAGAAATATTGGGAGAGATTGAAACAGATAAAGGAATCTGGGCAAAACGTTCATCTTAATACAGTTGATCTTCCCTGCCAATGATAAGTTAATGGATCTCCATTTCTGAAAGTCAATTTTTAGTTTTTCAGTGAGGGGTGTGAAGTTTTTTTGATATAATTTAGAGTAGGTTCGCGTAATATTAATTCCCAAATACCTGAAGCCAGTTTTGATTAATGGAAGGGCAAGTCACTCTGTGGGATTGCAAGGGCTAGGTTGCTCACCGGAAAACATTCACTTTTAGTGAGGTTGATCTTATTTCCCGAAAAAACCCCAAATCTATGCAACGCCTGAATTATATGGGGAGTGCACTGCACCGGGTCGGACACGTATAACAATAGGTCGTCAGCGTACAGTGACAACTTATGTTCTTTCCCCCCTCTATTAATTCCATTTATTGTCCGAGATGATTTTAGCATGATAGACAGAGGCTCGATGGCGAATGCAAATAAAAGCGGACTTAAGGGGCACCCCTGACCTGTTCCCCTTGACAGTGAGAAGTACTTAGAGCGATTTCCATTTGTGACGACTGAAACCTTAGGTGATGCGTACAAAAGTTTGATCCAGGCAATGAAAGTGGGTCCGAAACCGAAAACTTCTAAACATTTAAATAAATACGCCCATTCCACTCTGTCAAAAGCCTTCTCCACATCCAGAGAGATGACCACTTCTGGTACCTCCCCGGATGCTGGAGAGTACACGACATGGAGCGGGGTTCGGATATTAAAGAATGAGTGGCGGCCTGTCATAAACCCAGTTTGATCCGAGGAAATCACCTCTTCTGCGGCAGACTCCAGATGCTTGGCAAGCATTTTGGCTAGTATTTTGATATCCCTATTTAATAGGGAGATGGGGCAGTATGATCCACACTCTGTCCTATTCTTCCCCGGCTTTGGTGAAAGTGTAATAGATGCCTCTGTTAGTGTATGTGGTAAGACCCCATTACTCATCGAATCATTAAACATTTCTAAAATAAGTGGAATTAATTTCTGAGAGAATTTTTTAAAGTATTCTATAGGAAATCCATCAGGGCCTGGAGCCTTCCTGCTTTGCATTGATGTGATCGCCTTTAAAATTTCATTGTGTTGAAAAGGTAGTTCTAATTATGCTTTATGAACAGGGCTGATAACGGGGGCGTTCAGATTTGAGAAAAAGTTTTGCATTTCAGTAGCATCAGCGGGTGCTTCAGAAGTGTACAATTTTGAGTAGAATGCCTGAAAAGTCTCATTAATTTCGAGTGGATCGGAAGTAAGCTCACCGTCATCTTTTTTTATTTGTGGAATCTGCTGCATCGAAGACTTACATTTTAATTGATGTGCTAGGAGTCGACCAAATTTTTCCCCATGTTCATAAGGAAAGCCCCTCGATTTCAGTAACATACGTTCAGTTTTTTCAGTTGATAATAATTCATGTTTGGCTTGAAGATCAATTTTACTTTTGTAAAGTTCCGGAGTGGGAGAGATGGAATATTGATGATCTATGTTGATTATTGATTTGAGAAGTTGTTCTTGTACTTGCCTTTTACTCTTATTTATCATAGATGTGTATGAAATAATATCCCCTCTTATTACCACTTTAAGGGTCTGCCAAAGCAGGGAAGGAGAAACATCATCTTTCTTGTTGGTTTTCAGGAAATTGTCGATGGCAGTAGAAATCATTTGGCAAAATCCCTTATCTGTTAATAGTGAGGTATCAAGTCTCCATGGAGCACGTTCAGAGTAGTTAAGTGGGAAGGAGAGCTCTAGTATTACTGGTGCATGATCGGATTCAACTATGGCTGAATACTCTATTTTTCTGACAAGGGGAAGTAATGCCTTGTCAATAAAAAAAAAAAATTGATTCGGCTATACGAATTATGTACATGGGAAAAAAAAGAGAATTCTTTAACACGAGGGAAACAAAAACGCCATGGATTGGTGCATTCAATTTGGTCCATGAAACTTGACAAAATTCTGGCCATTTTGGAAGGTTTTTTTTGATTTGGGGGTGGAACGATCCAGAGAGGGGTTAATTGTGCAGTTTAGGTCTCCTCCAAAAATTAGACTGCGAGAGTTAAGGTCAGGGAGAGATGGAATCAATTTTTCCATGAATTTTTCGTCGTCCCAATTGGGTGCGTATACATTAACTAATAAGACAGGTTTATGGTGAAGGGATCCAGAGACAATGATAAAACGACCATGTGGGTCAGATATTACATTTGTGGCAGTGAAAAGTTTTTTTTATGTCTTATGATTGCTGTACCTCGTGACTTAGGAATTAAAATTTGAATGAAAAATTTGCCCAATCCATGATTTTTACCCATCGGGCCATATAGGCCCGCTGGGTATTGTCGTCGTCTTTGTCTGTCTGTCTGTCCGTCTGTCTGTCCACTATCCTTGTAGGCACGATAATTTGAGTACTAATTGCTGTAGGAACCTCAAATTTGCACAAAAACATCAGTCTTGAGAAGTTGTCGGACGAGTTCGAAATGGGTCATGTTGACCTACTTTTTGGGGTCACAGGGGTCAGAAACGTCGCTCAAAATGGCTTGTAGGCACAATAGCTCGAGTGCTAATTGTTGTAGGAACCTCAAATTTGCACAAAACATCAGTCTTGAGAAGTTGTCGGACGAGTTCGGAAATGGGTCATGTTGACCTACTTTTGGGGTCACAGGGGTCAGCGTCGCTCAAAAATGGCTTGTAGGCACAATAGCTCGAGTGCTAATTGTTGTAGGAACCTCAAATTTGCACAAAACATGAGTCTGGAGAAGTTCTCGGACGAGAATGGAAATGGGTCTCATTGACCTACTTTTGGGGGTCACAGGGGTCACAAACGTCCCTCAAAAATGGCTTGTAGGCACAATAACTACAGTTCTAATGGCTCTAGGGGCATGGAATCTACATAAAACATTAGTCTTGAGATGATTACAGAGTAGTTTGTAAATGGGTCACGTTGACCTAGTTTTGGGGTCACAGGGGTCAATAAGGTCGCTTGGACTGGCTTTTTGGCCTCAATAACTTTACTTTAATTTACCTAGGAAGGCCAAAAATCTCACAAAACATGCACCTGGATACAACTTTTCATGTATTGGAAAATGGGTCATGGTGACCTAGTTTTGAGGTCACAGGGGTCAAAATTGTCAATTCGATTGGCTTGTTGGTGCAACAACTTCAGTTCTAATTGATCTAGGAAGTTCAGTTTGGCAGAAAATATACACCTGGACAAGACGTTGAATTAATTTGGAATTAGGTCATCGTGACCTAGTTTTGATGTCACATAGGCCAAAATAGTCTTTTTGACAGGCCTGTGGGTGCAATAACTTCAGTTATAACATGGCCAAAAGTGCCCAGGGACAATACAGAATCATTTTATGAGTGACCTACATTTGTGACGTAGTGACCTACATTAGTTCCCAAAGTGCCAGGAAAGTGCCCAGGAACAATTCTATGAGTGAGCTATATCTGTGACCTACTGACCTACATAGCCAATATTGCCGTTTCAGCAGTCAAAGTGCCTTTCTATAGTATTATCTATTTACTTAATAAAGCCCGATGGGTCCTCAGTGCTTGCACGGTATTTTTTAAGTCTATGGTGATCCTTAGCCATTAAATGCGTTTCTTGCAAAAAAGCAATTTCACATTTTAGAAGTTTGAGATTTGCAAATATTCTAGTTCGTTTTACAGGTCCATTCAAACCCTTGACATTCCATGAGATGAATCTTGCACTCGCCCCTCCTGCATCTCGAACACTGTTCTGTATCCTAGTCATGATTCATAAAATCTATAGGTAATGTTTTGTGGGTCTGCACGCACTGGCACACCACAGTCCAACACTTACATACTGTGAGAGGTATATAAAAGGTACGTCTGTTTATGAAGATAAGGTAGAATAATAAAAACATACAATACAAGCTGCAGAAATGTACTTGAAACCCAGGGATGCACACACCCAGTACCCTAATACCCATAACAGAATCCCAATTTACCCAAAACAACATTAGAACACAATAACACATAGTATAAACATTGCCTATGTTTGCCGTTTTAATTAAGGCAAACTGCAGGTTCACCATTTCTTCTCGATTCTTCCAAAAAAAAAACTTCCTCTGACTCTATTCTAACTCGAGGTATTCCCGATCTCAGTGTATGCAACTTAGCATTAACATCATTACAGAAATGTATTGGGAAGTGAACAAATGAGAAAGGAAAAATAAAATAACTTAAAATAGCAGTGTATATCATGAGCAGATATAAATGGGTACTAATAGGACGCCAGATATTACAATGGTTGGTACTTCAGAAACCCACTCAAGTTGGCAGTAAAAACAGTTTAAATGATTACAAAGTACATTGATTATTTCTTGTGGTTAGACTAGCCAAAGACTGCGCATGAATATCCACACACTTCTAGAAGGTTAGAAACAAAGAAAATGATAATAGTAATAATAACAAATGGAATGATATAAAAAAACAATACTTCCCAATGATGAATGTCACTGTACACAGATGCTTTTTCACTCCTTAATTACCCGACGATTATAAAACTCCTGGGCTGCTTCAGGTGTTTCGAAGGTGTACGTCTGCGCCTGGAAAGTTACCATCAACCGAGCCGGTGCATCAAACTTTTGATAAAATGATTGTTTCACTCCGTTGTAAGCTGCGCGTTTCTTCGCCAAAGCGGAGCGAAGGTCAGGGTAGAATCTCAGAGCAGTCTCCCGGTATTTCACTGTGTGATTCCTGGACCACTGCAACGCTGCCACTTTCTGCTGGAAACGGAGAAAACGAACGACAAAAGGCCTTGCTGGTTTCCCGTCTTTTGGTTTTGGGGCGAGAGACCGGTGAGCCCTCTCCAGCTCCGGCGGCTCGGTAAACACGTCATGGCCCATGCTTTCCATAAGGAGCTCCGAGATGAACTTAACCGGGTCCTTGCCGATTCTGCCCTCCAGAATATTAAGTATCCTCAAGTTTGATCTACGTGACCTATTTTCAATGTCATCTACTCGATCCAACAGTACTTGATTCTGGGCTTGGAGAGATTTAATTGTAGTTTCGGCAGCAGTCAGTCATTCAAAGTTCTCCCCAGCAACAGTCTCCGTAGCTGTAAGGCGGGTTTGAAATGAGCCGACCGTGTCTCTGAGGGAATCGACTGCTGACTGGAGTGGCTTTAGAGACTCCTGAATCAAACTAGAGACATCTTCCTTCAAACCGGCTCTCTGCTTCGCCAACTCGGCAACCAGCTGCTTCATGGAGATGTTGTCCACTTCCTCCCGAACCGGTAGGCGAGCAGCTTCGTTGTTATCAGTTGCAGCTGCGGTAGCCGCCATGGCAGACAGTTTGCCTGCTAGGCTACTGCTAGCCCGTGTTGCAACTTGGACTTGTCCGCTGTTTTTGAGTTTGGAGCTGTTCATTTTGACGCTAAAAAATGTCACTGGGGTTTATAACGAGCTGTGACAGTTTAGTAAAGCATAAAGACAGATGTTTAAGAAGTAAAAACCGATTGTGATCAGGAGACCTGTTGCCTGTGTCTTTTCCCTTACATCGCCAACTGGAAGTCCCAGACACGTCCTTTATGACAACAATTAGTCCTGGCTATTTCTCAATCATTTTCCTTCATAGTCGCGTTTTCCAATCATCGTAATTGGCAACTAAAGACATGGTTTCTCTCCATATGCGATCTAACAGCGATGAAATCATGGGCTAAATTCAGTACAGAAAAATAATTTACTTATTGATGGGCCAGCGCTTCACCTTGATTGAACTGGTCTGCATTCTAATGAAATATCGCCTTTCACTCTCGGTATTGCGTGAGTTGATAAAAAAAGTGGCACTCGGCAGTTAAATAGGCTATAAAAAGCATGCGGCTCAAGCTACTTGCGTGACTCGTGAGAGTCGACAGGTCTGTAATTTTGAATTATGTTGATTTAAATACAGCAAATGCACGTCCAGATGAATGATTGCCGTCTTACTTAATCGGAGAGAACAAGCAGCACCTGTTCTGTTTGGAGTGCTCTCGGAGTGAACCCTTTGTTCATTATGAAAATGACTGAGAACAGTTCAGAACTAATAATTGTTTTAAACGGATGTTTTGTGCATCCCAATTCTCAGTTCTGGCTCCGTCACTGTAAATTGAATTTATCCCACGATTTCATCGCTGTTAGATCGCATATGGAGAGAAACCATGTCTTCAGTTGCCAATTACGATAATTGGAAAACGCGTCAATAAAGGAAAATGATTGAGAACTTGCCAGGACTAAAGGGACGTGTCTATGCTCCCCCAATTCCCTGTTCTAGCGCCGGGCCTGCTCTAGTGAGATCAATCAGGACAAAGTTCTTCCGATTTATAGCTCGAATCCACGCCTGTCGTCTCTTGCCACGGGGAACACAAAAAACCCTTATGTCCCCGTCTTTATGATACCGGTTTATGCACCCTTCTACACAACAAATAGCCACTATATTTCCTTTTGCCCCACATCAGGTATATTGGGCATGCGAGCGCGGACTTCCGGCCTTAAACCGAACTGGTCGATTTGCGGCCTAACTGTGTTTTTTTTTTTTCCATTGGTTGTTGCCCTAAATCTTACCCAGATACGACAGTGCTATTATCTGATTGGCTGTTGTGTAGCCCCTTTTCATTCTCAAGCTGCCACCGAGAACTCCAGGGGAGATGTGTTGGATTCCTGTGGTTTCCACAGTTATAGCGGTGCTGCAGCGCATGGGCCTACTGTTGGAAATTGCTTTCGTTTTAATCTTTTTTTGCGTGAGAAATACTATGTGTGGCGTAAGTGCGTGACATCCGACTGAAATGAGTGACAATCACGCTCATTGCTTGAGACTTGAGAGCCCTGCATCTACACCCACCACAGGGAAAATGGTGCGCGAGCAGGCTTATTATGCCTTTTACGTCACTCATCAGGGAAGGCGTGGCTCAGAACTAACTGAGAATGGGCACATTTTATGTAAATTTCGACTAGTGGGTTTTGCAAAACATGGTAATTTATACATAGATGTTTTTAAAAGACATTTTCAAACCAGATCAAGTATAAATATAGTTTTCAATTCAACCAGCAAGTTGCTCTTTAATGCCCTGGCTACTCGATCTGACCGGGGTTTCGCGAGTGCGCTGAAATGGTTTGTAACAGTTAGTGAAGGTTGTGGCAAGTGAAAGAAATTAAAATATAGCTGATATTTAAGGATGTGATGAGCAGGGGCGGAAATACTGGAATGTACAATGCACCCAAGCCCACAAGCGATGGGGCTTACTTTATACTCCGCGGTGATATGATTGCTGTGGCAATCATAAAGGACAATACGCACATAATGTAAACGAGCAACAACGACACAAGCAAGCGATTTAACGCACTGCTCGTAGATCCCTCTTATTGACGTGTTAGAATAATGAACGTGTGCACAGACAAATAAATCTCAGTCATTTGATTATTTTTAATAAGTAGGATATCTAAATATTAACGGGCCTACTTCAGATAATTGATTTTTTTTTAATTGAAATTGATAGTGAATTGGCTTCATATTTTCTGTTGATGTTATGGAAAATATCTTTAAATGAAATTGACTTTGCTGAAAACACAAAAATGGAAGAAAATAAGAAAGTAGAGAGGAAGATGAGGCGAGGGTAGGTAATACTGCCTAAAATAGGGGAGACTGGGGTCTAATGAGCCATGGGGACCAATGAGCCATATCACTATTTTGCGATCAATCGATGCCAAAGGTGTTTAAAATAGGCAAAATAGTGATATGGCTCATTTATCCCCATGACTCATCAGGCAATGGTCAAATATTTTGCCTATTTTCAGCAGCTCTATCATCGATTGATCCCAAAATAGTGATATGGCTCATTGGTCCCCATGGCTCGTCGGACCCCAGTCTCCCCTAAATTCCTATTTTTGTCTCCTTGTGCGATGTTCAGCAATGTAACGCCGAGTAAAATCAAACGGCGTTACCTTAGCTAGCAACAATGCTACCTAGATAGCTAGTAGCTAGCTAATTAACCTACTCCTGTCCTTTTTGCGTGGGACATTATTTTACATGCAGCTGGTGCACTGTTTTCAGCACGAACATATCGCCTACACAAGAAAGTCAGCAACTGGACATTAGTGCCCAACAAGCTCTCAGATTCTGATGAAGTTCAAATGGACCTTGAATTGGAGATTTAAGAACCAGCCTCCAAGAATGCCTTTAATGAAGAAAATTTTGAGTTTTATGCTTTAAGCAATTAAGTTTGGATGGTCTGAGAATGCCAAATAATGGTTCTTCATAAAGATTCTTAGTGTTAAAACTGTTACCTAACTTATGTGCAGCGATGTGTGATGTTGGGCTACACAGAAACCGCAATACGCATTTCCAAGTCTGATTTGTACAGCCCTTAATGGAGGCGTTGCATTGGATGCAGCAACCGTAGTGTAAGTCACGTGATCCCCGAAGTAACTCAGGAAGATGGCTTTGATGGGATGGGAATGCATCGATTTATTATTATTTATTTATACAAAAAAAATGTGAACCCCGGTTACTCAGGTCCAAATGCTCCGCCTTATCCACAACACTAGCTCAACAGACTATGTTCACAGGTCGATTTAGCACTTGTACAGCTGTGCTGTGTTTGAACTTGAGCATATTGGCGCAAAGATTCTCAGTCATAAAATGGCTTTGAAAACAACATTTGAATATTCAGTGGTTAATTATAGCGAAAATACAAAAAACAAACCATTTGAGCAATTATACTGCTGAGTTCTTTGAGTGCATTGCATAATGGCGCAAAGACTCTCAGATAGACTGGCTAAAACAATAGCAAGCGCAGATTTAGCCCACAAACAGCTTTTTATGACAAAATATCAAAGGCAAGAATTTTTTTTGCTCATCTCTGTAGACTGTAAAGTATATGCCTGCTGTTCTTCCAGTGTGGTGTCAGTTTAAAATGACGTTGGATTCTGTGGACGTTCCTCTTTCATTTGAGGTATCATTTGTATGCATAGCAAAAATTCAAGAGAAATTCTAGCGACTCAGCGCTGATATGATTTTATCCTATGTTTCGCTACATGCTTATTTACTTGCTTGGTGCTTGAATTGTGTTCAGTTTAGGTAAAAATGGTCATCATGAGCTTTTCGCCGAGTTTCTTCGCTTTAAGAGGATATGCCGCATGACGAGGTTGCTATTAGGAAACATGCTGCAAATTCATTGCCCCCGGTACCGGGGGCATTCGGGCTTAAGGTTAATATTTGTATTTAATATATCTTTTCCACTAATTTCTTTAAATCTTTACTTTAAAACCAGTTTTCATTGCAACAAAACCGTTGACAAACTTGTGAACTTCTGGTATGTGAAGCAGCTTGCTCTGAGCAAAGAACTGAATGTTTTGTTGGTTTTAAGGCTTTCCATGGTCAATTCTTCTTAATTTAACAAGCCATTCTTTCAAAAGGGCTTCATTATTTTGTGAAAATTGATGGAAACTTATTTTGCCGTATTTTCCGGACGATTGAAAGGCATCATTATCGGTGCTACCAACAGCAGCACAAGATTTCCCCATTTTCACTATGCTGCGATCAACCTTTGTGTGCGTTTTGCTTTGGGGATCACGTGACCACCTATGTAGATCGCAACAACCTCATTGTGTGGCTAGCGTGAGAACAGAGCCGGCTGGTCCATTAGGCAATATAGGCAAGTGCTAAGGGTGCCGTGGCCTCCAGGAGGCACCACAAAATTGGGAAAAAATTCACCTACAATATAATTATATTAAAACTAGTTTTTACTATTAACTCTTAAAATGGAAAAACTAACAGATTCAAATGTAAAGCAATGCCCAATTAATATTACTACAAATGGTAATACCAAATAAGTCCCCCTTCTCCGGCTGATCGGCACCTGCTCGCTCTCTGTGGGGGGAGGGGCGGATTTATTGACGTGACCCCAGAGAACTTTGTAAACATGCCGAAACGACCAAAACTGTCTGGAGCACAGGGAAGAAAAAAAAGAAAAAAGGAGGAAAAACTTGAGAAAGAAAGAGGTAAAGTAAAGATACAGTTATGAAATGAAGCATCAGTTGTACTGCGTCAGTTATTTAGCACAGTGTACTGTTAAGTTGATAACTTGCTTCTGACCGATTAGCCGCAACATGGTATGCTAATAAGTAGGGATGCGCTGGAATCCGAATCTGAATCCATATTTGGCAAGTCACGAATAATGGCTTTTTGCCGAATAAACTATTCGTCCGAACATTTTGTTAAAAGTTCGGCTTTATATAATATAATATATATATAGATATATATATTTTTTTTTCATTATTTTACCTGAGTTCACTAAGGGACAAATCTCCTACAAGTGGTTGGTTCTGAAGTTCACCAATTCAAACTAGATTGGCTGCCACCGCTGTCAATCATCCTCACCAGTCAGTCAGAATCGGCGACGTCAGCAGCCTTTAGAGTGGGTTTCTTTGACCTGTGTTTCTTGTCCTATTAGCGCGAGTCTGTTCATTTGGTCATGAGGCATGAGCAGGCCACGGTATTGTCTTTAGTGGGAGCCTGAGAGGCTAATGTATCGTCTTTAGCCTGTGAGTGTAGTTTGCTTGCTTTGTTCTACTGTCTGGTTGTTGCCGCAAGAAAGTTTTAAAACGCTGATTGTATTTCTTTTGACTCGCAGAGTGGATAGACGTTAGAGTGGGTTTTTAAACCTGAGTTGCTGGTCTGTGTCTGTGTGCGGGCGCTCTGGAGAAAAATACCTGTGATAGAGTTGGGTAGCTAGCTATCATTGCAAACAGTTTTGCTAAATTCTGATTCCTTTATTTACCACTGAAATAGTCACACTGAGTTGCATTGCTTAGTTGTGGCATGCTGTTGTTTAATTAACCAAGTTAGTTTGTGTGTGTGTGGGTGCGCGCGCGCTCTGGAGAAAAATATACATGGCTGAGAGTTGGGAGGCGAGCTAGCTCCATTGTTTAGCTTGCGTTAAGTGCTGTAGCTCAGTGATTTTTATCTCAGAAATTTTCCTTCTTGATTTGTCTCTTTTGTAATATTTCAGAAAATGGATTCAGACAAACGTGCACGATCCCCCTGTTTGCAGTGCTATTCCCCCACCATAAAAAACATCGCAGTGATGTCTGGGAGCAGAGGCAAGGATATTTATCACCAGTGACATGGCCAGCGGGGGTGCTAAGACACGTCCCTTTTTGACTGCAATTAGTAGTTCTCAATCATTTTCCTTTATTGACGCGATTTCCAATTATCTTAATTGGCAACTGAAGACACGGTTTCTCTCCATATGCGATCTAACAGCGATTACATCATGGGCTAAATTCAGTACAGTTGCGGAACAAGAACAGAGAATTGGCTCGCACAAAACTTCCGTTGAAAAGAATTATTAGTCCTGACCTGTTCTCAGTCATTTTCATAACTAACAGAAGGTTCACTCCGAGAGCACTCCACAGTTAACAGGTGCTGCTTGTTCTCCCCGATTAGGTAAGACAACAATCATTCATCTGGACGCGTATTTGCTGTATTTAAATCAATGTCATTCAAAATTGCATACCTGTCAACTCTCACGCAAATAGCTTGAGCCGCAGGCTTTTTATAGCCCATTTAACTGCCGAATGCCACTTTTTTTTTTCCAACCCACACAATACCGAGAATGAAAGTCCGCATTTCATAGGAACACGGACCAGTTCAATCATCGCAAAGCATTGGCCTGTTAAGTAGCTAAATTATTTTTCTGTACTGAATTTAGCCCATGATTTCATGGATTGATTGGGTTGTTACCAACATCTGGTGAAAATTTAATGTCAATAGCCCCGTTAGAAATATATTCACTGATAAAAATGTTGAAGTGTTTAATACTAATTTCCCCCACTGTATATGTTTGCCATCTTTTGCATTAAGAGACAGCGCAGCGGACTCGCTGCACCAGCTGATTTGCTGTCCCATGGGAGGAACACACATGCAACACATGTCAGTAAATCATTCCAAGCAAAAATCTGCTGCTGTTTTTGGGGTTGTTTCAATGTATATTAGAAGGAGAAATAATACTGTTGATTTCAATGAAAAACAGAGAAGCACTTCTTCTATATGTTCATATTTCCTGAATTAATTAATTAAATGTTCTGCGGGCCAGATGGGAAGCCTTGGCGGGCCAGATGTGGCCCGCGGGCAGCCAGTGGTCTTGTGCACCACTTCCACATGAATTTTCAATATACGTTTAGCATCTACCTGACATCTACCCAGTATTATTGGGTTAGTGCAACTGAGTGCATCAGTTGAGTAGTTCCATTAATGCTCACATCTACGCCTGCACAAATGGCTGTAATGATTTGCCAATCATTACATTCTGTTTTTAAATTTTAGACAGCGTCCCAACTTTTTTTTTTTTTTTGAATCGGGGTTTGTATCATAATGTAGACAAAGAATTTTTATTCTTCATGGCATGCATGGATATTTTATCAACATTTGGCTTTAGAGGATAAATGACTGCTGGAAACATGACATTCATCTCATTGAAAACAAATTAACTGCTTTTTAAAATTATGCAATTGCAACTGTGGCTGAAAACGAAAACCAGAGCTCACAGTAGGCCCCCAGGGCTGATGCTGAGAAGCACTGCACTCGTGGATTACACACATAATAAAATTGTAGTTACTTCCTGGTAACTTTTATTTATAATAATTTTACTGAATTGTGGCTTTTTAAAAGTCTGTATAAATTTTGTGTTGTTTTTAAGAAAGGATATCAAAGTGTTTCTATTTTTGTTTTGACAGGATTTGAGAGTTTTTCCCCAAAATGGATGAATTTGAATTTGATACCAGAGTCAAAGAATTTGTTGACAGATTTTCAACTTCACCCAGTTTGTTGACTTCCAACAATGAAGTGCTTCTTCTCAACAAGCTGCAAGGACTGGTTACAAGCATTAAATGGAGCCCAACGGATGTTATTGACTTGTTTGATGCTCTTCTTAAACGATTTGAGTTAACAACAAATGACAGATCACATCTCCACTCATGGATTCAAAAAATGTTGCACTGTATAGAGATGAATTATATCACACCCAGCTGGCGATGTAAAACAGGAAAGACACTTATTAAGCTAGTTCAAGACAAGACTGTAACAGTGAAAACCTCAAGGAATGTCTAGCTGATGACACAGGAAAACAACTGGATGAAATCCTTGAGGAAATTCGCCAACTAAAGTCCAACCAAGTTGATGAAAAGCTTTTAGATGAAGTGAAAAACATTGTATCATGCGTTGATGAAGACCTTACTTCAGGCAATGATGATTCACAGCGGAGTGGCTTGAAAAAAGACTTGCTGAAGCTGTCGGGCAGTAGAAAAAGAAATTCACTTTAGACCACGACTGACACAGATGGTGAGCTGGTGTATTATGGCTCTTTCCGAAACAGGGCAGTTAATTCAGGTTGGCACCGGAGAGGGGAAGTCGTGCATCGTGGCAATGTTTGCAGCTTTTCAAGCTTCGAAAGGAAAAAATGTAGACATAATGACTAGTTCATCAGTTCTTGCAGAGAGAGATTTGAAAGATTGGAGAAAATTTTATGGGGCATTGAAAATAAGTGTAGATTGCAACACGAACAAACAAGACAATGACTTAAGAAAGTGCTACATGAGCCAGCTTGTTTATGGTACTGTGGAAGAATTTGCTGGACACTGGCTAAGGCACCACTTCCATCGGATGGACATATTTGGGCAAAGAACATTCCAGTGTGCAATTGTGGATGAAGTGGATTCCATGATGCTGGATAAGGGTCTTCATATGGTCTATTTGAGCAGTGATATGCCTGCTTTGCAACATCTTAACCCACTTTTGGCATTCATATGGGACACTGCTAACCGGTATAGTACAGAGGCAATGGTGGGTCAAAAATACCCCTTTCATCAAGTTGTGCTTGAAAACATAATAAAGGGTGATCATATGGATGAGTTCACCATCCTTGAATTGGCAGAGGACACAGGTTTACTGGCAAAAGGTTCAGTCAAGGACCTTAGAAAGAATCCGAGCTTATTCACAGAAAAAACTGCAAGCGTTACGGCTAATCAGCTGGCAGAGTTTTTTAAGACAGTAGAGAGGAGATTCCCATCATGCCAGTTTGCTCTCCACTGCAGAAACAATGATGGAGATATAGAGGAAATGAACAAAGGATCACAACCAAACAAAGATGAAAGACAGAGAGTGCCATTGCTTCTGATCAATGGAGGCTTCTGTCAGTACATGTTTTCTGATGAAGAGAGTATGCTGAGGGCTTCAGAGGAGAAAATAAAACGTGCTGTCCATTTCACACCTTGTGAGTTGAGCCAAAACAAATATGGCTGCTATGTCCCTGGCTTCCTCTCAGATCTGGTCAAATCTAAACTAAAAGTTTGGATTGAAAATGCATTCAAGGCAAAAAGAATGACAGTGGATCATGAATATATCGTCGAGAGACACGGGATAGTGCCTGTTGACTACAGCTGCACAGGTGTGGTTGAAAACTATATGAAATGGACAGACGGGCTTCAGCAGTTTCTTGAAATGAAACATGAGTGTAAGCTGAGTGACATGACAGTCATCACAAACTATATGTCTAACGTTGGCTTGTTTGGAAAGTATGGCAATCAGATCTTTGGAATCTCAGGGACTCTTGGCCAACAGGCAGAGAGAGAGACATTGCAGACAATCTATGAAGGTATCAAGACCTGTCAGATTCCTTCATTCAAACGCAGAAAGCTGTTTGAGGTTGAAGGAGTGATTGTAGATAATAAAAAAGAGTGGATTGAGAAAATCTGCAATGTTGTCAGGGCACAAATCATGGCTCAGAGACCTGTGTTGGTCATCTGTGAGACCATTAATCGAGCAAAGATTGTTCACTATGCTCTTGGAGATAAAGTCTTGGAAAAAAGGCTTTACATAAGCAACAACATGGACAATACTACAATTTTTGCCAAGAAGCTTGAAGGAGGTGATGTCATCATAGCAACGAACCTTGCTGGTCGTGGAACAGACCTTCAGGTTTCTGAACAGGTAAAGAGAGCTGGAGGTTTGTTTGTTGTGCAGACCTTCCTGCCAAAGAATGCTCGTGTGGAGGAGCAGGCATTTGGCCGCACTGCAAGACAAGGATCCCCAGGGTCTGCTCAACTGATAATCTGCTCCTGCCATCTGTCAGACCTACTAAAATTGCAGGCGTCCATTGGCAAACTTCAATCGTTATTGAAAAGTACCACTAGTTTCATGCCACTTTATCCAGTTCTTTTTCAGCAGCAATTTAGATTGTATCACAAAAACCCCAGAAATGAAGTCTCGAAATCTCTGGCTTTGGCAGCATTGCATATTTTGACAAAAATTTCTGATTCAGAGATAAACGCACTTAAAGCTGCCAGAAATCACATTGTGGAACGGACACTTTCAAGATATTTGGAGTGTGACATTCCAGAGATGAAGAAAAAGGAAGCGCTCTTCAGTCAGTACCTGGATGTACTCAATGAAGAGTACGAAAGGGGGAACAAGCCAGCAGATTCACATTTGTCAGCACTGAATGAATGCTGGGGTCTGTGGCTACTCATGAATTTCAACAAGAATGATTCCATCACTGACTTAAAAAAGAAACTAAATGAGGACCTGAAAATAGCCAGGCTGAAACTCCGACACAGAGAGGCACCCTCATCAAACCTGCATCACTTCACTGTATTTGGCAATGACCTGAGCGAAAGGGAACATCTTGCAGAGAGTATCGAGATGTACACTAAAGCCATAGAGCAAGACCACTGTTGGGCAGCTGTTGCATATTACAACCGTGCTTTTACGTCTCTAGCCCAGCAAGACCGGCATCAGGATCAAAACTGCATCAGTAAAGCTCTGGAGGATTTGCAAAATGCACTGAATTCTGTTGAGCTCTACTGTGAACAAACGGAGTTAATTCTTAGATACTCCAAACAACAACCCAAGGTCCATCACAGCGATTCAATCACAAGGTTTGACAGTCACATCATGGCTAGATGCAAAGTGCTGCAGTGTTTCAAGGGAAATATTATTGAGGCCACAAGGAAGCTCAAAAAGACCAGGGACACTGGTGGTGTTGTTAAACTGGAGAAGAAGTTGGTTTACTCCCTTGTTTCATTAGAGGAGTACCTTCTCGTGGTATCATTTGTTTTTCAATCACTGACTGATATCCTCTCCAGAGACCGCCTGAGGATCTGTCAGCTAATCAGTGATACTTCCTTCGACATTTTCACTGAAATTCTATTTCTGCAATCATTAGGGCTGACTCATGTCTATACCTTAGAGCCACTGTCCTTTCTCTACAGACCTCTCTGGAAGATACGCAGTGCGCTACATAAAGTTTTAGATCGGGTGATGGGAAGTCTTACATGGTTTTTCAAATGAATTTGCTTATGCTTAAGGGCATTACCTATCTGCAGCATTGACTCATACTGCAAATAGAGTGGAACAAAGGTCTAAGCCACAAACTGTCAGGAACTATAAGCTCATCTTTAAGCTCATTGGTTTGCTTTAAAAGTTGATTCATCACATTTGTGAAAATTTTATGATGCTATTGAAAAATGTGATCCTAACTGAAAAAACAAACAAATCCAACATCACAGTTTTATACGGTATTTTAAGGGACAGAATTTCTGATGAAGAGGTGGGGACAGAACTTTGAATAAGGAGAGCACAGTTCAGTATAGATGTAAAAGCTGAGCTGTCAGTCGCCGGCCAGTGGGTTCCAGGATAACAGCCAGATGGAGTGCAGTCTTTGCTAGCACTGAACTGTCCCACAGGAGGATGGAGTAGCCTGTGGGGAACTTGGTTCCAATCCTGACGACCGTAGGAGGATTGGGAGCTTGTTCATAACAACCTATACAAGGAACAGACTTGGAGGAGTAAACAAGAATGCAGTCCCAGTCCTGGAAACTTCTTAGGCTCGGGAGCTTATTCCTATTAAACTGAACTGACGAACTGACAGATGCTGGGTTAACCTGAACGCAGTCCCAATCCTGAACCCCGATTAGCATTGGAAGCTTGAACGAATTAAGTCATGAGAAAGACTTCCATCATTCAAGTACGTGTTGTATTCAACAAAGACATAAGTTTCGCATGTAAAACTGACTGGATTCTGAGCACAAATGGCAATTTAAAATCCAGTAACTTGCAGCACAGAGTAGAGGGCTTAAATACCTGTCACATGGCTAATAGAAGATAACCTTGTCAAAAGATTGCAGCTGAGGGCAGGGGAGACACATAAGACGTAAAGCAATCACAGGAGACATACACCCAATAGACAATGAACTTGCTGAATTGCAAATAGACACAAAAGGAATTCACACGAGGGTTGTAACAATGGTGTATTTTTTGATTAATTGTTAGTTTAAATGAACAATCAGCTACCAAAGTCCAAATATTAATGATGTATTTCATTTTTTATCGCTATCATTATACTCCATCATCTTTAAAGATGGGTATATTACTGTTTGACACAGTCCGTCTGCTTAAATTTTGCCGTAAATTTTCCCTACATCATGGTTATGATTGGTTAAGATCTTAAGAAGATAGTTACTTGATCTTTTATTTAAACATTCAAATGGCAATAATAAAATAATTTTGTGATACTGGTACAAAACTAATGTTTTATTTCATATGTTGTGGTTCGGAGCAACCCTGAAAACAGTCTAAAATGTGTCTCATTGACTAAATTATTATCGATAGAGAGGATATTTATTTACTGAATGCTTAAATTTTATAACTAAAAGATTACTTTTCTTTTACTACATTTTAACGCATTCTGATTTTTTATAATAAAGAGCAAGTTATCACTGCAGAGAAGCCTGGTGGTTATTGTTCAGTTTACAAATTAAAGCTGTAGTATACGATATGAGAATCAGTTGAGAAAGATTGAGACGTTGAGAAAAATTTGAAAAAAGCATCCTGTCCACACACACACACCCCTCCCCTCTGTGCTCCCTGATCCTTCCCACCGAGCACGTGTGGCCGTCCGCGTGGAGACTCCCAGACACACCCCCTCTACCAGAGCAACAAGCCGGCCGGCAGTTTATAATGCGGAAGGGGGCGGGGACGAGGCGGAACGCGGAGGACGGGGAGTCAGAGCAAGCTCTCGGGGGAGTGTCAACTAGAGCGAGGGGATCGGATGAGAGTAGGCCGGATGGCTTACATTGGTCAACGTCTCTGCAGCCCTGCAGCCACTAGAGTGAATGGATTTTTTTCGTTTTTTTCGCTCTTCACATTGTGTAGATTGTACTATAGGACCATAACCACCATCTAAATGAGGTTATTAATAATGATCAAACTTTCAAATCGTATACTACAGCTTTAAGGTAGATTACTGCTACAAAAATACCATTACCATTTCCACATTTTTCACGCGCCATTTCTCAAAAAACGCTAGTACGATTTTAATGAAGTTTGGAACATAAATAGTTTACAGCATGATGGTTGTCCTGAACCTAAAAAATATGGCCCTTTTGGTACTCTTTTAATTTCAGGGGGAGCTGAATATATAATGAGGTAGAGAATTTTCAAGTCAAGAGCAAAATTTCCAAAAATCTTTGCATTTTGTTAAAGTATCCAACTTTAAGAGGTTTAGCACATAGATGCTAGATCAGGCAACCTGTGTGCAAAATAAGAAGTTGATATGTCTGTTAGTTACTGAGGTATGGTGTTTTGAAATTGTCATGATATGCCCCTTTGCGGCGGCCATCTTGGACACCTAATTTGCATAATTTATGCAAATCACCTCCATCCCTGCTAATTTGAGTGTTTGCTTCTCATATCAACAAAGCAATTTGATGTAAGTGATGAAATAAAGATTTTCATACTTAATAGCAGTATTCTACCTTAAACAAAAAAAAAGTTATTACACTGCTCAGTATTTACACACAGTACATGACAACTGACACAACAACCCTCTCATTATTAGACTATTATCAGGATATCTAACACAATGAAACGGCCATACAGGTTGATTCTTCCACCATCTGATACGACCCATATGATAGTTTTTGAAACCAACCCATAAAACCGTTGCAAATTGCCATAAACTCCGCTAAACCCCTGAATACATCTGAAAACTTAGTCGTGCCCCAACAATACTGCAAGGTCTTTTCGGTCCTCTAATCGAGGGTTGATGGTTATTTCAAGGGCTGAGCTGTCTTTGCCCGAAAACAGTGGAGCTGTCTTCCTCGTGATATCAGATTATCTGACTCGCTGATAATTTTTTTTTAAAGTTGTAAGACCTGCTTTTATTTCCTAAGATAAAAACGCACTTGAAGGCATTTTTATTTTTTGGTTATGTTGTCCTAAAACTGTGTATAATTTTTGTTTTTGCTGATGAGGAGTCTGATCTGTTTTAATTCTATTTTTGTGTGTTTTTTTTAACAAACTTTTTTTTGCTTGTATTGTGAGGCAATTTATCATCATGGATTTAAAAGGTGTTATACTGTACAAATAAAGCAAAGCTAAATAAGTAAATACTGTACGGGATGTGGGCATATTTACTAGCAACAAGGTGAATAAATCAACAGAATTACTGCGGAGGGAAAAATGCATACAATATACATGTTTTCCTCACATCAACCCCTCTTGAAAATGCAAGGCAGGAGACAGGATATTTTCCTTACGCTTTTATTGATATTTAAATTTGCTTTTGTTGGATGTCTATTGTTTTACACAGACAATTTAGCCACACATATATTTGATTGTATTCTCATTGCTTTACTAATTATTTTTTATTGTTAATTGCGCTCTCTTATCAGCACTAATGCTAATAAAGTAACACAAGTACTATCACACAGTTTACGAACTTGTTAGTGTATCAGGACAGTAAAGTAGCACTTAAGATAACGTAAAACAAAAGTAAAATAGATATGCGCATACAATCATGCTGCCCTGCTCAACTCTCCATGAAGAAGTACCACTCCTTTTTCCTTATTTGGTCATTTTATTTCTCAGGCTCCGCCCACCATCCCTTATTTAGACGACATTCTCATGGCCAATTGTTTGGGTTCATTAACTCATTTACATTCACACTGTACACTTCAGCCCACTGGACATGCAACCCAGGTGCCTAAAGCATGGCATTGTCCTGGTTATATGTAACATTTTACTATTTTGAGGATTAAAGAAGACTGCCTTTTTCTTTGCTCTGCTAAGTGTCTTTGTGACTGCCCTGTGAAAAGTGCTATACAAATAAAACTGAATTGAATTTTGCATTTACATGTCACTAATCACCTTGACCAGTTGTCTCCATCACGGTTCCCAAATTAAATACACCTCATTTGGCTAATTAGCAGTTCATCAGAATCTCTAACTGGAAAAAGAGGTGGGTTTTGCTTTGTAGAAGTGAAAGCCTTGACAGCTCTTCATGAAGAATGTTGGAGATCTCTGATCTAATCATCAAGATTTGCTCTTGCCTTAATAAATGCGACAGTTGTAACTGGTTTACAGGCTGGTTGTGAACTGCACTTTATGATGAGCCAGCAGGGATGTGACTTAAAACAGATTACTGTTGTCTTCCTGGAGTCATTATCACAACCATTATTAATAGCTGGAAAGTGCCAGTGTATTCAAATCAAAAATCTGAGGCCTTCCACTTATAGTGCTGTCCCTGTTGTCAAAATCATCACTACGTCTCTGTTCCATCAAACATATTTCGGGAAAAAAGCACGAGACTGCATGTGAAAGGACCAGGCAACCTCCAACTGAAGCATAAAGATGGCACTGCTTATTAAAGGATGAGATGCAACTCTGCAACATGGGTGGCACGCTTACAAATGCACATGCGCACCATGGATTTTGGATTGGGTCCAAATACAGGCTCTCTAAAAGTGCAATCAGTCCAATGGCTGCACTTCACAAGGCAGTGGCAAGCTTTGTGTTGATGTGTAGTTGAAATATTAACTATTTAGGAATTCAGATTCAGTGACACACCATAAAAACTGCTAAAAGGCGTAAATTTAGCTCACTGTTGTATTCACATTAATTTGAGTTTTTATGGTGTAATGTTGTTGCTATGAGGTTAGGCATTATTTTAATAATCAATATTATGAAATGTTCTGTAGTTGCTTCTGTAGCAGATATGCCAGGCTGGGGGTAGATCAGGCTTTATGGATAGTATGATTCATGCAATGTCTATTCCACCATTTCAGACTTAACTCCCCTTTTTGAATAGTTCTTGGGCACCACACCTCTTCATAAACATTCAATACAGTTATGCACTCTGGCGTCAACATTGGGATTTGAAAATAAGGGAAATTATCCGCGACCCCGGCGCGGGCAATCCCACCACACATGACCCCTTACATTTTTAGAAAAGTGTACAAGGCACTTAAAATTACCCCTAGTCAACCACTTAGAAACTACAAGATGGTTTTCACAGCTCCAACTTCCTGAAATTAGGTGGGCATTTTTATTTCCTGTCCTTTACTATTGGGTGAAGTGATTAATCATGTGTGCCTGATCATTGTACTGAAGTCAGGCACACCTAATAATCATTTCATCCAATAGCGGTGGACATGATGAAATAAAGATGCCCACCTAAATTCAGGAAGTAGTGGAGCAGTGAAAATGGTCTATTAGGTGTTCAGAATCTGATAGGCTTACCTGCTTGACATTGAAATGCTTTGCTTATTCCTGTATTATATACATGAAACACAAAAGGGTATTAAATAAAGCACATTTATTTATTACATAAACACAAACATTTATTATACATTTATTACATAAACACACTCTCTCTCTCCAGCATTCTCTTGCTCTCTGGCATTCACAAGGGACTTGTTGTACAGGAATGTTGCAGACTTTGCACATCTGAGAACTTTCTGAGAAGGAGCGTATTTATGTGCTGGACCAGTGTGGTTTATTTTACATGAAAGTAAAGCACAAACAGTGCTGTTGTCCAATGCCATCCTGTTTTCTGTAACAATTTTTCTTACCATACTAAACACTCTTTCGGAACTGGCATTGCTGTGTGGAATGCACAGTAAAGACTTCATTAGTTTTGCCAGCTCAATGAACCTTGCATCCTTGCCTACCAGGCCCCAGAATCTGTCGATCTGATCTTCTTAGGGGATTTCCTGTCTGTCTGTCACCTGGTACTCAGTGAGTTCCTCTCTCAGCCTATCCTCACTCAAGCCCAACTGAGGGAACAGGGCCCCTAGCCTTTCCACTGTAAAATAAAAACAACAGTGTTCCTGACTTGACATTATAGATCTAAACCATGCAATATTTCATAACTGTCAAATATACCCTGTCATTACCATGTCACTGTCACTATTATATACCTAACCTGTCCCTGGAGTGATGTTTAGTCGAGATGCAGGGTCCAGCACTTTCAGGTCCTTCAGGAGTTGGGAGTCGAGTGGAAAGGAGATGAACATCTTTCTCGGCTTCGTAGAAGGTTCTCACAGTGCTACAACAGTGTAAGAGCAAAAAAAAAAAAAAAAAATACATTAGTGGCAAACATTTCAGGCACACTGACTCCAAAAAGATTCTATCATCACCAGAGTAATATACTCACTGAGAGATTTTCTTCTTAGCTGGCCCATTGAGCTCTGCGTTTCTCATGAACGCCTCTGTCTGCTCCGATGAAGAAGTCCTCATCTGCTTACTGGTGTCCCTCTCCATACTCCACCTCCCTCAGAGGCACACCCACAGTGGCCCTGGCTGGTATGAGGTAGCCCAGGAATCGCCTGATCAGCCTGCACCTCTCCTCTTCAAGCCTGTGAATTTGTACTCCCTCTGACTGTATATGGTGGTCACAACAAAATAACAGCGGAATAAGAATACGACAGTAAGCAAAATCATATTTAAATGAAGACTATTAATAACAGACTATTATTAAGACACCCACCTGAAAGGCAATTTTAAATTCGTAAAGGGCAGCACTCAGGAACATGAAATATGTCTCCACAACAGGATCCCGCAGATGGTTTGCCAGATCACGGACTTTGGCATTCCTCTCCACCTCCTCATGGCTGTTAAAGTATGCCTGTAGTATATAGGGATACAGGGTGGCAATATATGAGGAAAATGGAAACATACCATAATTAACTGTGTAGATATTTGCTGAATAGTTACAGTCCTACCTGCAAAGCATTCCACTGGTTCAGTACTCTCTGTATGCATGTAAGCAGACTGAGCCATCTGGTGCTGCAGTATCTGAGAAGCTTCAGGTGGTCAGAGTCGGTAAAGTCTACAAACTCCTAATAGATTTCACATTGTTTTGCACTGAAAGAAAGAGAATAAGTTTGTAAGTGGTCTCAGATTGCTTACAATAATTATGAGTTGTGAGTGAGAGTGTATGAGATTATGGCACGTATTCAGAAACGACACTCACACTTATTGAGTGTGAGAGAGTACTAAAACTTAGTTAGTGTCAGGTTATACTAAATGAGTCAGAGGTTGCCCTAACACTCATTTGCTTTCAGAGACCTCACTCACACTGAAAATAGTGTCTCTTTCTGAGTGAAGGTTGAGTGCAGGTAACACCTCCCTTGAGCTGCACTAACTTGCGCCGGTATTTCGTTGTCATGGCTTTCAGGTGATTACAGACATTGGATCATTTACAGCCACGTGTTCGACGCAATCGCAACTACGCAAATTTTTACTATAATAATGATAACGATGCCAGTAACTTGCTGACTGACCACCTGGTTTCAGTGTTTACGAACTGCACTGTGGTGAACTCGAGGTTAGCATCTGTGTACCCACCAGTGGCTACTGGTGAACTGGCAATAGGGGAGGCTCAAAACCATCTCTTAAAAATAATGATTGGACATTTAATAAAATTTTATTTACTTGAACTCCAAAAATCCTAGGGATTATCATGTGTCGCCAGTTCTACTTGTTAAAGGGGACCTATTATGCTGATCCTTCTTTTAATACATATTACTAATGTTATAATGTTGGTTGTCCATGCTCAACCTCTGAAAAGTTTCTAAAAATAAGATACAGGGGTTTTGCCGTAATCCAAGAACGTGATTTCGTGAGCGTGATTTCCTCTCTGAACAGCTCCTCCCGAGATCTTCACGAGATCTGGGTAAAACCTGACGTCAGGTTGTGCCATCCAATTAGTACAGACCTAGCCAGAGCCAATCATGGCGCTGGACCTGCCCACACCGGAAACTATTCTAGCAGGCACTAACAACGGCAGATCATACTATGCCTTAGTAGCATCTTCACTTTTGGAAATACGAAAGAAGAACCGCAGATCATTTGAGGTGCAATTTTGTCAGTATCTCTCCCAAAGCTGCTTGTCCGTTTACTTTTGGACGCGAAGAAAAACAATGATTTTTCTTCCAAAAGACGATGCCACCAGAAATCAGGGTAGCTTTTTTTTTGTTTGCTGGCAGCAAACAGCCCACGCCAAAGGGAACGTTAGCTGATTGTGCTCAGCATTTCACCAAAGACAGCTTTATCAATAAAGGATCATTCGACACAGGATAAGCGTTTCAGCTGCTTCTCAAACCTGAAGCAGCTGCATGATAAAGCGCTCGGAGCCACACGCTGTAAGTAACGATGTAACAGCAAATAATGTAAGTGAAACTAACGTGTTAGGGGTGGGTAGCAGGGCCGCTAGCGATAGTTAGCACTAACAACTGGCCTCAAACGCAGGCTTGGTAAAATATCTGAAGATAAAGCCTGTATCGGTCGCGACTATCCGTGACTCACAGACACAGAAGCTGTAAGTTGCTTTTACTGCATAAGCCAACCTGACGTGATAGCCAGTTGATCGTGGCTGTAGCACAGCGGCTAACATAGCCAAGTTACTGTTGTTAACGTTTGTGTCCTAAATATGCAGGAGTGATATCAGGGGAAATTCTACAGAAGGTGTGTGAACATAAACCTCATTTGAAGCTAACTTTTAATACTTGTTTGTAATTTGGATGCTTGGTACAACTGTTCACAGTAACAGAACTTGCTGTCTGTAAAACCTGTATTGCAAGGGTTTGTCTCTGTGGTTATGATCGCTCGGTTACCAGCTACGCATGATAGTTTGCGTGTCGTGCTAATTAAAAATGCTCCTGGTTAACTTATATGCAGTAATTCTGATCGGTATGCTTGTGTTACTTCGGTAAGCATCAATGTGGCAGTTTCATCATAACGTTGCCCGATTGTAGCCTCTACAGTTAGTGATCGCTTCACTTATCCATGACCGGGATCAGCCGGATACTTCACAAATATCTGAGCAAGCTCTCTGGTGCTACCAAGAAAGCAATGCAACACGCAGAAGCTCTACTGGTTTACAAATGATTTCTCTGCACTACCTTGACATAATTTCATCCCCCTTTAAAAATTGTTGTGGCTAATAAAAAGCCGAAAAAGGCGGAGATTAAATAGGTAATTCTTTCCTGTAGAAGTGATCGATTCGCTAGCTCCACATAAGCAACTTGTCCGCGCTAACGGAACTTACGGTCTGCAAAACCTGTATTATGTTCATAACATAACCGAGCTTGACTGTATTATGTTCATAACATAACCGAGCTCTCTCTAGCTGTCGCTACTATCCATAAAGCTGCTTTCACATCGGACACGAAACGAATTTTTCGCGCGACAGATTACGTTCAAAGTCAATGCAAAGATGCGAATACGGTCATGTCAAGCCGCTTTCACACCGGACGCGAAACGAATTTTTCGCGCGACAGATTACATTCAAAGTCATGACCACTTATCAGCTACTGCATGTTAGTTCCCCTGCTCTGCTAATTAAAGACGCTCCTGGTTAACTTATATACAGCGATTCTGATCGGCATGCTTGTGTTACTTCGGTAAGCATCAATGTGACAGTTTCATCATAACGTTGCCTGACTGTAGCCACTACAGTTGAAGCTAACCAGAGAGGTGCTGTATGCGTCTGCGGAGTTGGGCTGCAGTTAGGCCAGACGTAGGTTTTGCAGAGCTTGGGGTGCGTTTGTGGGTGCTTCTGAAACGATCGCTTTACTTATCCATGACCGAGGTCAGCCTGATACATCCCCAATGTCTGAGCAAGCTCTCTGATGCTACCGGTGAAAGCAATAGGGAAGCGCACAGCCTATAACGTGTACGGTATCACAAACGATTTCTCGGCATTGCTGTCGATTGAATATTAAATCGGCGACTGAATATTAAATTCTTTCCTGTAAAAGTGATCGATTCGCTAGCTCCACATAAGCAACGGTTCACGCAGACGGAACTTACGGTCTGTAAAACCTGTATTATGCTCATAACATAACCGAGCTCTAGCTTGCTCTCGCAAGACAATCCATAGCGCCCATTCTCCGCGAGGAAAACGTGTCACTCCGGGACGCAGTAAGTAAACCATTACCGCGGGCAATTTCGAAAAGGCCGTTTAGCCTGGAGCTTGAGCCCCTCCGTCATATACCAGCGGAAGCTGTTCGTTGCTCCACGCTAACAACACACCACAGCTATGCGCCACGACCCAGCAGGTCCTAATACACACCGAAGCAGTCCATAAGCTGTTGGTCCACTTTTAGCTGCTCCTCACTGTCCATGTTTCCCTCTAAACTCAGACCCACCGGATTTCTACGGTCTCCGGTCTACACTTGGGCATGTCGACCCGTTCTACAAATGTGTCTATATGGGGTGGATTCTAGCTTCCCCTGCATCCTAGCTAGGAGTAGAGAAACCGCGGTACTCACCAACTGTTGCCGTAGCAAACTGTAGCCGATAGCAAATTTGAGCTTGCGCTGACAGATATTTGCACTCCGTCCTCCACTTTCGCCGCTGCGTTTGTTAGAACAAGATCATGTCATTAGATCTATACTCAAGTATAACGTTAGATCGCGGAATTTGCCCGCCGCTTCCTTATCAGATTGCAGACGTGTCTCAGGTTTCACTCTGGGGAGCCGGACACGGAAAACTGCGCTCTGCAGCCTCGTCCCGCCCAACTCCGCCTTCCACAGAGCTGGCCAGTCAGAAGAAAGTGGGTATACGGGGAGTGGGGCCATAGCGGAAGAGCCACCCCAGTGAGGCGTTTCAGGCAGAGACTACAATGTACTACAAATGCAGTTTTTTGAGGATGGCAGTATGAGCGAAATAAATACCTTTTTTTTTTTACTTTGCGCGATCAGGAGTACTCTAGGGGAGTCAAAGACCAAAATATAAACTTGGAAAAATAGCAAAATAGGTCCCCTTTAAGTTAGAATGAGCACTGATAATTATTGCCCTGTTTTGAATTCATTTAAATTACCATTGCAGAAACTCCGAAAACTCTCAACATTATCAGGGGTGACCAGTTTTCATTAATGAAGCATATCTGTCAACTCTCACGCATTCGGATTTCTCGCGCTTTTCTTTACTCATGGGTTGGAAAATTCTGCGCTCAGCTGGCTCGTGGGGTGCCATGTGGATTGGTCTGCTGGGCTCATGTAGCTGTAAGTCACGAGAATCCATTCTTTTCTACATTCTTGATTGCTGAATGTAGAAGGCAATATTTGGCACGTTTCACAGCTTGTTGCCTAGTTTAGATCTGCTCTTAGAACACACAATTTTACATGGGGCTCAGGGCTGAAAGAACGCCCTGTGGTTAAATGGTTTCAGGAAGCCCCAAGAAGTACTGTCTCCTCCCTCTACGAAAAACTCCTCTCATACTTGTCTCCCAAACCCAGTACTGGGGAATGGGATCGATCAATGGGGCTTAGAGGGCAAGCTGTAAATTGGAAAGCAAGCTGGCATAATATACGTACAAGCTCCCATAATCCAAATCACCTGTTCATTTACATGAAGATTGCCCATAGAGCATATCTTACCCCTAGAGTTAGACATTTAATGGGACTAGCACCACATCCACTTTGTACTATCTGTTCACAGAATGCATTAGGATCAATCATGCATGTAATGTGGGACTGTTCCAAAATATATGATTTTTGGATTAGAGTAATAGAATGTGTGTCTGATCTGATTGGTATACAACTTCCCATAGAACCTGCCTTACACCTTCTCAATGATGACTCTCTAATTTGTATGAATGGAAGATCTAGAAAAATCTGGCTTGCTGGCCTTACAGCAGCCAAGAAGATTATTGTACAAGTCTGGGTGCCACCCCACAATTTATCATTTGAACATTGGTTGAATACCTTTCTGGACATTTTATTTCTTGAACTTTCCTCTGCCACAGTAAATGGAGCAACCCCACGCAAATCTGGAATAATGGCATCTCCAAAGTGAAGGACATTATAATGAAAAAGAACTGATTTGAATGTATGACTCATGGACATCAGTGTGCTTTATTGAAGTGTTCAATTTATCCCGTGTGAGGAGGGGGCAGGGAGGAGGGGGGCGGGGAGGTGGTTATACCATGTCTGTGATATGTTCTTAATGGAATCTACTTTCTACACTTTAACCAATAAAAAATAAATACTAAAAAAGAAAGCTTGTTTCCTAGTGTGCCTCGCGGGCTGTCCTGCGCCTTTAGCGAGCCACTCGACCACAGAATTTATGAAGACATGCTGATATTTTCCATCGTCATTTATGTGCGAAAGAAACGCCTCAATTTTGTGAAGCAATGTATAACAACGCTATCAAAAATAAATTTGATTGTCGTTTTACCAATTAGTCTGAGAAACTTTCTAATCAAGAAAAGTAAACTGCGACAGGTTTAGGTCATTCAGCACTGAACGGTGAGGATTGAGAGTCCCTTTGCAGCAGCCGACACACCGCCTGTGGTACCCAGTGCCCACTACTGTCAGTTATGGTCGAGTGGCGTTTGTGAATAGCAACTGGCGAGGAGTGGGACTGCTCTCTTGGTTAGTGGTAGGTCGATCGCTTTCTCACACTCCAGTTACATTTCAATCGTACTCACTATATGGTGAGTGGAGGGTGAGTGTGAGTGTCGTTTCTGAATACGGGCCTATGAGTTGTGAGTGAGTGAGTGACTGAGTGACAGTGAGAGAGAGTGAGTGAGTGTCTGACTGACTGACTGACTGAGTGTCTGAGTGAGTGAGTGACTATGAGATAAGTGATTGTGAGTGAGCATAATTGAGATGGGGGATAGACATTAGGCCAGAGAGAAATAATATAAGCATTTACCTTTTGTGGGGTGTAGATCCCCACCAAGATCTCCTCCACCGGGAGATTGGCTCATTCCACAGCCTGCAGCTAGCTGTACCAGGTGGCATATGCAACCAAGATCTTGGATGTTCGGCTGGCTTGCTTTGATTCAGCTAATCACAGAATTGTGTCTTCCTTTCATTACGCTTGCATTGTCAGAGTTGAATGCAATCACATTCTCCCAGGGAATATTTCTTTTGCTATTGGAAACAGGAAAACAAGGCACAAAATGTCTAGTTAGACAAAACTATGTACATTTTGATCAGATTTATCTGAAACCCTCTAAGTTAGCTGTTAGAGCTGTTATAATTACATGCAAACTAGACACATCAGAGCAGTTCCCTCACCGTAATGCTTCATTCAATTTTTCATACAGGTTTTCTCTATTTCCCACATTGCAGATGGATATCTCCAGGAACCTACTTGCGACGTGGAGAGTGGCCTCGTCGTACAGTCTTGTGAGGATGACAAATTCTTTGTCAGCCTTTCTGTTGTTCGACTCGTCACACGTCAAAGAAAAAGGCTGGGATCTATACTGATCAAAACTTCCAACGCAACATTTGAAATTTCGAAATATTTTTGGTATGCCTAATTTTCTAACAAATTTCGGCCCGTATATCCAAACTGCACCTTAAAAGCTCATTAAGTTTTGTTTAGTTTTTCGTCGGGACAGTCCGTTCCTCCTGAATGCACACAGCTGAGATGTTTGCCTCACCACTCAGACTGAGCAGAACTCACTCACCAATCCTTATGAAATGTGGCCAGTAAATAGCCAGAGGGATGGGGAACTTAAATATTCCTTGGCATTCTTCTGGTGCAACTTTAGACCACGGGATGTCTTCAGCAAAATCAGCGAGAAAGAGCTATCGGCATGCTTGCTGGTGGAATGTCACATAAACATGTAGCAGTTGGTCTGGGTGTCCATGTGTCGACCATTTTGCGTCTCCGGAGGTGGTTCCATGACACAGGAAGCACAAACGACCGTCCATGTGCTCCCAGGTCACGTGTAACCACCCCTCAACAGGACCGCCACATTCATCTCCAGCACCTCCGAGATCGCTTCCGACCAGCCACTGCTGCTCAGACCAGAGGTCATCACCAGAACAGGATCAGCGACCAAACTGTACGCAATCGCTTGCGTGAAGCTGGACTGAACAACCGACGTCCACATCGTGGTCTGGAGCTGACTCCTGCTCGCTGTCCTGCACGTCTGCAGTGGGCAAGGGCACATTTGGGCTGGAATGCACTCAGGTGGAGCAGGGTCTTGTTTTCAGACGAGTCCCGGTTCAAATTGAGCGTGGGTGACGGTCGAGTACGTGTTTGGCGTAGGCGAGGGAACGTTATGCCGACGCCTAATGTCTTGGAGCGTGACGCTGGGGTGGACCAAGTGTCATGATGTGGGCTGGAATAAGTGCCAGACACAAGACAGAGCTGGTCTTCATCGATGGAAACCTGAATGTGGCCCATTACTGCAACGACATTTTAGCCCCTGTGGCTGCTCCTCTTGTGACTCGCTACCGCTTGACGCTGCAACAGGACAACGCGAGACCACATGTCGCCAGGGCCTGTCAGGATTACATGAGGCAGTACAATGTTCAGTGTTTTAATTGGCCTGCGTTTTCCCCAGATTTGAACCCAATCGAGCACCTTTGGGACATTCTGGGTTGTCGGTTGAGAAGGCGTGATCCAGAACCCTCAACCCTCCAACAGTTACGCCAGGCTCTCACTGAGAAATGGGACCATATCACACAGGCAGAAATACGGAACCTGATTCACTCCATGCACAGGAGAATTCAGTCTGTGTGTGACGCTAGAGGTGGGCACACCAGATACTGACTTCGGCGATCCAGGAATACCCATTCAAAGTGACTTAGCAAATTGGAACTGGGACTGTGTTATTCCTCACTAATTGTTCTAAAACATGGCATTAAACTGAAACTTGCAGGCACATTTGAGAATGTAACTTTCCTCATAATAAAATGGCTTGTATTAAAATAAACCTGAGCGTTGCATTGGAAGTTTTGGTCAGTATACATGTTTTGGCCAGGTCGTCGTCCAGCTCTACTGCTATGACACCTGTTAAGCAAACGTGTCCAGTTATTACTACTTTACGTTAGCTAAGTTTGGCCACAACACATAATCAAAGCAAGGCTCAGTTAGCTAGCCAACAGCAGTAACAAGCTGGATGTGGCTAACGCTAGCTAACACTAGCTAGCTAGCTAACGTTACGGCTAACGTTACTAACGTTAGCCATGAAATCTTGACATGGGGCTTACCTTTGATGAGTTGTGTGGCTTTGGTTTTTCCCGCAGAGTATTTTTTTGCGATGGCAGACTCCGGGAACATGTCAGCAACACCTTTATTGAAGTCATCACAGAAGCTAAAAGCTACAATGTTTTTAGCACAGAGCATTGCCATCTTCACCTCCTTGTTTGTGACCTGATCTGCCTCTGTAACGTTTCTTGTGATGAATGTGGCCATTGAGGGGACATGTTTCTGGGCTTCAATAGCACATTTGTGCTTGAGAGAATTGTCGTGTTGTTTCTCGTTGTGTCTTCCACCTTTAGCGATACTAAAATCCGTATTACAGATCTTACAAAGAGCACGGCTATGTCCAATCCTGCTTTTCTTCAAATAAGGAAAGTCAGTCTCTCATTTGTCAAGGTATTTGCACAATACTTTCAATTTTTTGGCAGATGGTTTGTGTCCGACTTCATGCCCAGCCATCTTCACTTCGCGCTCACACTTGTGATTTTTGAATCTCGCGACTCGAATCTCGCGAATCTTCATGCGTACTTTGGGCACTACAACTACTGTACTGCCACCTGCTGGGCCGGAGGGGAAATACGGGAGATTTACGGGAAAATATGTAAACGGGAAGACAGCGGGACAGATAATTAAAATAACGGAATTTCCTGGGTAAAGCAGGAGGGTTGACAGATAAGACCCTGATCGCATGTCCCTGGTTTACAGGTATGGCATTGCAGTGGCGGTTTGGTTTGTCTTAATGCTGTGAAGCAGTTGCTCATACGAATTGGTAGAAAGGCAGTCAAATTTACGATAGCATTTTATACACTGCACCACCTTCATATAAAACGACGTAAATTATCATAGGCCTGTCTTGATAAAACTCAAGTAGCTGTGAAAGGCAGCATAGATTTAAATTGATTTGAGGCTCATTGCAATAAGCTGTGCAATATTGAATTCTTTACTTCTATTGTTTCTCATAAAGAAACACCAAAACTAATTTATAAAGGTAATTGATAAGGCAGTCATAAAGAAAAAAATTTATGTATAACAATTTTCGAAAATAAATTTGACTGTTTTTATATTCATCTGCACTGCTGACCTAAAAATTATGAAACCAGGGTACATCAAAGGGTTTTTGCAGAATTTTTCACACATAAATTGTACATCAAAGTTGAAGTTTTGCAAATTATGCATAAAGCACACCACTAGTCTTACAGCTGAGCTGAGTGCAGGCCCCTATGTCTTTAAATTATTAAATATTTTTATTATTATTATTATTTTTTTTCTTCTCCCTAGCAAAAAAAGAACCACCATAGCAACAGCTTTAAGAAAACCCATACAATATATATATTAAATAGCAACTGCTCAACCAAAACAGAATACCATCTTTTAGTAAAATCCTCGAACACCATAGAAACATGGTTTATCAGGCCCTAGCAATTGCAACCGCCTAGTTACGCACAAGCAACCACCCACACCACCATAGCAACTGCCAAGCAACATTTTAGCAACCCCCAGAACACCATAGCAAACCGCCTAGATACAGGAACACTATAGCAACCACCACAGCTCAATTATCAACCACCAGGAACACCATAGCAATTGCCTATCAGTTTTCTAGCAACCACTGTAGCAACCACCTGGAACACCATAGCAATTAGCAAGCAATCAGCAACCACCAGAACACCATAGCAACCGCCTAGCAACCACCCAGAACACCATAGCAACTTTATAGCAACGCCCTAGCAACCACCCAGAACACCATAGCAACCAATTAGCAACCACCTGGAACACCATAGCAACTGCCTAGCAACGCCCTAGCAGCCACCCAGAAAACCATACCTAGCAACCACCCAACATAGCAAACTAGCAACAGAGCAACCACCCAGAACACCATAGCAATGCCTAGCAACCATAGCAACACCATAGCAATGCCTTAGCAACCACCCAGAACACCATAGCAACCACCTAGCAACCAACCACCTTAGCAACGCCCTAGCAACCACCCAGAACATCATAGCAACCACCTAGTAATGCCCGCTTAACCACCCAGAACACCATAGCAAGGCCTAGCAATGCCTTAGCAACCACCAGAACAGAACACCATACCCAGAACAGCCAACCTAGTAATGCCCTAGCAACCACCCAGAACACCATAGCAACCAGCAACCACCGGTTAGCACTCTAGCAACCACCGAACATAGCAACCACCATAGCAACCACCCAGAACACCATAGCAACCTGCCTAGCAACCAACCATGGCAAAGCAACCCAGAACACCAATAGCAATGGAACACCATAGCAACCTGCCATAGCAATGACCTAGCAACCAGCAACCACCAGAACTCATAAACCATTTATATGAGCAACCACCTAGAAACATCATAGCAACTAGCAACCACCCAGAACACCATAGCAGCACGCCCTAAAAATTTTGGAACACCTTAGAACACCATAACCGCCTAGCAATGACCTAGCAACAACCCATAGAGGAACACCATAGCAACCGCCCTAGCGAAATGCAACCTAGCAAACCAACCTGGAACACAATATCAAACTGAACCTCAAGCCAGCAGCGCCCTAGCAACCACCCAGAAAACCATGGCAACCACCTAGCAACCAACCGGAACACCATAGCAACTGCCTAGCATGCCCTAGCAACCACCCAGAACACCATAACAACCGCCTAGCAACGACCTACTAACCACCTGAAGCACCATAGCAACTGCCTAGCAGTGCCCTAGCAACTACCCGGAACACCATAGCAACTGCCTAGCATGCCCTAGCAACCACCTGGAACACCTTAGCCACCACCTAGCAACCACCTGGAACACTATAGCAACCACCTAGTAATGCCCTAGCAACCAACCAGAACACCATAGCAACCACTTAGCAATGCCCTAGCAACAACACGGAACACCTTGGCAACCGCCTAGCAATGCCTTATCAACCACCCAGAACAGCATAGCAACGACCTAGCAACTGCCTGGAACACCATAGCAACTGCCTATCAGCGCCCTAGCAACCACTCCGAACACCATAGCAACTGCTTAGCAATGACCTAGCAACCACCCAGAACACCATAGCAACCGCCTAGCAATGCCTTAGCAACCACCCAGAACACCATAGCAACCACCTAGTAATGCCCGAGCAACCACCCAGAACACCATAGCAACCACTTAGCAACGCCCTAGCAACAACCCGGAACACCATAGCAACCACCTAGCAATGACCTAGCAACCACCTGGAACACCATAGCAACTGCCTGGCAGCGCCCTAGCAACCACCCAGAAAACCATAGCAACCACCTAGCAACCACGCGGAACACCATAGCAACCGCCTAGCATGCCCTAGCAACGACCTAAAACACCATAGCAACTGCCTAGCATGCCCTAGAAACCACCCGGAACACCACAGCAACCACCTTGCAATGACCTAGCAACAACCCGGAACACCATAGCAACCACCTAGCAATGACCTAGCAACCACCTGGAACACCATAGCAACTGCCTGGCAGCGCCCTAGCAACCACCCAGAACACCATAGCAACCGCCTAGCAATGACCTAGCAATGACCTAAAACACCATAGCAACTGCCTAGCACGCCCTAGAAACCACCCGGAACACCATAGCAACCGCCTTGCAATGACCTAGCAACAACCCGGAACACCATAGCAACCACCTAGCAATGACCAAGCAACCACCTGGAACACCATAGCAACTGCCTGGCAGCGCCCTAGCAACCACCCAGAACACCATAGCAACCACTTAGCAATGACCTAGCAACAACCCGGAACACCATAGCAACTGCCTAGCAATGACTTAGCAACCACCTAAAATACCATAGAGCAACCACCTAAAATGCCATAGCAACTGCCTAGCACGTCCTAGAAACCACCTAGAACACCTTAGCAACCGCCTAGCAATGCCCTAGCAGCAACCCAGAACACCATAGCAACCGCCTAGCAATGACCTAGCAATGACCTAAAACACCATAGCAACTGCCTAGCATGCCCTAGCAACAACCCGGAACACCATAGCAACCGCTTTGCAATGACCTAGCAACAACCCAGAACACCATAGCAACCGCCTAGCAATGACCTAGCAACCACCTGGAACACCATACCAACTGCCTGGCAGCCCCCTAGCAACCACCCAGAACACCATAGCAACCACTTAGCAATGACCTAGCAACAACCCGGAACGCCATAGCAACTGCCTAGCAATGACTTAGCAACCACCTAAAACACCATAGAGCAACCACCTAAAACACCATAGCATCTGCCTAGCATGCCCTAGAAACCACCCAGAACACCATAGCAACCACTTAGCAATGACCTAGCAACAACCCGGAACACCATAGCAACTGCCTAGCAATGACTTAGCAACCACCTAAAATACCATAGAGCAACCACCTAAAATGCCATAGCAACTGCCTAGCACGCCCTAGAAACCACCCAGAACACCTTAGCAACCGCCTAGCAATGCCCTAGCAGCAACCCAGAACACCATAGCAACCGCCTAGCAATGACCTAGCAATGACCTAAAACACCATAGCAACTGCCTAGCACGCCCTAGAAACCACCCGGAACACCATAGCAACCGCTTTGCAATGACCTAGCAACAACCCAGAACACCATAGCAACCGCCTAGCAATGACCTAGCAACCACCTGGAACACCATAGCAACTGCCTGGCAGCGCCCTAGCAACCACCCAGAACACCATAGCAACCACTTAGCAATGACCTAGCAACAACCCGGAACGCCATAGCAACTGCCTAGCAATGACTTAGCAACCACCTAAAACACCATAGAGCAACCACCTAAAACACCATAGCATCTGCCTAGCACGCCCTAGAAACCACCCGGAACACCATAGCAACCACCTTGCAATGACCTAGCAACAACCCAGAACACCATAGCAACCACTTAGCAATGACCTAGCAACAACCCGGAACACCATAGCAACTGCCTAGCAATGACTTAGCAACCACCTAAAACACCATAGAGCAACCACCTAAAATGCCATAGCAACTGCCTAGCACGCCCTAGAAACCACCCAGAACACCATAGCAACCGCCTAGCAATGCCCTAGCAACAACCCAGAACACCATAGCAACCGCCTAGCAATGACCTAGCAATGACCTAAAACACCATAGCAACTGCCTAGGACGCCCTAGAAACCACCCGGAACACCATAGCAACCGCCTTGCAATGACCTAGCAACAACCCGGAACACCATAGCAACCGCCTAGCAATGACCTAGCAACCACCTGGAACACCATAGCAACTGCCTGGCAGCGCCCTAGCAACCACCCAGAAAACCATAGCAACCACCTAGCAACCACGCGGAACACCATAGCAACCGCCTAGCATGCCCTAGCAACGACCTAAAACACCATAGCAACTGCCTAGCATGCCCTAGAAACCACCCGGAACACCACAGCAACCACCTTGCAATGACCTAGCAACAACCCGGAACACCATAGCAACCACCTAGCAATGACCTAGCAACCACCTGGAACACCATAGCAACTGCCTGGCAGCGCCCTAGCAACCACCCAGAACACCATAGCAACCACTTAGCAATGACCTAGCAACAACCCGGAACACCTTAGCAACTGCCTAGCAATGCCCTAGAAACAACCCGGAACACCATAGCAACCGCCCAGCAATGACCTAGCAACAACCCGGAACACCATAGCAACCGCCTAGCGATGACCTAGCAACCACCTGGAACACCATAGCAACTGCCTGGCAGCACCCTAGCAACCACCCAGAAAACCATAGCAACGACCTAGCAACCACCCGGAACACCATAGCAACCGCCTAGTATGCCCAAGCAACCACCCAGAACACCATAGCAACCGCCTAGCAATGCCTTAGCAACCACCCAGAACACCATAGCAACCACTTAGCAATGACCTAGCAACAACCCGGAACACCATAGCAACTGCCTAGCAATGACTTAGCAACCACCTAAAACACCATAGAGCAACCACCTAAAACACCATAGCATCTGCCTAGCACGCCCTAGAAACCACCCGGAACACCTTAGCAACCGCCTAGCAATGCCCTAGCAACAACCCGGAACACCATAGCAACCGCCTAGCAATGACCAAGCAACAACCCGGAACACCATAGCAACTGCCTAGCAATGACCTAGCAACCACCTGGAACACCATAGCAACTGCCTGGTATCACCCTAGCAACCACCCAGAAAACCATAGCAACGACCTAGCAACCATCCGGAACACCATAGCAACCACCTAGCATGCCCAAGCAACCACCCAGAACACCATAGCAACCGCCTAGCAATGCCTTAGCAACCACCCAGAACACCATAGCAACCACCTAGCAATGACCTAGCAACCACCTAAAACACCATAGCAACTGCCTAGCACGCCCTAGAAACCACCCGGCACATCTTATCAACCGCCTAGCAATGCCCTAGCAACCGCCTAGCAGCAAACTAGGCTTCCCATGTTTTGAATAGGGCAATAACCATAACTTCACTATTAATGGTCACAGAGACATAAACCCACACATGTCAAATCTGATTTAAAAAAAAAACTAACAGTTCGATGGCTTTACCCCAAAGTATGGTGAAAATCGCCTTTTCCCTCCCCATTGGCTTTCAAACCCTTACTTTACAGCTCAATCCAGTGCGTCCTGACAATTCCAACTGTCAAAAATCAGTTGAAACTGTCGTGAACCTCAACTGAGGGCTATGTTCTCACTGCAGGCCTTAATGCTCAATTCCGATTTATTGCTCAAATCGGATTTTTTGTTTGGCTGTTCACATAATACTCTTTGATTCAACGCGACATGGCTGTTCAGACCGTGGTCGCCTTCAAAAGAATCCAATATGAATCCGATGCAGCAACACATTTGAAAATGGCCCAGATCGGATTTGAAAAGATCAGATTCCGTGTGACTTGTCCTGTTCACACTGTCATAAAAGAATCTGACCTGAGTCACAAAGGAGGCAAAAAAATTAGATTTGGGCCACATTTGCCTGCAGTGTGAACATAGCCCTTGCTTGTTTTAGTGCAGCAACGCCATTGGCTAGATATGTTTTATTTCAGCGCCATATATGGCACTGGATGAAAGTGATTCATTTGTCTCTGGTAATACCCGCCTGGCAACCAGTCATGAGCTGATTGTAATTGGAGCTGCTGTTAGTCTATCAGACAAACCGGCAATCCTAATGGGTCCATTGTCTTTTGGATGTCATTAAAATACTCATATTGGCTTGATTTGATCCCCTTTGACCTGGGTCTGAGGTAGGTGAAGCTGGTCTACTAGTTATATGTTTAACGAACTTTTTAAACTAGCTTGTTAGCATTTTGTCACAGCTGCTACTGAATTTTTTGTAAAGTGTAATTTTACTCAGTGAGATTGTGTTTGCACCAACCATTGAATAATGAATTCTCTGTGTTTTATTGGCTTGCTCCCTTCCTTGTTAGCTACCTAGCTCATGAGCTAATGTCAGCCAAGTAGCTCGGTAAGAGTACCACACAGAACCGGTGGGCACAATAAAATGAAATTCAGACACCTTTGGCTTACCTTAATGCTTGATACCAAGTCAATTACTGGGGTGTCTAACAACGTCCAGCGCACATCCAGTAAAGAGAATATACACGTTCATTTCTCGAGCTGCTATACGATAATCGCATAGGACGGTGGCAGCCATGACGATACTGGATAGCTGCCACCCAGTTTGGTAGCGCTCCGTGATTCGAGTGAGGATAATGGTTCGCTGTGCAGAGGGTACTACGCGTCTAATCATTGAGAATATTAACAAAACGGGCGCCCCACGCCGATAAAGCGTGTTCGGTGTGATCGGCCCCTAGCCCGTAACCTTAACCCTAACCCTTAAATGTTCCCATTGATTTTCAACTGGTTTATATTCTTAGCTTGGTTAAGAAAAAAATTTTGCAGGAGTGTCATCAGTATTCCAACTGCCGCCGTTGTATGCTATTACCACGTACAGCAGCACTACAAATTAAACTCAAAAAATTCTTGACTGGATGTAAGCTTGACGTTTTTTTCGACCGAATGGTTCGGTACCCAAACACCGAAAAGGTTCTGATTTTATTCGATATTGATGGAGGCTTAATATGGTACTATTTCCAACACTGTTGCTCCAAAACAAAATACAAAAATAATGCATTATTTACATTAGCACGAAATCTGTGTTTACGTGAAAACTGAACAGTTAACCATAAAAAAGGTTGCAAAATGAATTTATTTTTTACAAAACAAAAGCCACTGCACCTGCAAAATTGGCGTGAACAACATTTTTCGGGCGAAATCGGTGATATGTGACCTGTTGTGATTTGAATCACTGCGATATTTGAGCAGTAACGGCCGTTGCGGCGGTTTAACCCATTTCAGACAGAAGGTGACGCGAATCTGCTGCCTGCCCCTCGCCTTGCAGGCCAAGGGGCTCGATCCCTAAATACCTTGAAATATAATCACTGACATGGATGAAAGTGCTATTCATGCATGTTAGCGGTATGGTTCGGGAGCTGCAAGGCATATGAACAAAGGCAGCTTAACAGAATTGTAAAGACAGCCAGCAGAATAATTGGTGCCCCTCTCCCCTTCCTGATGGAGATCTACCAACAGTGCTGCCTACATCATCAAGGATGTTCACCACCATTCTCATGGCCTGTTTTCCCTCCTGCCATCCAGAAAAGGGTACAGAAGCATCTGTTGCAGGTCCAAATGGACCTGCGAATGGACTGAGTTCCCGCCCAACACCACCTCAGACATTTCCCCCCCCCCAGCTTCACAACTAGCCACCTGTCAAGGACAAATTTTGAACTGTGATGTAAACGGCTCTTTACTAAGTTAATGCACCTTCTTCCTCACCTCTGAACTGCTACTAAACACTGTTTTTATTTTTTATACGTTAGTGTTTTTTTACGTCTAAAAAATGCAGACAAAATATAGACAGAGACAAAATAGACAATTGAGTAGTTCCAGCAGCATCCCAGGGAACCCCTGTGTCCCGACCTGCAGAGGCCAGGCCCACTCTTACAATTTCTGCGGGAATTGTCTAGTTTTGTGTAAATATCTCATCCCAATCTTCTGTTATAACTTCTAAATATTCGATCATTCATCTACACATGTGGACTTGTTGCATGCCGAAGAAATGGAGCGAATGAGACAATACCGCGCTCTTCTGATTGGACAAAATGTTCAGAAATGCTGAGGTCGGGTGTACTCTGATGCGCTCTTCCGAAAAGGCGGCACATTTGCTTTTCCTTGTTTATTGCTCAAAGAAAAGCTGCAAAAAATTTTTTTTCAGATTTAAGCTTCGCCACAGTGGCTAAACAGGCTAAAAAAGCCATCGCCATACAGAATATGGCTGCACCTATGGCGATTGGCTAGCACAAGCACAGAGGACTACTGTGGTTGAATTTGGGTGACAGTATCGAGATTGTACTTTTGGACCTTTACTTTCCCTTATGAATGACTTAGAACACTCACTTTTTACTCAAAGCAATTCAATTAGCCACAACATTAGAAACACTTTTCCACTTTGGTGCAACTGCTGTTCACTTCTGCAACTTTGTCCTTTTACAACTCCACAGCCATTAAAATGGCTAAACTCCCACTCTGTTTTCCACTTAAATTAATTTCACTTACTTTAACCAACCACAGCCATTAAAATGGCTAAACTCCTGCTGTAACCAACACCACTTATGCCAACCAACTTCACTTCCTTCATCCAACCCCATAACAATGTTGCACAATGCAGTTGTAATGCATCCATCGATCATCTTGCACTTATAACAAGCTTATCAACTTCCAAATCCATTCTGCTGACAACAGCCGCGTCGCTAGAACAGGGAATTGGGGGGCACAGACACGTCCCTCTATGAAAAGAATTAGTCCTGGCTAGTTCTCAATCATTTTCCTTTACTGACGCGTTTTCCAATTATCGTAACTGGCAACTGAAAACACGGTTTATCTCCATATGCGATCTAACAGCGATTAGATGATGGGCTAAATTCAGTACAGTTGCGGAACAAGAACAGAGAATTCGGTTGCACAAAACATCCGTTTAAAACAGTTATTGGTCATTTTCATGATTAACAAAAGGTTCACTCCGAGAGCACTCCACACTTAACAGGTGCTGCTTGTTCTTCCCGATTAGGTAAGACGACAATCATTCATCTGGACGCGTATTTGCTCATTTAAATCAATGTTATTCAAAATTGCATACCTGCGCAAATAGCTTGAGCCGCATGCTTTTTATAGCCTATTTAACCGCCGAGTGCCACGTTTTGTTTTATCAACCCACGCAATACCGAGAGTGAAAGGCGATATTTCATTGGAACAAAGACCAGTTCAATCAACGCGAAGCATTGGCCTATTAGTACATAAATTATTTTTCTGTACTGAATTTAGCCCATGATTTCATTGCTGTTAGATCGCATATGGAGAGAAACCCTGTCTTCAGTTACCAGTTACGATAATTGGAAAACGCGCCAATAAAGGAAAATGATTGAGAACTTGCCAGGACTAATTCTTGTCATAAAGGGACGTGTCTGTGCCCCCCAATTCCCTGTTCTAGCGACGCGCCTGGCTGACAATACCCAGTGCTCTTACGAGCAAAAATAATCACTCTTGCTTCTTTGAAAAACAATGTAAAACATTACAGCTTAAATCACTCTATTCAGCTGATTCCTAATTATCAATCTTCAGACTCCAGACATACAGAACACAATCTCACTCGCTATTCACAGTTGCTGGCTCATTCACTCTCTCTGCACTGAGTGACCCATTCGACCCTCCACCTAAGGAATGTTTTTTTACAAATCTGGATATTTTCTGTCTCCTCCTTTCCTCTGAGGAATGCCAGACATGCGTGCAAACAGATAGTTCATGAGTTCATAGGGTGATTCAAATTTTTATGTCTTAAATGTTTCCCTATTTTATCCACCAGTTCACAAAAAGCCTTGCACATTATGCGGCTAAATTTCTATTTATAAATCCTTTTCAATGTCATGCAACCACTTTTGTACTTCACCAAAATTTCTGATGCTTTTTCTGCTCTTAACAATACATCTCACTCTCCTGGTCTTTTATTCCGGGCAGATTTGTGCTGCACCAGGCAGCAGATATAAATCCTTCTGTTGCAAACAGCTCCAGACTTGACCACTTTATAGTTTACACAAAAGAAAGATTCCTCATTTACAGTCAGTACTCCATATTAACATTAACTACTCAAATTATATAGCATATAAGTTGATGATATTAAAGGCATTGTATATTATTTACAGTTTCAAACCGGTTCTGATCAAATAAGTTTTATCCTATACTTTGGGGTCACATTCAAATTTTATTGTGCAAGTACAAATTATGATAAAATTTCAGTCAGGTCCAAACAGTATTTTGCTTATTCTTCTCTTATCGTTTTAAACCAAATTAATCATTTAAGAGGAAATACGCACTTTGGTTATTTTCTTCAGCTGATCGTTCACCCTGCATATTTCATAGCACTGGTATTCACCACTACTTTTATACCTCACATGGATAATTAGACTGCCCAAAAAGTTCATACATTTTCCTATAATTTGCCAATCAGGTATATTTTCCAAATCAGTAATTGGGTTTTCGCATTTTACCTAGGTCTATTCACTAAGTCGACTTTTCACGCATCCTAGAAACAATTTTCATTACATGTAATTTTTTTCCTCTGCAATATTAACAAATCTCACTCCCTCTCTCTCTCTCCCTCTCTCTTTTCTCTTTCTCTTTTCTCTTACTTTATCCTTTTCTGCTGGCACCTACACATACGTCTAGCATATACTCTTGCGCTTCTGGCCAAGATCGCTGTCACTTCGAGCAATTTACGAAGTTGCCGGCACAAGCGGGCCTCCTAAGCAACTTATCTGCGTGCTTTGTTGCGTATTCTAGCTGGTTCGTGTGCATAACTGTGGTGTGCCGTTAGAGTGGAGTAAAGAACAGCTTCTGCGCTGGTATATGACGGAGGGGTGAAAGCTCCAGGCTAAACGGCCTTATCGGAAATTGCCTGTTGTAATGGTTTACTTATTGCGTCGGAATGACCAGCGTTTGCTCTCGGAAAATGGGCGTGATAAGCCTTTTTTTTTTTCTGGGACGCGAACAAATTTTTTGACGACAGATTACATTCAAAGTCAATGCATTGTCTTTGCATTGACTTTGAATGTAATCTGTCGCTACGAAAAATTCGCTTTCGCGCCCGTGTGATAGCTTAACGCGCGCCCATAACGCGTATTATTCGCGTCTTTGCATTGACTTTGAATGTAATCTGTCGCGCGAAAAATTTGTTTTGTGTCCGATGTGAAAGCAGCTTTATGGATAGTACGCGACAGCTAGAGAAAGCTCCGGTTATGTACATAATACAGGTTTTACAGACCGTAAGTTCTGTTAGCGTGGACAGTTGCTTATATGGAGCTAGTGAATCAATTCTACAGGAAAGAATTTCCTATTCAGTCTCCGCCTTTTTCGGCTTTATATTAGCCAGAACAATTTCTAAATGGGGATGAAATTGTGCCACGGCAGTCCAGAGAAATCGTTTGTTATACCAGACACGTTAGAGCTTGTGCGTTTCGTGATTGCTTTCATGGTAGCATCAGAGAGCTAGTCCAGATATTGGTGAAATATCCAGCTGACCTCGGTCATGGATAAGTGAAGCGATCACAAGCAGCCGTAAACAAACCCAAACACCTATCCCAAGCTCTGCAAAACCTACTTCTGGTCTAACTACAGCCTTATCAGCCCAACTATGCAGACACATACAGCACCTCTCCGGTTAGCTTCAACTGTAGTGGCTACAATCGGGCAACGTTATGATGAAATTGCCACATTGATGCTTACCGAAGTAACACAAGCATACCGATCAAAATTACTGCATATCAGTTAGCCAGGAGCATTTTTAAGTAGCACAGCATGCAAACTAACATGCATTAGCTGGTAACCTAGCGGTCACAACAACCACAGAGAGAAACCCTTGCAATACAGGTTTTACAGACAGCAAGTTCCGTTACCGTGGACAGTTGTACTAAGCATCCAAATTACAAACAAGTATAAAAAGTTAGCTTCAAATGAGGTTTATGTTCACACACCTTCTGTTGAATGTCCCCTGATATTACTCTTGCATATTTAGGACATAAACATTAGCAAGAGTAACTTGGCTACATTAGCCGCAGTGCTACAGCCACAATCAACTGGCTATCATGTAGGTAGGCTTATGCCGTAAAAGCAACTTACAGCTTCTGCTTCTGTAGTCATGGACAGTCGCGACCGATACAGGCTTTATCTTCAGATATTTTACAAAGCCTGCGTTTGAGGCCAGTTGTTAGTACTAACTATCATTAGCCGTCCTGCTAGCCACCCGTAACACGTTAGCTTCACTTCCATTTTTTGCTGTTATATCGTTACTTATAGCTTGTGGCTCCGAGCGCTTGATCGATGTAACTGCTCCAAGTTTGAGAAGCAGCTGAAATGCTTATCCAGCGTCAAATTATCCTTTATTGACAAAGCTGTCTTTGGTGGAATGCTGAGCACAAATAGCTAACGTTCCCTTTGGCCGTGGCTGTTTGCTGCCAGCAAACAAAAAAGCTACCCACTGATTTCTGGTGGCATTGTCTTTTGGAAGAGAAATAGGTGCCTTTCTTCGCATCCAAAAATAAAGGGACGAGCAGCTTTGGGAGAGATACTGACAAAACTGCACCTCAAATAATCTGTGGTTCCTCTTTCGTATTTCCAAAAATGTAGTCGCTACTAAGGCATAGTATGATCCGCGGTTATTTGTGCCTGCTAGAATAGTTTCTGGTGTGGGCAGGTCCAGCGCTGTGATTGGGTCTGGCTAGGTCTGTATTAATTGGACGGCACAACCTGACGTCAGGTTTTGCCCAGATCCCGTGAAGATCTCGGGACGAGCTGTTCAGAGAGGAAATAACGCTCACAAAATCACGTTCTTGGATTACAGCAAAACCCCTGTACCTTATGTTTAGAAACTTTTCAGAGGTTGAGTATGGACATCCAGCATTATAACATTACTTATATGTATTAAAAGAAGGATCAGCATAATAGGTCCCCTTTAAAGAGACTAAAAAAAAGTTCAGTATTGCTCAAGTCCCGCAAGCAGCGTTAGCACCAGGTAACAATTTAAAGAAACTATCCTTGAGCTCAATAAGACTAAACTTTGCACACCCCCAATCCAATCAGCAGTGAAACAAAGAAAGGGCTGTAATATAACACCGGTGGGAGAAACAGTGGCCTCACGCCATAGTTGCCACAATCCTGTAATTCAAACACCAATTAAAAGCGGAGAAGGAAACCGCTGCTTCACAATATACGCTTGTTGTAGCAGCCGTTTACTTATTTTGAAAAAAGGGAAAAATCAAGCAGTTCGTACTGTTATGGCCCCAATTTGTTATGGCGTCAATTTGTTATGGCCCCAATTTGTTATGGCGTAGCGGACAGCAAGGGATGACAGACAAAATTTTAAAACTTTAACAGAATTAATTAAACAAACACTTTGAACTAATCTACAACCTACTCTACTGACCAAGATTGAAATAAAAAAAATGAGATATTTACAGTCCCTTGGTAATTGAGATGGGGCTGCTAAGTTGCGATGTCCTGGGACAGGAAAATGCTCCAACACTGGCAAAAATCCACAAAAAGCTTCACAGGTCTTGAAAAGAGTGACAGGTCTGGTCAAATGAATCCTTCCACAATTTCTCCTTGCAATTTCTCCTACCACTTTTCACTCTCAATTTTTCTCCTTATATACTCTTTTCCAGCCCCCTCCCACCTTCCATACTTTTCTCCAGTTCTCTGGGACATTTCCCTCTGAGGCATGCCCAGGGCATGCCCCAACCTAGCTCCAGACTGGGCTTAACAAAAACAAAAATGTCAATACTGCCATCTAGTAGCTTTTTTTTCACATTACACCTCCATTCCAAAAGGGAAAAATTTTAACTCATAAAGGCAAAATTTTTCTGTTCAATACAAAAATGGTTAAGTAGACACTTGTATATATATATACATATAATACAATATGCTACTAAACACGTGATATATATACACATACTCAAATACGGGATAAGCAATCAGCAATTACATTGTCAGTACCCTTTACATGCTTAATTTCCAAGTGAACTTTACGCCTTTCTTCAGTTGGTTGGTGAGACTGAGAGCAATCTCAGCAAAGTTCTTGCAGAACTTGCGGTAGTACCCGATCATTCCAAGGAAGCGGCGCAAAGCTTTTTTGTTGTCAGGAACTGGAAAGTCCATGATTGCTTGGACTTTAGCATTTTTGGGTGCCACCTTACCCTGGCCCATGACGTAGCCAAGATACGTGACAGTAGCACAACCAAAGTCACTCTTGTTCAGGTTAACAGTCAGGTAAGCCTGGGTCAAGCGCTGGAACGTCTCTACATCTTTCAGATGTTCTTCCCAGGAGTCACTCCATGTGATCAGGTCGTCGATGTACGCACCCATGTGTGGCAATCCGGCGATTGTAGACTGTATCATCCTTTGGAACGTGGCTCGGGCATTTTTCATGCCAAAGGGTAGGACTTCATACTGGTATAACCCAGATGGTGTGGCAAAAGCAGAGATGCTCTTGGCCCTCTCAGTTAAAGGCACACACCAATAACCCTTCAATAAATCAATCTTGGTCAGAAACTTTGCTTGCCCTACTCTATTGATACAATCATCAAAAATAGGTATTGGAAACACATCAGTTCTAGTTACAGCATTGATTTTGCAATAATCTGTACAGAATCTAGTACTTCCATCAGGTTTTGGAACTAGCACACAAGGTGAACTCCAATCTGAGTTAGAGGGTCTGATAATATCATGTTCTAACATGTACTCAACCTCTTCTCAGCAATCTTTCTCTTTTCAGGATTCATCCGGTACGGATGCGGTTTTATTGGTTGGGCATCACCAACATCCACATCATGAGAGGCTATAGAAACTCTTTGGAACATCAGGAAATAGATCTTTATATTTCTTGATCAACCTCTCAAACTGATCTTTCTGTGAGGGTTCTAAGTGCTGGAGTTTTACATCAAGATTTTGCAACACTTCAGAATTTGACAATTTACATGAAAGAACTTCAGCTTTAATTCTAGGTTCATCATCTTGAAACTCCCCCTCATCTTCACAAGTCTCGGCCATAGGAGGATCTGAAGTGACAGCTGCAACCCTAGCATTCCTATCATGATAAGGCTTCAGCATGTTAATGTGACACAACTGTTTTGGCTTTCTCCTATCTGGAGTCTTCACAATGTAATTGAGATAATTGAGTTTCGTCAGAATTTCATAAGGACCATGAAATCTAGCCTGCAATGGATTGGACTGCAAGGGAAACAACACAAGGACCTTGTCTCCTGGTTTAAACTCACGGCTTCTAGCCTTATGATCATCCCAAGTTTTCATTTTTCCCTGACTTGATTTCAAGTTCTCTTTGGCTAGGTCACAAGCTGCATGCAGTCTTTCCTTGAACTTGCTAACATAGTCTTACAGACTGATATGCGGCTCTTTCTCTTGCCATTGTTCACTCAACAATAGTAAAGGTCCTCTCACTTCATGGCCAAACACTAGCTCAAACGGACTGAATCCAGTAGACTCCTGCACTGCTTCTCTAGCTGCAAACAACAGCAAATGAACACCTTCATCCCAGTCTTTCTCATGGTCATAACAATAAGTCCTCATCATTGTCTTGAGAGTGGAATGAAACCGCTCTAAGGCACCCTGACTCTCTGGATGATAGGCACTGGAAAGAATCTGCTTCGCACCTAGTTCATACACAACCTGCTGAAACAATCCGGAAGTGAAATTGCTACCTTGATCTGACTGAATTTCCCTGGGAAGGCCAAACAATGTGAAGAACTTTATTAAAGCCTTCGAGATTGCAGTTGCCTTGATGTTGCATAGAGGTATGGCTTCAGGGAATCTGGTAGATGCACACATGATTGTCAACAAGTACTGATTTCCAGATCTAGTCTTGGGTAATGGACCAACATGATCAACAATGACCTTGGAGAAAGGCTCCCCAAATGCTGGGATAGGCTGCAATGGAGCTACACGTGGGTCTAACTGGTGTTTTCCTGCTACCTGACAAGTGTGACAGGTTTTGCAAAAGTTGGAAAGATCTTTTCGAAGTCCAGGCCAGAAGAAGTGTTTCATGATCTTGTCAACAGTCTTGTTAACACCAAGATGACCTACTAAAGGCAAACTATGAGCCATTGTTAAGATCTCATTCCTGTAGACCTTCGGAACAACAATTTGCTTGACCACTGCCCAATCTGCATTGGCAGGGATATCAAGAGGGCGCCACTTCCGCATCAACACTCCATCCTTGAGATAATACCCAACTGGAACTGCGTCTATTTCTTCATCAGGAAGGGCTCTCTTCTTTAGTACACAAATTTCAGGATCATTGGTTTGCTCCTGAATCAAACGCTTTCTGGACAGAGACAAGTCTCCAGACACATCAGAATCACCAGACCCATCTGGCTGGCTGAACAGAGAACTGATAAAAGTGTCTGATTAGTCCTCAAACGGAGAAACCATAGTAGGCTGAACAGAGTCATGTGGCAAACCACCTGAGTCATGACTATTCAATGTGCTGGACAGCACCACATCATCTTCTTCTTGAGCCTTCTTAGCCATAGCACGGGTCACTGCACAGGAAGGATACAGAGATGGGTCTTCATCGCCATCTTCAGTGCTTGGCTGTGAAGTAAGATGAACAGGGGGAACTACATTGCCCCCAGCCAAGTCATTGCCTAGCAACAGAGAAACACCCTTGATAGGTAGACTTGACATAAGTCCCACCTTTACCTGTCCTGTAACTAAATCTGACTTCAAGAATACAGAGCGCAGGGGTACAGATACAGTCCTCCCTTCAATACCTTGTACAAGTATGAAATCCCCAGAAGCGGTCTCATCACGTAACTTAACCCATTAATGCCCAAATTTATTTTCAAAGTTAACCCATTAATGCCCAAATTTCTGTTCAAAGTAAAAGTTACATTTTATTATCGGATACGATTGTACAGTGAACGTGTAAAGCTTGAATTCTGGTGAAAAATAATTTCTTTGCCATCGAGAAGCCCAAATATGTTCGTCGATTACAGATGTACACAGACCGTTGAAAGCATTAAAAAAAAAATCATTCTGAGAAAAACATATTTAGATAATGTTATAATCTCCAATTTTTGTTCTTAGTGTTGAATAAAAATGAGTCTCAGAAAAAAATGGTGCCCTCGCCATTTAGAGCATCGCATAGTGCTGTTACAGATTCAAGAAATTAATGCAAATGGTGGCCCCCACCACTGCTGTAAAGGGAGACCACTCTCCTAAGCACTTTTCCTGGAAGCGAGTTACTTCCCTTGATTAACCTACAGCAGCTTAGCCACAGTAATGCATTCACTTGAGTTACAGAGGTTAAAATGTGCCGCGTCCCAAAAATGGGACAGTGGTCATTAATGGGTTAATGGAGTCCATCAACAAAAGTGACTGAGAAGCTCCGGTATCCCTTAGGATATATATGGGTACAGGAGGAGAATGCTCATTCAGAGCCACAAATCCCTCTGACACAAATGGAAGAAATTCCTCCCTCACAAAGTCAGCAGTATCAGGCTTCTTAGCCTCACAAGGAGCAGGCAATTTAGCAGATCGGTCATCTACTACAGGGGTTTCTAACCTTGTCTTCACAAAGGCATTGGGTTTGGTATCCTTTTCTTTTTCTTTCTAAGCTTTAAGGAATCAACAGTTAGTTGTAACATGACCAGATTTCTGGCAATAATTGCAAACTAGACCACTTTTGTCACTGTCAGCTTTCAGACTTTGATCAGACCTTGGACTGGATTTCTGAGCACCATCACCAGATTTGTCTTTGTCTTTGGGTGAGGAATCTTGGGTATCACCGTTACCTTTCTTCTGAAATTGGGACCATCTATTGTTACTGCTAGACTGAAATTTGGACTTATGTGTGAGAACATATTTGTCTGCAAACTTGGCAGCTGATTGCAAATTCAGTGCTTGCTTCTCATTAAGGTGGGTCTTAATATCATCCTTGACACAGTTCTTGAATTCTTCAACTAACACCATCTCTTTTAGTGAGTTGAAATCATCCTTGACCTCCATAGAAGTACACCAGCGCTCAAAGCAAACCTTCTTCTCGTTAGCAAATTCCACATAAGTCTGATTGTCAGATTTCTTCAGACCTCTGAATTTCTGTCGGTAAGCCTCTGGAACCAACTCATAAGCTGTCAAAATAACCTTTTTGACAACTTCATAATCAGAGGAATCATCTGCAGCCGAATAGGCTTGTTGAGCTTTACCCTTGAGGACAGTTTGCAACATCAGAGGCCAGTGTTCCTTTGGCCACTGACAACTCTTAGCTACCTTCTCGAAGCACTGGAAATACTTATCAACCTCCTTTTCCGCGAATGGAGGCACCAGCTTTACCTCCTGGCTAGCATGAAACTTGTTTTCAGCTTCCATTTTGATTTTTAGTTGCTCCATTTGGAGCCTTTCTTCTCTGTCTAACTTGTGTAAATCGAAATCTCTCTGTCTCTGTCTCTCTTTCTGCTCTTTCCTCTTTCTCTCTCTCAAATTATCTTTGTTTTTTTATTCCCTTTCTTTTCTCTCTTCTCTTGCTAATTTTTCTTACTCAAACTGCCTTTCTTTCTCTCTTTCTGCTCTCTCGAATGCTCTTTCCTCTCTTTCAATCTCTAGCATTTTTAATTTAAGTTCCATTTCTACATTTGGATTTTCCACTGGAAACTGTTCCAGATCTCCTGGTGCAAACACATTTTCATTAATGTAATATTCGACAATCTCTCTAGCCAGTCTTGCTTTTCGCATGGCTGGTTTTACATCTGTCAGCTCTAACTGTCTGCATATTTCTAGCAGTTCTGTCTTTTTAAAAGACTTCAAAACCTCTACGGTTGGTGATGCCAAGAAATCATCCATTGCTGTTGATCTGTCAATATATATCTAGGAAAATTCGAAAAACAATTTCACAATTTGAAATTTTAGATTTTCAATAAATGACTTACACAATGGTCTCATCCCGGACGAGCCCCCAATTTGTTATGGCCCCAATTTGTTATGGCATCAATTTGTTATGGCGTAGTGGACAGCAAAGGATGACAGACAAAATTTTAAAACTTTAACAGATTTAATTAAACAAACACTTTGAACTAATCTAAAACCTACTCTACTGACCAAGATTGAAATAAAAAAAAATGAGATATTTACAGTCCCTTGGTAATTGAGATGGGGCTGCTAAGTTGCGATGTCCTGGGACAGGAAAATGCTCCAACACAGGCAAAAATCCACAAAAAGCTTCACAGGTCTTGGAAAGAGTGACAGGTCTGGTCAAATGTATCCTTCCACAATTTCTCCTGGCAATTTCTCCTGCCACTTTTCACTCTCTCAATTTTTCTCCTTATATACTCTTTTCCAGCCCCCTCCCACCTTCCAGACTTTTCTCCAATTCTCTGGGACATTCCCCTCTGAGGCATGCCCAGGACATGCCCCAACCTAGCTCCAGACTGGGCTTGACAAAAAAAAAAGTCAATACTGCCATCTAGTGGCTTTTTTTTTTCACATTACAGTACCTTTTCACAGGGTGAATCTCATACTCTTCACACCAGAAAAGCCGCGTGGACTGCACAACACAACTGCAGCAAGTAATAATTAATGCAAGTGTTTAACTAGGTGCATGCCTAAAAGAGCACAGTTAATTAACAACATTCATATGGTGATCAAACAAAGAGACCACACATACACGCACATTCCAACAGCGCAAATCACAATTCTTAATAACAGACAAACGCGGCACTTTTCCCCCTTTAAACCGTGTAATTGCGGCATACGGCATTCAAAAGCAATTCAATGCAAGAGTTATTTTAAATGCAAAACGTACCATATTCTTGTTCTCACAATGACCAGGATGCCGACCAAACGAGGGGAAGAGAAGCTCACAGGTGTATTCTTAATCATGCGCCACAGCTGATGCACTGACCTATAACCCTACGGCAGAACACCTAAGGCAGTTAACAAGGTCCTAGCGTCCTACCTGTCACTCTAGTCAGAGGATCAAGTAAAATATTGTCAACTAGACTACCTATAAATGCATAGGCGGCCTAACCTATGTTTCAACCGTTTCAGTTGAAACGGGCCCCGCCCTCCAGGGGGCCCCCAACTGCCAGGAAAGAATTAACATCTTAAACCTTGACTGTATGAAAACATGCAGAGGCTCACTGCCAGAAGAGGCAAACCGGGCAAATACTTGAGGTCCCCCTAGAAGGCAAATGTTTGGGATCCCCGATAGCCACTCAAATTGGCACATTTTGTAACGACTTCTAAAAACCGCATTAAGCCTTATATGAGGGCATAATAGCGCACCCCCGGCCGATACTTCTCAGAGTTGTGGCGAATGGGGAGGATGCATGGCTTTCTGCGGTTGGAGTTGCTGGATTTCTCCGTCAGATATGTAGACTGAGCAGGCTAAGAAGTGTAGTAATTATTAATCGTCTCCAAATGATGGTAGCTAAAGAGGTATGGTAGCTGATATTCTGAAAATTTCGGAAATATAGTCGTCACCTTTGTTGCCAATGTTGCTAGCGCCTCGGACTTATCAGTTGGTATGTGAACAAAAAAAAAAGTAATTTGCTAGCTCCATTCCAGAGGTATTTAATAATTTATATGACGATGAGCTTTGATGTGTACATTTAAAGCACTTGTTATCCATTAAATTATCAATGAACATGATAAAAATTTCTGGATTCGGGCCATTCTGGATTCTAATCGATAAGATGCATTGATAATTTGCAAAATTTAAGTTGCTAAATTAAAGAACTCGTCTACTTAGCGTTTATTGGTTTCTGATCAGCTGCCTATTTTACGGAAATTGGGCACCTTGAAAATGAACGTATGCTTCCAACCTTTCATCGAAACGCATAATGTGCGCAGATTTCTAATATGAGTGTCATGGTTCTGAGAGTAGTGGCCAGGTGCTGCCACTTGGGGCTGATTAGAGTCATGATTGCTTTTATCTACGGCAGCTGTTTTGGGTTGCGCTTCTATTTAAGCTCTGACTTCCGTGCAGTCATTGCTTCTGTGTCAAACTAGCCTTGCAAAGAGCCGGTATGGAATTGAGTGGTGCAGACAGTTTTGACAGAATCTTTGTTTAAAAGAAAATATTTGTTTTGATTCTATGTCCGCTTAGAGGATTCTGGTATTCTATTCGTTGCCTCTATTATTACTCTAAATATCTATCTCTTTGATTCCTGTTCAGGTTCTTTTGTTTGTCTGGGCTTCGTCCCGGCAGTGGATTTCTGAGGGTGGGTTTTTTCACTAGGGTGTCCTAGTGGGGGTTTATTCCCGACTGCGTTCGAGTTTGGGCTTTGTTTTGTTTTCTTTTTTCGAGCTGCGTCTTGCTGTTTAAAGGACCTTTTTTGCTTATTATTCCTTCTGTACGCCGAACGTCATCTTCGGATATCTCCGCATCTTACTTCTGGTCGTTCTATTTCCTGGCCTCATTCGTGAGGTCCAATAAGGTGGATTTTCTCTTAAGCTATTATATATTTTCTTTCGCCCTCTGCTGCTGTTGTCCCGAAGTTTCCGGGTGCATTTGAGTTCTTTACTTTTTACCAGAAGTACGTTTTTCTTTTTGCATTTTTTTCCTTGAGGGTATTATCTCTGGAGATATTAGTTTTTACGAGCTAACATATTTGAGCTTCCTTGCCCACGTTTGGCGAGTGTTTCGCTCCGCTCTGAGGCGGAGTTTGTTTTGGGTTTATTTATTATGAGTAACGCTATTGGGCAAACTTCGGGGTTTACGTTGCTTGTTAAAAAAAATCACAGAACTGGGATTTTTCACGCGTGATTATTTTTCCCGTTTCATTTTGAGGCGAAGTTCTTTTTGTTTAGCATTTTCTTATTATGCCTCGGTGTGCGCATGCGCACAGCGAGCATACGGTACTCAGTCTGTGTATTTGTTTGTCTGTCTGTTACCATCATAACTGCGACAGCGTGTGCATCCAAGCTAAAGTAACAATGCCAACGAGTGACAAACACTGTTCTCTTGATTTTAAATGTGCCAGAATTTTGATTTTTTTGTAGCACTTCATGTTTCAGTATACGTTTTTTGTGTACATAATGTTAAGCCACACCCACATGATTTTGGCACAAGGACCGCACTCTATTGACTGTTTATGTATTCAAGCTTGCTTTTATGTTACTGTACAACTATTGTACATCAGTAGTGGCTAAGCAATACACACCGAGGCATCGGCACCTCTGGTGCTTTCATTCGCCCAGCATTTTGGCTGGGGTTGCTTTGATTTATCACTATTTAGTTTTGTTTCGCCTCCTTAGGTATTTTAGTGGCCATCAACCTTTTTGTTGGCTTTATGACACGGTTTCCTCTCGCGTCTGGTTCACCAATACCTCCCTCTCACAATGAGAAGTTATGGCTATGAGGAAACTTCCAGCTACTCTATACCCAAGGAGTTTCGGGACATAACCCAACCAAAGCCAACGAGAAGCAAGTTTTCTGGGACAAGTCCGTCCGAGTTCAGGCATCCCTGCCCAGAAACGGCAATCGGGCAGAATATACGCGCGGTCCGTGTCGAAAGTCGGATGGGGTTTTATAAAATTACGGTGCGGACCTGTTCGATTTCAGATATCTGTTATCAGTGCATAACGGATTAACGATATTGTACCTGAGCCGGGGTTTTAATATAACGTGTCCGACAGTCGGATGGTTTCGATATATCGCAGTGTCCGAAAGTCGGACGGGGTTTTAATATAACTCCGTGTCCGACAGTCGGATGGTTTCGATATACGCAGTGTCTACGTGTCCGAAAGTCGGACGGGGTTTTAATATAACTCCGTGTCCGACAGTCGGATGGTTTCGATATACGCAGTGTCTACGTGTCCGAAAGTCGGACGGGGTTTTAATATAACTCCGTGTCCGAACGGGGTTTTAATATAACTCCGTGTCCGACAGTCGGATGGTTTCGATATACGCAGTGTCTACGTGTCGAAAGTCGGACGGGGTTTTAATATTTTAATCGGATAACTCCGTGTCCGAAAGTCGGATGGTTTTCCGACATCGGATATTTCTACTATCCGAAAGCCGGGTTTTAGTGTCGTCCGTCCGAAAGTCGGACGGGGTTTTAATATAACTCCGTGTCCGACAGTCGGATGGTTTCGACATATACGCAGTGTGGTTACGTGTCCGAAAAGTCGGACGGGTTTTTAATATAACTCCGTGTCCGACAGTCGGATGGTTTCGATATACGCAGTGTCACGTGTCGTCCGAAAAGTCGGACAGGGTTTTAATCTAACTCCGTGTCCGACAGTCGATTATTGTTTTTAATTTCTTAAAATCTACTGAATCTTTTAGATATTAAACGTGAATGTTTTCATCAGAGGGCTCAGTTCTTCAAGATGAGCACCGAGAATTTCAATCAATGTTTCTGTTTAAGCTCTGCTCAATAAAGTGAGTCGACATTGACGCGGGACTTCGTGCATTTATGACGAATTTAGCGACTGTCGAACAGAGATCCTAAAATAGGCTACTCCGTGTCCGAAAGTCATAAAAGTTCTAATTTTTCGAGTATTCCAGCAATTATTAGACGTACAAACTTGGCTATGTTTGTGTTAGACCTTCACAAAATGCAAATTGACAGCTATCGACTTTTCTTGGGCTTTTTATTCGTTTGTTTTCTTCCGTTGAAGATAGACAACAGTCTTTATTCGGTCTCTCTTTTGAAAATTAGTCAGATGGATCGAACAGATTCACGCTTTATTTCCACACCAGAGATAAAATGGTGCTTGTAGTCAGTGAGCAAATCAATTCCATGACCATTGACACTGGCCGCGTTTCCCAGTTAAGAGCGTTCTTAAGGAGATAAGAAGAGTCCAAAGAAGAGTTCAGCAAAGAGGGAGCCTTAAGATAAGAGTGTTTCCCAGATGCGTTCTTAGTGCGCTTCTTAACAAGTGTCTTTGTGCCCTTCTTAACTGCCTTCTTAACTGGAGCTCAATTGATCAATCGATGTCAGAGTAACCGATTGTTCCACATACTTACGTGCACATAAATGAAGTTTTGATGCAACAAGTGGCATATAATGTTAAAATGAGCGTGCGTAATGCCATTAAAGACGCAGCAGAATGTCTGAAAAACAACGGACGCAAATAAAGACCAATAACACAGATAAGAAATCAGAAAATAAGAATGAAAACATAAAACAAAAATCATAACATTACATGTGTGAAATCATATAACATTACACGATACTGTACCTCATATAATTTCATATTATTTCATTTTATGTTTTCATTCTTATTTTTCTGATATAATTCTGCATATAATTATGCAGTTTACTTTGTTACTTTTAGGGATAGCAGCAAAGGTTATAGGCTTTGCTGCTATCCCTAAGAGTAACAGCTGATATGATGCTTGCCGCACTGCATGGTGGCCATGGGCTTATTTAATTTAGTGTTTTTTTTTTTTTATTATTTGGTGGTGGTGGTGGTGTTTGGGGGGGTGGGTGGTGTACAAGTGCTCAGTGGACTGGTTGGTGACTGCAAGGTGAAAGGGTGGGGATGTCCGAATCAGAACAGGTTGATGAGCTCCTGTCTGACCTGGAGACCGGCTTGGTGGAGTGCCGCTCGGGGTTCATGGTGGTGGTGGTGGTGGTGGTGGTGGGTCATCATTGTTCTCCAGGAAATATTAGGGAAAATATTAGAGAAATATGGTAAAATATTGCAACACATGGAACCATAGAAGAGAGATGTAAGTTTTCCCTCATTTTAAATGTTTAATGGGTAGTAGGGGTGCATGAAAGAAAGGGGGGGAGATAAAATAAGGATGAACTGTACGCACTGCATCAATTGCTGGAAATATGTCGATGATACCACCGTGTCCGAAGTTGTGGTAAAGGGCAGCCGTACTAATGCTCAGGGCATAGTAGATCAAGTAGCAAAGCGGTCACAATGTAATAGATTCAAACTAAATAGTGACAAATGTAAAGAAATGTGAATCTCTTTTACAGAAAGCAAGCCAGAGTTTGAGCCACTGCTAGTAAATGGCAAAGAGCTAGAGGCAGTCAGCTCAAAAAAATTACTAGGTGTAGTCATAAGTGATATCTTATCCTGGAATTAACACATATCAGAAGTCACAAAGAAAGCTGCTAAGAGAGTACCAGAAATGGTGTTAACAGGGCCATAGATGATATTAATATGCTATTTCAAAAGGCAGCCATTAAAGCTGACCTTAAACAAAAAAGGAAGCCTATTAAAAGGCAAAACATAGAAAAATGGTTTGATCAAGAGTGCAAGACGATCAGAGAGGACCTGAGAAAAATAGCAAATGGAAAACATCGGCAAACAAACAACCCAGCCCTGCGCATTAGGTATAACGGAATTTTAAGCAAATACAAATGTACAATTAGGAACAAAAAACAAAATTATACCCACATGAAACTTGAAGATATTGAGAATGCCATAAATCAGAATCAATTCTGGTATATGTGGAACAAATTCAGCACAAAGCAACCACATGCACTACCTATCCAAATTGGTGACATTTGGAGAGCACATTTTGAAAATCTGTACAAAGGCATACCAATAAATCAAATTAACTCAGATCAACGCATCATGAAAGAAAAACTCCAAACATTAGAGGAAACAATTAAAGACAACCAAAACCCCCTTGATTTCCCAATTACTTGGGAAGAACTGATCACACAAACAAACACTCTTCAGCCAAGGAAAGCTTGTGGTCCAGACAGCATTAAAAATGAAATGCTTAAATGTAGCACCCCACATATGCAAGGTGCAGTGTTGAAATTGTTCAACATCGTACTATAGTCAGGACATTTTCCTGACATCTGGTGCAAAGGGCTGATTTCCCTAGTTCATAAGAGTGGGGACAAATCAGACCCTAACAACTTCCGTGGCATCTGTGTCAGCAGCTGCCAAGGTAAATTATTCTGTAGTATTCTCAACAAAAGAATACTAGATTTCTTAGAACAACACTCTATTTTGAGTAAAAACCAAATTGGTTTCCTCCTAAAACACCGCACCACTGACCATGTATATACCCTTTGCACTTTAATTTACAAACATGTACACCAAACAAAAAATGGTAAGATATTCACTTGCTTTATTGATTTCAAGAAAGCTTTGGACTCTATCTGGCATGAGGGGCTCTATTACAGACTCCTACATTGTGGTATAGGGGGCAAAATATATGATCTGGTTAAATCAATGTATTTAGAAAATAGTTGTGCTGTTAAAATTGAAGACAAACGAACCAAATTCTTCACCCAGAGAAGAGGCGTCCGTCAGGGCTGCAATTTGAGTCCAACTCTGTTCAATATCGATATAAATGAACTTGCTGTTCAGTTGGACCAATGTGCTGCTCCTGGCCTCTCCCTCCTAGATCGAGAGGTGAAGAGTCTGTTTCATGCCGATGACCTTGTCCTGCTGTCTCCTACTGAACAGGGACTACAGCAACAGCTGGAAACAGCGGAAAAATATTGTCAGAACTGGGCCCTGGTAGTAAATATGAAGAAAACTAATATTATGATTTTTCAAAAACGCCCCAGATGCCAAGAAATAAACACCAGTTCACCATAAATAACCAGATCATTGAACATAGTATGCGTTATACCTACCTTGGTCTAACCATAACAGCATCAGGAAGTTTCAACATGGCAGTGAATGCACTAAAAGAAAAAGCCCGAAGAGCTCTAAATGCAATTAAAAGAAAATTTTATAATTTCCAAATTCCTGTAAAAATCTGGCTTAAAATATTTGACAGTGTCATCCAGCCCATTGCGCTATATGGTTGTGAAGTTTGGGGTCCACTCAGTCATCATAGCTATACCCACTGGGACAAACATCCAACTGAATCTTTACACGCAGAAATCTGTAGATACATTTTACTCAGAGACAGAAAAAACACCAACAAACGCATGTAGAGCAGAATTAGGCAGATACCCGCTGATAATTAACATCCAAAAGAGAGCACTTCAATTCTTTAACCACCTTAGATCCAGCCCCCCTGACGCCCTGCACTCCAGAGCCCTTCAGACCCAAGAGCTGAGCCCAGAAAAGAGTCCCCTGTGTCAGCTGGTGCTGAGACTCACCGCCCCCCCTCAGACACACTCTGACCAGCCTCACACCAGCACTGCTTCCCAAACACCTCTCAGAGTCAAACTAATTATTACGCAATGTAAAGAAACCTATTTAGAACATTGGAAAGAAGAAACAAAAAACCAAAGCAGATCAAAATTTATCTGGCCCTAAAAAGAAAATATGAACGGGCAGAATATCTTTCCACTGTCAGAGATAGAAAGCAGAGACAGATCCTCACCAAGTACAGGCTCAGTGACCACCAATTGGCAATCGAAAAAGGACGACACAAAAAATCATGGCAACCAAAAGAGAACAGGATATGCGGCCACTGCTCGACAGGTGAGGTAAAGACAGAGATGCACTTCCTCCTAAAATGTGAAAAATTCAAAGAAATAAGAAACACCTGGGGCGCCCTGGTGGCTCATCGGTCTAAGTGCGCATACCATGAAGGCTGTGTCCTACCCGCAGCGACCTGGGTTCGAATCTGGCTCGGGTCATTTGCTGCATGTCTTCCCCCATTCTTCTCCCCAACTTTCCTGTCTCTCTACACTGTATAACTATTGAATAAAGGAAAAATTCTGAAAAAACTAATTGAAATAAGAAACACCTATTTTAACAAATTTAGCTGCAAAATCCCAGATTTCAAAGTGGAACGAGCTCTCAAAACTAAAGATACTCTTGGGGGAAGGAGATCTTGCTGCCCAGTACATATCAGCATGCCACCACCTGAGGGACAGTGAGTGACCTAGACGCACACACACACACATACACACCCCACACACACATGCATTCACACACACACACACACACACACACACACACACAAATGCATGCATAGGATATACTGTAAATATGAAATTAATATGCACATATAGAAATGCTTGTAAAAATATTAGATAATATGAATATTGTCACAATGAAATCCATTTTATTTATTTCAATATTTACTTATTAATTACTTATTATCATTTGTATTATTTATGTACATCATCACTCACTGTTTTGTTACCTGTCTGTCAAAAATGCTTTTGGCAATATTGTATATAATACAGTCATGCCAATAAAGCTAATTGAATTGAATTGTATATATTCTCTTACAATTGAAGAGGGCGGGCGTCCCCGTGGACGACCTACTTTCTTTTTATAAAAGTTGTATTAGAGCAGTACTGGATTATGCTGCCCCAGTATTCTATATCGTTACCAAAGTATTTAATGTCAGACTTCGAGCGTATCCAGAAAAGAGCTCTTTCAATTATAGTACCCGGCGTAAGTTTCTATGACGCTCTTGATCAAGTTAACCAAGTATCACTAGAACAACATCATGATGAGATATGCACCTCTTTGTTCGAAGCAATTATGCAAGACGAAAATCATCAACTGCACAAACTCTTGCCGCCTATTGCCATTAAAAACTATAATCTTAGAGGGGCGCGTAAATTTAATGTTATCACTAAGACAAAGAGAACAACAAGAGTTTTATCAATTATTACGCTTCCAAATCATACTTGTAGAATTTTAGATTTTAGACTTTTTAATAGCATTAGCAAGTATTTTAATATTTGTAATATGTAAATATTGTGTATTGTTTTTATTTGATTATTTTTCCTTTGTTATTAACCAGACTCAATTCAGCCTCCTGGCTGCTATGTTCTGTCTTTTATAATAAACTAACTATCTAATATCTCCTTGCTAAGTGTCACATTGATTTGCCTGACGCGGCTGTATGCGCAGTGTTTCGTCGCTAAGAAGGGTGTTAAGAGTGCTCCAGACCCCTCTTTCAAATTCTTCTTAACAAAAGATCATCTTAGGCTAAGAAGCAATCTGGGAAACTCGTTTGCTTCTTAATGGAGCCTTAAGAAGGATATAAAGAAGCTCTTAGCGCTAAGATCTTCTTCAATGAATCTGGGAAGCTCGGCCAAAATGGTCATGGAATTGATTTGCTCACTGACTACAAGCACCATTTTATCTCTGGTGTGGAAATAAAGCGTGAATCTGTTCGATCCATCTGACTAATTTTCAAAAGAGAGACCAAATAAAGACTGTTGTCTATCTTCAACGGAAGAAAACAGACGAATAAAAAAGACCAAGAAAAGTCGATAGCTGTCAATTTGCATTTTGTGAAGGTCTAACACAAACATGGCCTAGTTTGTACGTCTAATAATTGCTGGAATACTTGAAAAATTAGAACTTTTATGACTTTCGGACACGGAGTAGCCTATTTTAGGATCTCTGTTCGACAGTCGCCAAATTAAATCATAAATGCACTAAGTCCCGCGCCAATGTCGACTCACTTTATTGAGCAGAGCTTAAACAGAAACATTGATTGAAATTCTCGGTACTCATCTTGAAGAACTGAGCCCTCTGATGAAAAACATTCACGTTTAATATCCAAAAGATTCAGTAGATTTTTTTAAGAAAGTTATAAAAACCCTGTCCGACTTTCGGACACGGAGTTATATTAAAATCCCTGTCCGAGTTATTTAAAACCCTGTCCGACACTAAACGTGATATCGAAACCATCCGACTGTCGGACACGGAGTTATATTAAAACCCTCGGACACGGAGTATCGAAACCATCCGACTGTCGGACACGGAGTTATATTAAAACCCTGTCCGACTTTCGGACACGTAGACACTGCGTTTAATATAACGTTAGCTAAACGTACTTTGGGCGAAAAAAAAACATCTTTCATTCACATGGCATCGCAACTGAATGAAAGATGATGGTTTTGTATACATCATTATAATCATGGCTGAGGAAAAGGCAGCCTCATTCTCTGACAAAGCAGTGGGATATCCCTTCACCTAGTGCCGTGTAATGTTTATAGCTACAATGCAAATTTGAATTAAGGTCAGGCGATACGAGTCATCTAGCGCCTCTAAACCCCATCCACTCAAGCGACATTAAATTATATTGGTGGGATGTCGAAGTTTGAATTACAGCCAAATTTTACTGTTTCGTTTTCCCAGAGATTATGTTGTAGAGCTATCCAGTTACCCCGTCCCCTAAGAAGAAAACAAAGAATAAGTTTGCTGAGCAGTTTGTAATGCAGCGAGCTTGTTGGGCTGAGTTGCACATTTCAGTTTTTGAGAGATTTATCACAATTACGCACGCATATGTTTATTCATTATGTTTTAGTAAATTGCCTCAAATAATCATCAAGTTTCAGCCAGAAAAGTTTACATTTCACTAGATAGACTAAGGTGTAAGCTTTCATCCAGCAAAATCATGAAGCTCTTATCTCTTATAGGACCCCACCTTTGCTTTCGAAACGGGCCCCCGGATGCTTAAGGCCGCCACTGTATATATGGAAATAATTTTGTGTCCAACCTCCACTTTTCTCGGCTTTTTATATGCCAGAAGGCTTGTAAAAGTGGGTGTAAATATATTTTGGGGGATTTTATAATTTAATATTAATATTTAATTTTGCGCATGCATATGCTGCGCATAGGCTAGCAACCCAGTGTGTCAGCAACATGGCTTCCACCGTTATCTGCCATTTCCACATATAGCTGCACTAGAAATTAAGCTAAATTTTCTTGACTTACGCTTGATGTTATTAAACACCCGAATGTTTCTCTGGGTACCCAAACATCAAGGTAAGCCAAAAAAGCACCGATTTCATTCCATACTGGTGGAGCGTGATTACGAAATTCTTTCCCCAATAAATTGTAAATATGTTTGTCCTCGCATTGCGAACCATGGTCAACTTCTGGAGAGATTATTTTATACATGGCATAATTTGAAATAACTTTGTCACTGAATTTTTGTGTTTCTGATGTTTGTTTTTGTTATCACTCAATCATTTAGCTAAGTGTCCTCTAACACAGATGGTAAATATGAAAATAACGACAACAACGATTTCCAGATGTGCTAATTTCACAAAAAAAAAAAAAAAAAAAACCTGCAAATTATGGTTGAGGTCCAGACCGTCCCGCGTGGCAATTTGGGGATTGACCGACATTGGACAATATGATCAGAACATTACTTACACTTTCAGAATCTAAAAAAAATGAGAGATTCAGAGTAAATTAGAGAAGGGTCTCAACTCCTAAGCGATGTATGAACTTTAACCACTGATCTGTACAGAATAACCGGATAGCTGACCCAGAAAATTGACAAACCAGCATTTTAGATCATGTCAACACTTGGCGAGGGATTTCCCTTTGGCCAAGATACAGAAGGGCTTGAAATGTGAAGTTTTTATCGTTTGCTATTAATTATGAAGAAAAAGTTACGTTCCGGTTTCCTGAAGGGCTTGTGTCGCTTGTCTCTTACGTTTATTGGCATGACTGATAATAAATTGGTATTAGAACATAACTGGAGTTAAATTAGCATAGGTGTGAGTTTCAGTTGTGTTTATAATAATAATTCAGTGAGTTTCTTATTGGCACTGTAAATTAAAGAGAAAAAAGGCTGTCTAGTAAAAGATGGGGAGGACAAATAAACCTGAGTGATTACCAGTCCGGATGTCGAGAGATAGAGAAAAATAAATGAATTTCTATCCCTGCTGGGGTGTGTTCATTGAGGGCACAGTCTAACCCTTTTCTTGCATGTTGCAGTTTTTTGTTGCCATGTTAAGGGTGTAACGGTAGCCATTTAAAACAGAAAACTAACATTTTTCCAAAGGCCTTGAGAAGAAAGCTGAACATAGCCATAAATGTTGTTGAAAGGAAACAGTTTCTCAAAAAATACATTAGGTGCCATGTTTGAGTTTATATTCAACAAGGCAGGCATGGCCTGACCCATATACTATACAGTCGTATGAAACACCCCTGACAATTTCCATTATTTCCATTTATAAATCATTGGGTGTTTGTATCAGCAACTTCATTTTGATCTATCAAATAACTGATGGACACAGGAATATTTCAGTAGTGAAATGAGGTTTATTGGATTAACAGAAAATGTGCAATATGCATCAAAACAAAATTAGACAAGTGCATAAATTTGGGCACCCCAACGGAAAAATCACATTTAGTAGAGCCTCCTTTTGCAAAAATAATAGCCACTAGACGCATCCTATAACCTCTAATGAGTGTCTGGATTCTGGATGAAGGTATTTTGGACCTTTCTTCTTTACAAAACTTCTCCAGTTCAGTTAGGTTTGATGGTTTCCGAGCATGGACTGCCCGCTTCAAATCATCCTACAGATTTTCAATGATATTCAAGTCTGGGGACTGGGATGGCCATTCCAGAACATTGTACTTGTTCCTCTGCATGAATGCCTGAGTAGATTTTGAGCAGTGTTTTGGGTCATTGTCTTGTTGAAATATCCAGCCCCGGCGTAACTTAAATTTTGTGAC